>JAQMRL010000001.1:281925037-282250037 GCA_035578175.1 Catonia carolina | reverse complement strand
ATCAAAATAGTCACTAAAATTGCCAACATCCAAAACGGATACCACGTTAAGAAGAACAAAAGAGTTTGACTGGAATGTTCACTTTTTAATTTAAAATGGTTGGAAGACATAACTTACTTTATAGGAAAGAGACATAATTATATTATCAGGAATAAGAAGGCTTGGTTATGATTTCACATGCAGAGGAGGAAGTTATTCAGTGGTTTGAGGGCAAAATCTACGACCATCTAATTGGATTTGTGAGGAAGAATGGGATTTCCATTTGGCACTGATACTTGAATACAGTTCATAAATGAGATAATTGTTAAAAAAATAATAGAATGGATTTAAACAGAGTAAGTTACACTGACGACGCCTGAACTTGCTACAGTTTTATGAAGTTTCACACACACGCGCGCGCGCGCACACACACACACACACACACACAGACATATTTTTTTTAGTCCGACAAGAACATTTTCATCAAAATCGGTCAACCGGAAGTAGGTTTTGTTTTACTTTTACGACCTCATAGGATCACTTTACTTCTGGGCCAGTCCATTCTGTAATCGGTTCTTCTGTTATTCCCGGTTATTCCCGAAGCGTGTAAGTTATTTTATTCTTGCTTCTTTCCTTTTCGCCCACATCTTTTTTAGGCGTTCCGAACTTTGACGCCTGTACTCGTCCGAATATACCCAGTTGGATTCCGTTCTAGTTTTAGGTTCAAATATTATCAAAGTAAAAGTAATAGTTTATTTGTACGATGTTTCACTTTTTTACGATTTTCTCAAAAAACAGCTCCTACTTTTTTTTAAAAAATTGCCTCATTTACTGCATTTTTTATGCGTTACATAATAAGGTAGGTGCCATGTCGGTTTAAATTCTTGGAAAGACTGTGCTCTCGTAGAATAAAAAGAGTTTTTTATGATTGCGGCTTTAGAAAAATCTAAAACTAGAGAAGATCTAAAATCTAGAGTAGGACAAAAGTGTATAAAATCAAAGTTGTTAAACTGCCGGACAAACGATTTTGCCGGAAATGATTTTGTGTATTTTTTTGCAAATCGATGTAAAAATTATTCGTAATACATTAAAAAGTAGAATGGCTAATTGGATATATTTATTAACTATGATATCTAGTAGTATGTAGAACTCCGAATACCAAATTTTTTAAATATTAAGTTCAGTAAACCAAAGCGTCGTTCGTGCATACACGTGTTTATCAACTATTAAAAACACAATGTTAACCCTAATATTAGTCTAATAATAACAATAGAATCAACAACAATACGCACACAAAACAAGCCACAATAACAATAAGAACCGATTACAATAATTATAATATAAAAGCATTCTGTATTGTACTATGGACAGCACACCCAAAATAAGAATTTTTTGTATTATAGTAACTAACACGCAAGTTGTCGAATAGTTTTGTTTGGCAGAAATGCGGTTTGCTCAGAATAGGTTGAGAAAAAAATTAAGTTTGATGTATCTCAAAGAAAAATACAAGAACCGCAATTAAAAAATTGCCATCTTATTTTCTTTTTCATTTTAGTAAATAAACTAAACTAAAATAAACTAAGGGGTCTTTTCTGTTATTCCCCTTCCCCCAGCATAATTTTTCAAATTTTGTGACTATTTCGTATGCAGCCTTACAGAATTTTTAACGATAAAAACGGGAAAAATATTTTTAAAAATTCTTCACTAATTTTCTTTAAGTTAAGGTTAAATATAGGTAGGGTAAATACATTGCTTTTTCTCAATATAGTTACTGTATCTAATAATGAAATATAAACTCATTGAGTATATGGCATCATTAAATAAATAATTATTAAATTAATTTAAACTAATTAAATTAAATATTATTAAATAATTTAATAATTTTCAATTAATAGTTTAAGGTTAACTTGAAAAAGGAAAAAACTTTAACGTTAACTTGAAAAATATTGATAAATGATTTTATCAATAATTTTAATTGCACTCTATCTGTTTGGTCCAGGGCTAAAAAAAATAGTTCTGTTTCTTATCACATAGTCAGCCACTTATATGACTGAACTATTTAAGAACAGCAGAGGTAGAGGTGTAAAAGATACTAGTCAGAGTTATCTCCTCTGAGAGTAATGAATTTCACTATGCAGCCAGACCCTGTGGTGAATGTTGTGAAGGTGTCATTTGCAGGGTGGAAAGTGAGTGCTTTTCGGAGGGCCTGGTATACTGACAAGCATACTCTTTCAACTCAGTGAGGAAGGCAATGGTAAACCACCTTACTCCTCGTTTTTACTTAGTAAAACCTCTAGAGGTTCAAACCAGCCTTTCGGCTGTTGATCTAAACAAAACAACAAATGATTTTTGTAAATATTTTCTGGTTTTTATCGTTAAAAATACTGCGAGAATACAAACATATCCCTACATAAAATTTGAAAAATAATGCTAGGAGGGGAATAACAGAAAAAACCCAAAGTAAGATTTCCTTCGAGAAAACTGAATACATAACGAACATCAAAACAGTCCCGCTTCACTTGAAGTCACAATACGGAAATAATGGGAAAGTTGATAGCTTCAAGTACCTCGGGGAGATAATACAACTAAAGACCAGCGAAAAGGAAGCGAACAATAACAGACGGAGAAAGAAGATGGCCGGTGCACTCCGAGAAACTCGCCACTTGTATACGATAAAAGCACTGTCAAGACAAGATTAGACATTACAATATTGTGATAAAACCTGTATGTTTGTATGCGAGTGAGTGCCTTAGAATGGCCGGGAAGGATGGTCTAAGAGAAGCTGAGAAATTTGAGAGAAAGATCTTCCATAAGATAATGTATCCGAAGATAGTAGACGGACAATGTAGGTTACGAGGTCGAGAAGAACTGTACAAGAAAAATGAACGATTAATTGGAAACTATTAGAAAAAGAAGACTAAAATTTTACGGACAAAATATACGAGTAGAATGGATGACAACCGTTAGCCAAAACAAATTTTTAAGACACTAAACAATAAACCTAAGGTGTCGAATAAATGGTTTAAAGAAGTCAGAAAATATATTGAGAAAACCGGCATGATCCGAACCAAATTCAGACAATTAATTACGGACTTAAAGGGCTTCCATGAAGAGCAAAATCAGAACACCGGGTGGACAGAAGAAAGGAGTGTCACCGGATGGCGACATTAAGTGGCAAACCTTATTTTTGTTTGGTGGCCCTGAAAAGGGCCGTTTAAGCGGTGGTCGTCTTGATGGGAAGCGTCGGTCGTAGTCGTCGTGGCGGTCGAGGAGCAGCGTGACACGGCGTGTCGTCGTCCAGCGGAGACATCATCTTCTTCCCTCACAGTAGTGCGTCGATGGCTGCTTCGTCGGATCCGGTGGACGTAAGGCTCGGTCGAGGGACCGCTGTGGGCATCACTCGCGTCAGCGGGAGATGACGGTCCGGTCAACGGCTTACGGTGACGAGTCGGGAAGCATCATCTTCTCTTTCGCGGGATCGTCGATTAGTCTTCGCTAAAGTCCTGTAGCCGTGTGCCGTGGTGGACGTCTTGTCTGCTGTCAGAATCGGAATTGAATCTCTCTGTGTCTGGATCGGAATTGAATTTCTCGGCTCAGTGTAGCGCTCTTTATATAGTTGCCGAGAGCGCTGTGGTTAGAGGGCGGTTATTCACTCGGCCTTGGCAACAAAGCCCTCTGTCGGTACGCCGCCAAAGGGCCTACCGCGCCAAGGGCTGGGAGAAGTATTGAAGGCCGGCAACACAGTAAATGATTAATTAGAAGGGGTGGCGGTGACAGGAGAAAAGCTTGCAGTGAACGGAATGAATGCTGAGAATGTGGACTGCAAAAAGAGCTTCAAGAAACGTCTGAAGTCACCTCACGTGGTCTCAAATTAGCCATATACGAGAAAAAAACTAAAGTAAGACAACTGTGTGAACTGTGTGTAATTGTTAGTTATAATGAACAAAATAGTTGATAAATTCACTCCCTCAATACTAAGGTGCCCCCATTATTTATAGAGCAATACCACACCTGGATGTCTTAAAATACGCCCCACTACGAGTGGGTACATAATGGCCCAGGTTACCGAATGGGCCAAACCTAGGCACAATGGAAGATAATTCCAATAACGAGGTACTTAGTAAGTAGGTGTCATAAAAGTTTGTATCCCATCTTCTGGTAAGATATTTCCATATACTTCTTTCATCCACTCATCTAAGACCCTTAAATTAATTATTTTGTCCACCAACCATTAACATTCTCCATTGTTTAACATTTTTCTTTAACACCACATTTTAAAATCTTCTATCTTCTTCCTTTCTACAGCCCCTATCACCCACTTTCACTCCAAGCATAGTGTTTTAAGAAATTTTACCTTATATGTAAATCAATGTTTGTAGTCAGTAAGTTGTTTTTTATTTCAAAGGCTCTTTTAGCTTGAGCAATCCTACTTTTGATATCACTTGTGCTTCTACCATCCTTTGTTATTTTACTCCTTAAATGGCAGGATTCCCCCAATTTCCTGTATATTTTTATTGCCTTCTTTTAAATTTTCTATCTCTTATAAACCATTCTTGTAACTGCTCAACACTTTTGTTTTGTTTTTGTTAATTTTCATGAAGAAATCCTTTCTCATGATCTGATCCATTCCATTAAAGATATACTCTGGTTCTTTCTTTGTCTCGGCTAATACTACGAAATCATCAGCGAATCTCAGCATTTTTATGGTTTCCCTTGAATTTTTATTCCCGCGTCAAATTTTTCAGTCACTTCATTTTCATAACCCCTTCTATATACAAGTTAAAACGTAATGGTGATAATGAACATCTTTGTCATACACCTTTTCTTTCAGTAGCTTTTTTACGTACCCTTCAATTCTCAAAACCGCCGTTTGATTGTTATACAGACCGTAAATAACCTTCCTTTCTTTGTATTTAATTAAGACAATTAATTAAATTGATTTTTTTAAAGTTTTAAACAATATAGACAGAGACATTTTGACTTCCTGGCACCTAAGTTTTACAACTTACTTCCGGAGTACATTAGAGACAGGTCTCGAGATAAGAATTTCAAACTTTTGATCAAAAGATTTCTAATTCAGCTGGAAAAGAACTCTCACTTAGAGTCTTTGATTTCTCTTCGCCACTAGGGTTAGGCGGGTATTATTGGCTCACTAAAACATTAGTCATATACTAGTAGTAGTTATAGTTATATATGTATATTTATAATACTTTTTTTGTTTCTGATATTGCGCTAATATTATGATTCTGTGTTGCATTCGTGTATGTAGAAATAGTTAAATTCAAGGGAGGTAGTTAAGGCTAAATTTTATTTTCATTTTTTTTCTCTATAATAATGTAAGTAATTGGTAGGGGCTTTTTGTCATCGGTTATTTTATTAATGCTATTTCATAACTTTGCTGATGTTTGTATTATCATTTATTAACATTTTATTTTTGTTATCATAAGTTTTAATTTTTATTTACATTTGTATTCTGTCTGTTTTTTATTATTTTTATTTTAAATTTTATACTTCCGTGTCTTTTAAAATTATTTTGATCATTTTTCTTTTGTGTGCCATATTTTTTTATGTAATATATAAGTGAAGTAGTATTGGTATTAACTGTTTTTTCTTTTTGTATTTTTATCAGTGCTATTATTGTTGTATTGTAGTTTTATTTTGTGCTATGTATTTTATGTAATTAGAGTAATCCTCCTCCAAGCATGGGGTTTGCTATTTTGGAGGAGTAATAAAGGAAATAAATATATACTCCAGCCCAGGTTGTCAAATGTTTTCTCTAAATCTACAAATTCCACATAAATAGCTATATGTTTGTTTATCCTTTTCTCAATAATCAAAATCAGAACTAATATTACATCTCGAGTTCTCATCTCCTTCTAAATCAAAATTGGTCATCTTCCAACACTTCTACTCGATGTTCTATTCTCCTGTACATAATTCTTATTCTAACCCAAGCTATAATTCTAAATTCTTTCCAGCTTTTGCAGCTATTGAAGCAACTTGTTCACGAAATAATAGTGTAACATTTATTTTTCAATGTTACAAATTTTAATTTTTAAATTTATTTCCTTACATTGTTCTAATATTATTAATTTTCGTTATCTGCTATTAATTGTTTAATTAGTTATCTCTTAATTGATTTGGTATTTTAGGCTTTAGCTTACCGTTCGCTGTCATCTGATTTTTCTGCCGTAACTTGTTTTTCTTTCATGTTGGAGGGGGGCCCGTGACGTCAGGCCCGAGTTTTCCTTTTTGGTAAATTTTGCGTGCCTCGCCCTTCTTGCTGCAATAGGTCATGACGACGGACGCGTTTTGTCTTTGTGCCGTTCATGTGTTTTTTTAGTCTTTTCGGGGTGCTGTTATGCTGCCGCTTTTTATGACCTTTTTGCTTTCCCGTGTTACGGTAAGTCTGTCTCCTTTTTTTTTGTAGTTAAAATCCCATTGAAGCCGAAAATGCTTAATTTAAAATTTTGTGAATTTTGTAAACCCTTTGGGTATTTTAAATTTTCTTAAATCTTTTATAAATTTCTTTTCACGATCTTCTGCGTCTCTGGGCTTTTAGCTACCTTTTTTGGTGTTTTTGGGGTTGCCCCTTTACCTTACTAAGTCGTGGTTTTTCTGCTCTTTGCAGGGACCCGGTGTTGGGCTGATTTTACCCAGTGTGGGGCTGGTTTTACCTAATTTGGGACTCAATAAAAACTAATTTTGGATGAAGCTTATTCATGTCCTAACCAAGGCAAAATTGCTCAAGAATTATTAATATTTGTTTGGGGCAAGTGGCACCCGACGCCTGAAATGCATTTCGCCATCCGAAAATTTGCTGACGGCATTACATTTCGTCTTTCCTAAAATCAGTCTTGAAGCCTCCGCAACATAAATATTTTAATATGAATTTTCATTTATTACCTCGTTTTATATGATAAAATGTTTGTCGGACGTTACCGCTTAAGTATGCTGGCAAACATGTTGCAGTGCGGAGTTAACCAGTTTTTATTTGTAATTTAAAAAAATAAAAAATAAAATCTTTTCTACTTAAATTTTTTTTAATATATCTCTATTAAAAAAAATCAAATCACTTTAATTTTGATCTGTATTTAATAAAATTTTTTTAAAATGGCTTTATATAAAAAGGGGTATACTAAAAATTTAATTCTTATAGATAAAATAATTAATTTCATTTGTATCTAATTTATCTTTCTTTAAAACGAATCAATTTACGATTCCTTATTAAATTATGTATTGTTCTACTTAATCAACTATTATGTAAAAAGGCCTATTCTTATTGAAAATTTTAATTATTAATATTTCTCGGTAATTATATTTATTATTTATAATCTACCTTTTTATAAATTTTTTTAATCTGGATCCAGTAAATTGTAAGTACTATTATATATATATATATAACTATAGTTTTTTTGTATTTTTTTGTTTTTTTTAGATTTAGATGGTTATTATCATTAAAATCATTTGAGCGCTAATCTGGCCTTTTGCAAAAATTAAGAATTAGTTGGTTATCCCAATTTTGTTAATTAATTATTTAAATTTTATTAAAATATTCTTGATAATTTATTTTTACTTGTTTTTGTTTTTTTTTAAAATCACACCACTGCAGTCCCTCCTGTTGGAGTTTTTCTTGTATCCCTATGCCAATTTTGTTTTGGTGTTTTTTTTGGATTCACCCGAACAAAAGGGGTTACAATAGCTTGGAGTCAAACAACACACAAAGGTTGGTAGTACTGGTTTTAACAACATAAATAGTGTATAGATACTGAAGTCACGAGATTGCCTTTTGCGTATATATGGGCTGTGAGGAAGGGAAATGATATATTTGCAGTGCTAACAACCTCAACAGCGGGACACTACCGTGAAGTTTCTACATATATTTTGTAAGCTGTGGTTTATTCCGAGAAAATGTTTTCTTCATAAACCTAATAGGAAATAAATATGACCTGTAATATAACCTATAGCTTAATTAAATGACTAGAAATGTTTGATTTACTGTAATTACGAATGAATCGCCTTCTTTACTATTGTTATCACCGGCGTTTTCATTAACAGTCTCTCTAGTATCTACCTAACCGTTTTTTTTTACCAGGTGTCAACAAAACTGTTAAAGAATAGCTTCTTCACGTCCTTAATTTTCTTCTTTATTTTTCGAATTGTGGAAAGGAAACATCACAGTAGTTAGCCGCTCACTCACGGCTTTTGTTAAGAGGCACAGATAGGCATTTCTGTTTAGCTTCAACTTCATAACATATTATTACATTGCATATTAGATTTCGTTCAACTTTTTGAATAGTTCGACCGCGTTTTCGAGAAACCGACATTTCTGTAACTAACAGTTAACCTACAAAAGGTTCCGCGATATACTGTATACGCTCTGGGTATAGTATAAGTTGTTATGTTTGTCGAACTGAAATTAAAGCAGTCGGGCATGCGCACTGATGCTTTTCCCCCTTTACCCCTCGTTGCAAACAAGGGCAAACTCGTGACTCAAGTGACTATAATGTAACCTATACTCATAGTATGCACACATTTTAAAGCCTAATACAGTGTAACCTCAGAAATCCGAACCCCTAATATCCGAAATTTCGGATAATCCGAACACCAATTTTGCAATAAGCTAAAAAAATTCTACTCTTGAAAAGTGATGGAAAGTTATACTAATTACAAATCAGATATGAATTTA
This sequence comes from Catonia carolina, assembly GCA_035578175.1. Lineage (NCBI taxonomy): Eukaryota > Metazoa > Arthropoda > Insecta > Hemiptera > Achilidae > Catonia > Catonia carolina. The sequence continues at coordinate 282,241,369 of JAQMRL010000001.1, read as the reverse complement.
ATATTTATTTGAACATTTTATTTGATATTTTATAATGAATAAGTCACCTTAATTGGTTGGAACAAAATCGTTTATCTTCTTCTGACGCAAGGAAGTAATCCTGCTTGAAGCGGCGATGTTGCGCCAGCGTCGCATAAACATCACTTCCGTCGGGGTAGCGGCAGCATGCTGTTCTACGTAGCGCAGAGCAACTTCAAGTGCACTAGTGGCATCTGCATGTGAAATAACATCAGTCGAGACGTCCTCTTCTTCACTTTCTTCGACTGCGGCATTATTTTGGTCTTGTTCCTGGACCATTGAAACAATAGCGCCATCGCTTAAATATTGATTACCGGCGTCGACATCTGCAAACCATTCTTGAAGACAGTTTTCTTCGGCGTCTTCGCATCCAGGAATCTGCTGAACGAGTGGAAGTATGTTTTCCATTTGATGCTGCACAACAAAATTTGTTTCTTCAAATGCAAGGCTTGGCCACAGTTTTTTCCAAATCACTGCTACTGCGTCACTAACACATACAGACGCTTTAACAGACCACAAAGAAGGAAAAGGAAAGGAAAAGGAAGGAAGGAAGGAAGGAATGGTAAAGGTAAATTACCAAGTGCCCCGCATAATCCGAATTTTCCGGAATCCGAACGGGGGTCAGCCCCATTTAGTTCAGATTTCTGAGGTTACACTGTATAAGGTAATACGATTTAGGCCTAACCGTAGAACGTACGGTTACTATATTACTACAACCTGGTAGCCTTATAAATAGGCCTATTAACTTCCTGCCTGTTATTTTATTATTATTTTTTTTTGTATTGTTGCTGCTAAAATAGAAAACAGAAAGCAGATTGAATTCAGTAACTTAGTTGTAATAGAAGCATCACAACAACGTATGTTAATAACTACTATAAAACACGGATGGCAGGTGCGAGCAGGTGGTGGAGTATCAGATAGTATTTTGATTGTTTGATGTTATTTTGTCGGTTCATTTTCAGAACAATGAAATGAAACGAACAAAAAAGATCGAGTTAAATACAAATGGTGAATCATGCATATGGATAGTAGGTTGTTAAGTTTTGTGTTTTTTTTTTTTTTGTTCACTAGACCGTGTTATATAATATATTATTTTTATTTTGTTTACTATTATATTATACGTTTGTATTTGTAATATATATTATAATAAAACATACTATATGCTTACTAAATTCTAACAATAGTGTCAGTATAACTCGACTTGCAATAATTAAACTTATTCTACCTGTTCATCAACTAATATGTATGATCGCTAGCAGAACGTTCCTTTTGTTGTAATTCTATCCAATACCAGATCAATTTTTTTTATACAGAGTGATTTTTTAGTCTTGTTACCCTTGTTATTGTCTGGTAATTTTTACTTTTTCTTGCTTATATGACTATTATAGGAAGGAAAATAGGTCTACTGTTTTCATGTCGATTTTTCGAAATCGAGTTTTCACCGGATCTACACGTTTTCAGACCCCCTGAACCCAAAAAACGTGTTTTTAGCGATTGGTCTATGTGTGTGTGTGTGTGTGTGTGTGTGTGTGTGTGTGTGTGTGTGTGTGTGTGTGCGCGCGCGCGCGTACGTGCGTGCGTGCGTGCGTGTGCGCGTGTGTGTGTGTGTGTATGTGTGTGTGTGTGTGTGTGTGTGTGTGTGTGTGTGTGTGTGTGTGTGTGTGTAAACAGAATATCTCTAGAACGGAACATCGTACGAACTTGAAACTTGGAAACTTAAGTTAGAAATCATTACCGAATCCGACACGAACATTTTCATCAAAATCGGTCAACCGGAAGTGATAGTTTATTCGTGTAATTTTTCACTTTTTTGAGTTTTTCTCAAAAATGGGTCCTACGATTTTTTAAAAATCGCCTCGTTTACGAAATTAGTTATGCTTTACAAGATAGGGTAGGGCGTCATGTCTGCTGAAATTCTTGGAGAGGTTGTTTTTGCGTAAAAAATTGTTTTTTTAAGATTGCGACTTTAATATGCATTTTAGTGGAAATGTATATAATAAAAGTTGTAGAGACTTTAAAATCCTACAATTGTATTTCAAAAACTTTTTTGTATAACTCTTAGTTTAGCGGTAATTAGCAATGTTCTGTTTTATTTCTCACGAAAACGTGTAAAAAATCATTTGTTTTATATTTCAGCCCGAGCATGAATTGTACGACAAAATTGGATGATGAAACTTATAGGAAATTAAAAGATCTACAACTTTTATTCAGAGCATTTTTCTCTACAGAGCCTAGTTTAGCGTGAAAGAGTGATTTTCCGTATTTTGAAGCCAAACTGAAGTTGATTTTCATTTTGCATCTTTCACTCATGATTAAAATTAGATTATGTGTGTTGGGGTTAGTTTTTTTGTTTATTTCTAGTGTTTTATTACTTATGTTAGGTTATATTGTTAATTATTTGCATTGGCACGAGAAAGTTGTGTGAGTGTTTCACACCAGATTTTTTTTAGTCCTGTTAACCAATTGTTAATGTCTGGTAATTTTTTTTTAAGAAATGGAAATTTTGTTTTGTTGCACGAAGTTGGTAGCCCTACTCAACCGGTATAGATGCAGCAGTGTGAGATGATTCCTCTTGAGCTGTGTAAAATTTTGTGCCGTTTCGGTCGTGTTACGAACAGAATGTCTTTTACTCTAAAACAATCGCTTGTTTAAATCTGGAGGCTGAAGCTCTTGTAATCGTACGCGATACGGACACAATTTTAATTTTTTAGCAGCTTTCTGAACACTTGAATATGACAATCCAACTTGCAAGGAAAGTTTTCGTAAAATTCACAGTGGAGAATTAAGCAATAGCCTAATGTTTTCATTATCTCTAAAACGTTATCTGTCAAGAGAGTTGGTCCACCATTACGTTTTCTGTCGCAAACACTAACTGTCTCTCTAAATCAGTTTGTTATCCTAAAAATTGACATTTTTTTTCTGGTGGAGGAACTCCAACAAATTTAATTTGAAATGATTCTTTTACACTCGCGTACGATTTCGTAGCAAAATATTGTTCAAAAATGAAAACCCATGTTTCTAGGGTAAAAGACATTCTGTTCGTAGCACGACCAAAAACGGCCCACACACACACACGCGCGCGTGTGTGTGTGTGTGAAAACAATACTTTCCTTCCCTTCCTATTTATATTGGCAAGAGAAAGTAAAAAATAATTAAATTTGAGACACAAGTTTCAGAAATTAAATACATTGTTTTATTTTACATAATAATATATTTTTTCCAAAACGACATAAGAGCTAAAATTATAATTTTAAATGATTAATTAAAATTTTTATTTTGTCTTAACTACTATAAAATTCTGAAAAGTTTAGTGTAATCAAACCCGGTCAACGAAAATAAAACAGTAATAGTTTTACTGTTTTATTTTGAAAATTTAAGTGTAAATTATATTTTGAATTTTAAAAATCCGGTCGCAAAGTAAGGTATTCTGTAAATTTTTGAAAAACCAGGAACGGTAAAAATAATAGTAAGAATTTAAGTCAACAGATAGCGTTAGCTTCTAAATATGAAAGGAGGAAGTAATACGCTATTTTCACTGCAATACAACTTCTGAACACTACGGTAGACTATTCATCGTATACTAATGTAAGGAGGTTTTAGCAGCGATTTAATTACGGATCCAGATACTTAAAAATCTGGTGTGAAACACTCACACAACTTTCTCTTGCCAATGCAAATAATTTACAATAAACCTAACATTAATAATAAAATATTAGAAATAAACAACAAACTAACCTCAAAAACATAACCTTATTTTAATCATGAGTGAATGATGCAAAATGAAAATCAACCTCAGTTTGGCTTAGAAATACGGAAAATCACTCTTTCTCTCTAAACTAGTCTCTGTAGAGAAAAATGCTTTAAATAAAAGTTGTAGATCTTTTAATTTTCTATAAATTAAATTATATACACTTTTGTCGTAAAATGCATACTAAGGCCGAAATCTTAAAAAAATAAATTTTTCACACATTTTCGTGAGAAAAAAAACAGAAAATCGCAAATTACCGCTAAACTAAGCGTTATACAAAAAATTGTTCGAAATAAAAGTTGTAGAATTTTTAATTCTCTACAACTTTTATTATATAAAGTTTTGCGCTAAAATGCATATTAAAGCTGTAATCTTAAAAAAACAACGTTTTTACGTGAAAACAGCCTCACCCAGAATTTCAGCAAACATGACGCCTACCCTATCTTGTAGGGAATAAAAAATTGAGTAAACCAGGCGATTTGAAAAAAAATCGTAGGACCAGTTTTTGAGAAAATCGCAAAAAAGTGAAAAATTACACGAATAAACTACCACTTCCGGTTGAAGAAAATGTTCGTGTCGAGTCCGGTAGTGGTACGTAACTTAAGTTTCAAGTTTCAAGTTCGTACGATGTTCCGTTCTTGAGAAATTCTGTTCACATACACACACACACACAGACACACACACACACACAGACCAATCGCTAAAAACATGTTTTTTGGGTTCAGGGGGTCTGAAAACGTATAGATCCGGTGAAAACTCGATTTCGAAAAATCGACATGAAAACAATACTTCCTTCCTATATATTCATATAGGCAAGAGAAAGTAAAAATACTTAAATAATTATTTATACGGTGATAATACCCAAGTAAAAATTTAAAATGTTCATCTAAATTAAGAATAAATTTAGATGAACATTTTAAATTTTTATATAGTTTATTGTTGTTTAGGTCAACAGCCGAAAGGCTGGTTTGAACCTCTAGAGGTTTTACTAAGTAAAAACGAGAAGTAAGGTGGTTTACAATTGCCTTCCTCACTGAGTTGAAAGAGTATGCTTATCAGCATGCCAGGTTCTCCGAAAAGCACTCACTTTCCACCCTGCAAATGACACCTTCACAACATTCACCACAGGGTCTGCAAATGACACCTTCACAACATTCACCACAGGGACATGCTGCATAGTGAAATTCATTACTCTCAGAGGAGATAACTCTGACTAATGTCTTTTACACCTCTACCTCTTCTGTTCTTAAATAGTTCAGTCATATAAGTGGCTGACTATGTGATAAGAAACAGAACTATTTTTTTTAGCCCTGGTCCAAACAGATAGAGTGCAATTAAAATAACACTCCACCTGCCCGTTTTGGGCATATATAGCCTATAATGTGTGTATAAATTGACCTGAGTGTATAAATTTTGTAGTAGTAGTTTTATTATCAGTAATTCTCAGTTACGCTACAATTATTTATTTTTTTACATTAAACTAAAGTAGTTTTTGGCTTCAACTTTATTTTTATTTACAACTGTACATTTTTTTAAAAAGTATAACTAGTAAATGAGATGGGATGAATGAGGAATGGCGGGAATGTGAATCGATCCAGTGACCGATTTTGGCGTGAAATTTTCCAAGAAATGTGGTACCAATATTTTTCAATGATAATGATTTATAAACTATGATGGATGATTTTTTTATATGAAATGATTTTTTTTGTTTTTATGAAATGACACAGGTATGACAAGTTAATTGATTTTTTATGGTGGTCGGAGAAGATTCCTATTCCACCTTCGCTTCAGTCGTCTGTTAACAGGGAGATCGTTAGTTGAAAGAGATTGGACATTTGGATTTATGTGGTCAATTGTCTTTGTGTGTAATGAGTTGTATATTGTGTTGATAATGTCTCGAACCGTTTGTATTTTCAGGTCTTCGTGAAGGGTATGATTGGTTACGTAAAAAGGTGCGTTTGTTATTGCTCTAAGTGCTTTTGACTGGTATTTTTGAAGAATATTCAGTGATGTATTGTGACAGGCATAAAAAATTGGTCCACCATATAGCCAAATTGGCCGTAAACTACTAAAGTAGTTGACATAAGTTCTTTAATTTATTGTTCAAGTGTCTTATCGAAAACTAAAATAAAAAATCGCTTTCATCAGTCGACGGGTCGTATGGCTGGTGGCAATTTTTAAAAATGCTTACCTTTAACTTATGGCAAAAGCCATTAGTGATTTCTGTATCTACTCCTTAAGGGTACCCGGAACAAAGAAAATTAACAATGTTCACATATCCGGTTTTTTTGTATATTATTAAAATTCAGAATTTTCTACATATAATGATGTATAATTGGTTAAGGTTTTTGCAATTTTTAACCCAAAGAAAAATTAAAATATGTTGAACCCTTACGTTATTTTCTAAACGTTATCAGTTTGCATAAACACATCTATTTTTTGAATGACAAACGATAAACTCATAATTTTGTTTTTGTTTTAAAACTTTAAGTCGGTATAGACCAGCTGTGAATGTTACTGGGTAATTTCCAGATTATGATCCTGGAATGTACTAAAGGTAACAATTTTGTAGTACTTATAATGTGCTCTCTTTTAGTTTTTTCTTGTTTCCCGTAAACAGCAATTTTTGACACATAGGGAACATTTCCTCAGCCAAATGTAAACGGATTTTAATGAAATTTTTGCACTGCCTTTCATACCATAATTTAAGTGTACCGAGTTAATATTACAGTAAAAAAATGCGTTTATATATTTATTTTCCACTTAAATAGACAAAAATTATGCTTTTCAAAAGTGGTAATTTCAAAAATCATTTTCTTATCTTCCTAACAATATATATACATTTGCTACTAATTCTGTGGGTGTAGAATAGCCTGAAAAGTAACCACAAAAAAATTGAACAGGATAACTGTAGTAGTTTTTGAGAAAATGTTCCTTACATTAACATTACGGAGATAGGCATTCCGGGTACCCTTAAGAGGAACCAAATGACACTATTATGGTTTCCAAATTCCGACTTTGATTTCTTGACTTTCGGTTTTGGGGACTTCCGGTCAGAACCGGAACTTTAAATCCAATCCATGCCCACTAACTTCTTATATAGATTATGATGATTTCTTTACTTCCGGTTTTGGGCTACTTCCAGTCGATACCGGAACTTCAAACCCACTGATTTCTGCATCTAATTTTTGAAAGGAAAACAACACTATTTTTGTTCTCAAATTCCGACTTTGATTTCTTGACTTCCGGTTTTGGGCCACTTTCAGTCAATACTGGAATTCCGAACCCAATTTAGGCCCACTAACTTTTTGTGTAGGTTGCAAATCCGAAAACCGTTGCTGTCTCTTGTAGTTTGTTGCTATCTCTTGTAGTTTCTGACTTTGATTTCTTGACTTCCGAATTTGGGCTACATACGATCAAAATCGGAACTTCGAACCCAATTTAGGTCCACTAACTTTTTGTGTAGATTGTGAATCCGAAAACCGTTGCTGTCTCTTGTAGTTTCTGACATCTGGATGTGACGGACGGACGTAAGTACGTCAAAGGAAATGATAGATGACCATTTTAAAATTTTCTACCCATAACATATTTTATCCGTTTTGAAGGTTTTTCAATAAACCCAAAAATATCACGGATAAGAAATTCTCACAAAAAGTAATTTCTCCGAAATGATAAATTCAGTACTGTATACAAAAGTGTAATATGTAGAGCAACAATACCTTGCTGTTGTCCTATAAGTATAACCGATAACTAGTAGGCGCAGTCATAATGTAGCAAGAAGTTAGCTTCTCGATGTCATAATATTATAATATGAGCGCGTGATCAATTTAGGTAAACCAGCTCTAACGGTCTGTTGTGCCATGAATTAAACATTTTTACCGGTTGTATTTTTTCCGATAGAGTGCACATTTTAGACCGTGTAAAGTACCTAGATTTTTTTTGGAAGCTCGTATTACAGCATATACGCTTTCACCAATTTTTCACTATAGTTTTTTCTCGTTTCTTCCGTCCATCCAGTGTTATGTTTTGTTTTCGTGGAAACCCTTGAAGTCTTAATCAGTTTTTTACATTTGGTTCGGTTCATTATACGTATTTTCTCGGTTTATTCAAGTTTTCTCTACATCTTTTCTAACTTCTTTAAACCACTTATCCGACACCTGAGGTTTATTGTTTAGTTTTAAAATTTTATTTTGTCAACCGTTCGTCACTCATTCTACACATTTGAAGGTAGAATTTTAGTAGAAGTTTTCTGATAGTTTTAATTAATCATTTGTTTTTCTTGTACAGTTCCTCTATTCCTCGTGACAGGAAGTTTTTTTTTAAACATCTATATAAGCGAAGGAATACATCGTTAAAGAAGGGTTTTAGTTCTTTGTCCAACATTTCATTATTGACGTACCAAATAGCGTTGTCAATAACGCGGTATTTAGATTGGATACGTTGTAGTTTCTTAGTAACGGCAGGTTTGACTGAACCGAAGAATTAACAGCCGTCAGTCAATTAGAAAAAGTAGAGAATAATTTGTTAAAGATTTTAAGTGAATCAATAAGCGTAAGCGCTCAGCCTCAAGGAAATAACTGTCTGCCTCGTTTTATCTAACAACTTTTGTTGTAAGCCAATTGTGAGTATTTCACGAAAGATGTCGATCAAAATTTACATATACTTAAAACATAGTAAAGTAAATAAAATAATCTGATTTTTATACATTTTTATCTTACAAACAAGTTTTATTATCCTTACAACATAACAGTGGCCGTCTCCGTATTGCATTAGACAAGATTACACTGCAAAGCGGAAAGTCCGGAAGGTTGAATTCCCGGTAAGGGTCTTGAAAATTTAATACAGTAATACCCACAAATTCCTTTACGCACAATAGTTGCTAATAACCAAACTACTGATGTAACTTCAAATAAAACAAAAATGGTAGGCCTTCAGAGTACAAATGTAATCGTCTTCCTCCTCCTCCTCCTCCTCCTCCACCTCCTCCTCGTCCTATTTCTCTTCCTATTTCTCTTCCTCCTTCTCTTCCTCCTTCTACTCCTTCTCCTCAGTCTCCTCCTCATTCTCCTCCACTTTCTCCTTCTCTACTCTCTGCTCCTCCTCCTCCTCCTCCTTCTTCTCCTCCTCCTCCTTCTCCTCCTTCTCCTCCTCTTTCTCGTCCTGTTGTAAATTAGGCCTTCCGTCCAGTTCCGACTTCTTTGAGTTTTCGCGGCCTACACATATCTCTGTTTCTATCAGGTATGTATTTTAATGCTCATTTCACCCATCTATCCTCACACATTCGTATCAAATGTTCCTCCCATTTCTCTATGTACCAACTGTTTCTAAGAGAGAGGAGATATTTATGGGCCCGGATTTCCTCATTCTTAATGTGATTCATCAAACTACACCCCTAAACTCTTCTCAAGAACCGCATTTCCGCTACTTGGATCTGACATTCTCTTTCGTCCCAAGTACCAAGGATTCACTACCTTATTTTATAGACTGGACTGCTAAAGTCTTGTAAAACTTCAACTGGATTTCTTTCCGAACTCTTTCACCCAGTGATTATGCTATTGTCCCACATATATACTGAAAACGATTCATTTTATCGATCATATCATTTCTACCTTATTTTAACTCACAACCCAGGTATTTAAATTGCTCTATCAGGCACCCATTGATAACTATTTTTGTTGGTACAGGATTTTTCCTCAGAAAGCCATCAATTTTTCTTTACAGCAAATACGAGGTGTGGCTATTAAATAACGAGACTGACGTTGTAAAAAATTTTATTTTAATTTTATACATAATCAATTATTGTCACCTTCAATATACACTTCTTCTCTATCCCTACAACGCTCCATGTGAATTTTCCATTGTTGGAAACAATGCTGAAAGTCATCTTCTGTCAGCTCCTTCAAGACACGTGCCGCTTTCTCTTTTACAGCTTCCATAGACTCACATCTTGCCCCCTTTTAATGCAGATTTCACTTTAGGGAACAGGTAGAAGTCACATGGTGCAAGATCTGGTGAATAAGGTGGGTGTTCTAACACTGAGATGCTGTACTTGGCTAGGAACCTCTTGACAGATAACGCGGAATGAGCTGGCGCATAGTCTTAGTGGAGGACCCATGATTTATCCTTCCACATTTCGGGGCGTTTTTTCCTTACCCTTTGACGTAATTTGGAAAGTACCTCAAGGTAGTAATACTGATTAATTGTTTGACCTTCAGGAACCCAGTGAAGGTACACAATCCCATGGATATAAAAAAAACAATCATCATTGCTTTAAATTTTGACTTGCTCATTGGAGCTATTTTGGCTCTCGGTGAAGTTCGGCTCTTCCAGTGTATGGATTGGCGCTTCGTTTCCAGATCATAAGTAAAAAACCACGTTTTATCACATGTTATTATCTTCTACCTGTTCCCTAAGGTGAAATCTGCATTAAAAGGGATACAATTTGAGTCTGTGGAAGCTGTAAAAGAGAAAGCGGTACGTGTCCTAAAGGAGCTGAAAGAAGATGACTTCCAGCACTGTTTCCAACAACGGAAAATTCTACAGAATTTTTCTACAACAGCTGTAATATCAAATAACAAAGTAGGCCTAACAGTTTTGTAGTTTATATATTCAAAACATACTCGGCAGACCAGTTTAGTTTAATTTATATTACCATAGCAATTTTTTTAACTAAATTTTTTCACTAAAATGAAACTAATATGAAATTGAATTTTCTCTTTTCAATTTTGTTAAAAAAAATAAAAAATAATTCAGATAAAACAATTAACATTAGACCCTGATTTCGCTTCATATTGTGTTCAGTGCTAAACAATAATCACAATTAAACACAAAAAGATAAAATTTATTTAAAATATTTAATTACATTTAATTTATTATTTCAAAATTCAGCAAAATTATTAGTGATTTGATTACACAATTCATCATAATGAAAAATTAATAAGAAATAAAGGTCGATAGTTTATCATATCATAACTTATTTAAATAGTTTAAGCAACGCACAAGCCCAAGGCTTATGTAGGCATCATCGCTCAATAAAAAAAAAAAAAAAAAAAAAAAAAATATATATAGTATTACATAAGAACATAACTAACTATGATCTATTGTGATATAAATTTCAGAATTTGATGATTATTTATTTTTTGAAAGTTTTTTAGAAGTTGTGTTCAATTTCATTCACATGATATTATTTTAAAGTTTGTGACAAATTTTCTTTTTAAAAATGAATTCATTGATAATTTATGTGTTTGTCATAGAAATTAACCCAGAAGTTTCATTGAAATGTTAATTCATAATGATAATATTATAACAAACAATTGAAACTAGTTTGATTAAAGAAACCGAATAAAAATAATATTCTTAAAATAGTATTACAGTAATGACAACAGATTTTAAGTAATTTTTACTTTCCCTTGCCTATATGAATATATAGGAAGGAAAGTATTGTTTTCATGTTGATTTTTCGAAATAGAGTTTTCACCGGATCTACACGTTTCCAGACCCCCTGAACCCAAAAAAACATGTTTTTAACGATTTGTGTGTGTGTGTGTGTGTGTGCGCGCGCGCGCGCGCGTGTGTGTGTGTGTGTGAACAGAATATCTTAAGAACGAAACATCGTACGAACTTGAAACTTAAAACTTAAGTTACATACCACTACCGGACACAACACGAACATTTTCATCAAAATCAGTCAACGGGAAGTGGTAGTTTATTCCTGTAATTTTTCACTTTTTGCGATTTTCTCAAAAACTGGTCCTACGATTATTTTAAAAATCGCTTAATTTACTTAATTTTTTATACTCTACAAGATAGGGTAGGCGCCATGTTTGCTGAAATTCTTGGTAAGGCTGTTTTTACGTAAAAATGTGTTTTTTTTTAAGATTACGGCTTTAATAAGTATTATAGCGCAAAAATTTATTAAATAAAAGTTGTAGAGAATTTAAAATTCTACAACTTTTATTTCAAAAATTGTTTTTGTATAACGCTTAGTTTAGTGGTAATTAGCGATTTTCTGTTTTTTCTCACGAAAACGGGTGAAAAATCGATTTTTTTAAGATTTTGGCCTTAGTATGCATTTTACGAGAAAAGTGTATATAATAAAATTTATAAAAAATTAAAAGATCTACAACTTGTATTGTGAGCATTTTTCTCTACAGACCCTAGTTTAGCGTGAAAGAGAGATTTTCCGTATTTTTAAGCTAAACTGAGGTTAATTTTCATTTTGCGTCTTTTACTCATGATTAAAATTAGGTTATGTTATTAAAGTTATTTTTTTATTTATTTGTAATGTTTTATTACTAATGTTAGGTTTATTGTTAATTATTAGCATTGGCAAGAGAAAGTTGTGTTAGTGTTTCACACCAGATTTTTCTTTTCATGACTGATTCCTTGTTTCTGAATTGTTTAGGTCATCAGGCGAAAGGCTGGGTTGAACCTCTAGAGGTTTTACTAAGTAAAACAATGAGTAAGGTTGTTTTACCATTGCAATCCTCACTGAGTGGAAAAGTATGCTCTCTGAAAAGCATCTACTTTCCACCCTGCAAGAAAACCTTCTCTTCATTCACCACGGGGTCTGGCTGTATAATGAAATTCATTACTCTCAGAGGAGATAACTCTGGCTAGTGTCTTTCACACCTCTACTTCTACTGTTCTTAAATAGCTCAGTCGTAAAATTGGATGACCATGTGATACGAAACATAGGTACTTGCCTGAAGGAAGAACGTTTTTGCTAATATGTTTGATCGTTTTGGACATTAATGGTAATGCAGATGATGAAGGGTTATAGATGAAATGAGTGATAGAAAAATGCCAGAGATAACCGTGAATTTAACCCTGGACCCCTGGCATAGAAGTTAGTTTCGCTGACCACTACACCACAGGCCGGCCTTAGAGATAGATAAACTTGGGAAGACCACTTATACACCAGGACTAATTACAGCTTTCTAATGAAAAATAAAACGTGTTGATGAAAGAACAGGCTAGATGACCTACGCTGTAAAGAGAAGACGAAGAAGAATTTTTAGTAAAAATGATCAAGTGTAGAAAAATTGTAAGAAGAAATATAATTAGTACATAAAAATACAATTAAAAATAGAGTAAGTGTAAAGATTCTTATTTATAGCCTACCTACTATGATTACTTTTTTATGTATTTCAGTTCTTTAATTTCAAGTTTACTATTTTTATTTTTTTATTTTCTTTGCCATTAATAGGTATTTAAAGTTTTTATATACTCGTATTTATGATCGTTATAGGTTATCATTCACAATTAATTTTTTTTTAAATTTATAAGTTTTTGGACTCATTTAGTACGAGCTTTCAAATGTTTTTTTTTGTTAATTTTCAAATTCAATTTTTCATTTGTTAATATTGTAATACTTATTCTCGTTATATTCTGTTTAAGATCAATTTTTTAATATGATCAGATCAGATGGCTTATCATCAGATTGTTGAACATTTCTTATTAGAGTTATTCATTATTTACAAGTTGAACAGATTGTAATGTTACTGTCTGATTGGTTGTTTTTAACCCTTTCAGCGCCGAAACAATATTTAAACGTTTGGTCTAAAGTGTCATTTAATTTGAATATAAGGGTGTCACATCCAGATGTTAGGAACTACAAAACTAACAAACGGATTTTGGATTTGTAATCTGTATCAAAAGGTAGTAGGCGTGGATTGGGTTTGAAATTCTGGTTTTGACTGGAAGTGGCTCAAAACCGTAAGTCAAGAAATCAAAGTCAGAAACTACAAGAGATAACAAAAAAAAACGGGTTTCGGATTTGTAATCTACACAAAAAGTTAGTGGGCCTGGATCGGGTTTGAAGTTTCTATTTCGACCGAAAGTGGACTATAACGGAAGTCAAAAAAAAAATCAAAGCCGGAATTTGGAAACAAAAAAAGTGTCATTTGATTCCCTTAAAGAGCTGATACAGCAATCATTGGGTTTGAAGTTCCAGTTTTGACCGAAAGTCAAAAAATCAAATTCGAATTAGGAAACAAAAATAGTGTCAATCAACTCCTCTTGAGGAGAAGATACAGAAACCACTAATGGTTTTTACATAAATCAAAAGTAAGCCTTTTTAAAAAATTCCACCAGCCATGAGACGCGTCGTCTCATGAAAGGGATTTTTTAATACGAATGCGTTTCATCCAATTTCAGGGATTTTTAAAACAAAAAAATCTGGTGTGAAACACTCACACAACTTACTCTTGCCAATAGAAATAATTAACAATAAACCTAATATTAGTAATAAAACATTAGAAATAAACAAAAAACTAACGTCAATAAACATAACCTAATTTTAATCATGAGTGAAAGACGCAAAATGAAAATCAATCTCAGTTTGGCTTAAAAATACAGAAAATCACTCTTTCACGCTAAACTAGGCTCTGTAGAGAAAAATGCTATGAATAAAAGTTGCAGATCTTTTAATTTTCTATAAATTTGATTATATACACTTTTATTATAAAATGCATACTAAGGCCTACATACTAATACATACATACTAATGCATACTTAAAAAAATACATACTTATGCAAATACATACTAATGCATACTTAAAAAAATCGATTTTTCTCACGTTTTCGTGAGAAAAAACAGAAAATGCTAATTACTGCTAAACTAAGCGTTATACAAAAAAAAATTAAATAAAAGTTGTAGGTTTTTAAATTCTCTACAACTTTTATTATATAAATTTTTTCGCTAAATTGCATATTAAAGCCGTAATCTTAAAAAAACTTTGTTTTTACGTAAAAACAGCCTCACCCAGAATTTCAGCAAACATGACATCTATCCTATCTTGTAGAGAATAAAAAATTGAGTAAACCAGGCGATTTTAAAAAAAATCGTAGGACCAGTTTTTGAGAAAATCGCAAAAAAGTGAAAAATTATACGAATAAACTACTACTTCCGGTGGACCGATTTTGATGAAAATGTTCGTGTCGGATCCGGTAGTGGTATGTAACTTAAGTTTCAAGTTTCAAGTTCGTAGGATGTTCCGTTCTTGAGATATTTTGTATACACACACAGACACACACACACACAGACCAATCGCTAAACACATATTTTTTGGGTTCGGGGGTCTGAAAACGTATAGATCCGGTGAAACTCGATTTCTTAAAATCGACATGAAAACAATACTTTCCTTCCTATATATTAATATAGGCAAGAGAAAGTAAAAAATATTGACTGTTACTACCCTAAACCATTCTTTTTAAACCTGAGTATCATAATAGCTTACTCCGGTATCCGAAATTCCTGGAAAACATCCGTGATTTGTTGTAGGCAGTAGAGAAAAGTGATGGCGCTACAATCCACTAACAGGTCTACCAAAATAACCATTTAAAGGGCCTACCTAGCACAATCGGTTCGTCACTCAAACACAATAGATTACTATACAATGAATTCCCACCCATCGATTCCATTCTTTTTCCTTTCATCTCGCCTCATTTTTATTGAATAGCTTCGTTTATTACTACCAGACTATATAATATTACACACAATAAAAGTGTTAGTGTAGACCTATATAACAGTCCTACCACTACAACGAAATATAAAAACAACTTGTAGTCATTAATATCGAAAATATAGTATTTCTCAGGAATACAGGTTGTTCACAAATTTTCATTTATTTATCCGTCATACATGGATCAAATGCTAAACGGAAGACGTTGTTCACAAAAATATTATATTATACTCAAATTTTATTTCTAAATTACTCCAAGGTTTGTTGAAAATAGATTTTAAAAACATATCCTTTTTGGGCTTGCTTTTGTTCAAAAGAATTCCTCTGTCAAAAGGAGGAGGGTCAAACTGAAAATTTCGGGTTACCATATTTTTGTGTAATTTTGAACGTTAAACAACACGTAAAAGATGTTTTTGTATACCGAATATTTAAAATTCTCAACATTTTTGGATAGAGTAACACCTTCCACGGAACCCGTACCTGAAATTTAAAACATGGTTCATGATGTAAGCGTAACGTTTTCCAAAATGGAAATTTACGAAAAGTGTTTTCCAGGCGTAAAAAAAGAAACATGAAAACGACAAGCGCCAAAAAGCCAAAATTTGGTTTTTGTGTTTTTTCAGCAAACCGGTGGGTTATGGCAACTTTATTTACATATTCTTAAACGCCTCCGGGAGGGGCACAAATAATGTTCTGTGCTCTTTTTAGCTACGATAACCGTTGAGATCAAAATTGCTCCCCCCACACCACGGCCCTCTGGAAGGGGTGACCTGAGATTTTGCATTTTTCGTGGAGATTTGAGCAACAGGTCAAGAGGACCCTACTACCAGTTTTGCTGAGTAACGCACCCAGTGATGGCTGTGGTTTTCGTTTTCGAGGAGTCAAAAATCGCCGTTTCTCCGATACCTGAAAGGTGGGTTATCGGACTGTTTTTGTAACTACTAATTGACATATTTTACATACAGTATTATAATTTAATGACAATACCTTGAGGATAATTACAGAAAAATTATAAAAGTTGATCGCTATCTCAGTTAAGTAACATGGGTTCACTTCAAAATTTATGTAGGCTACGAGAAAATTAACATATCTAACTACAGTTTCCCATGTCCTACGATGAATTAAGTTATGCCTCTTCTTTAAACACCAGGTCTACCAGAACCCTGAACTCAGGTTTATTAGCCCCTGAACTTACATAAATAAAGATGTAATAATTTCTTTCGGGTTATACCAACCAACTCTAAAGAGCTATCTCCGTAATTCCGATTTAACTTTCTAATGTTCCATATACTTTTAGATTTACTTTTTGGGCCCAGGTAAGAGAAATATCTTCGGAATAGCGAATTTGTAACTCTATGAAATGTAATTTAATGCTTACATCCTGTATTTTCCTTCTTTGTACTCACTACTTCATAGATTCTTGACCTACCCCAATTTCCTTCATATTGTTTTAGGATTCTTTACCACTTTTTATTTTGTGATGTTCTAATTTCACCCAGAGAAACTCCCGAGTCTACATGAATATCCTCATATTTTATTCTATCTGCACGGGAGAGACTTCTTAATATCTTGAATCTTTTGGAACGGAAAACGATTTTTAAAATTTGTATTATCATTTTTTTGTCCACCCAGTACTATTTTATCTGCACTAATAGGTTCTCTGGTATTAGCGCCTACTATCTACGAGGACGTAGTAAAGATAAAATGAAAAAGACCACACCCTGTTACAAACCTGACAAAAAATAAAATACTACGGTTCAAGAAAGGTATAGTACGAGGGTTGCTTGTTAAAAGTTGACAGAATTGTGTTCCTATAGTAAGTTCTTGCACTGTTTGATAGTAGTGCAGTAGCAGACACCCCACTGTGTCTACTACCCTCAGTCTGTCTCTATCTTTCAATCTGTTTATCTCTGTCGCACCACTACATCAACAAGTTCTTTGAACATAAATACATTCACACATGTATACAATAAAAGAGGGCAATTTAAGTACGACAGGTTGTTTTTGTAGTAACAGGTATCCTTCTGTTGCATGAAATACAAAAAGAACTCGCTCTATGGTATTCTCATATCATCTAAAAGTACTTTTTGATATCTTCAAACTTCAGTTGACTAATTTAAAACCCAAATGGTGGTAGATTTTTTAACTCAAAATGAAACTTCTTTAGTTGTAATAAAGGTTGCAATGAGGGAATTTAAGTTCAAATCAACCGTAAACACACATTTCTTCTACTTCTCAATATTTTTCTCACCTTAAATCGCTTAATCAGGACAAAAATTTCTTTAGAAACCCGGTTATTTCACCTTCTACAGATGACTGTATTGTACATTTTTCTTTAAAATTTTTGATTTAAAAAAATTAATATTTTCTGTACATTTAAATTTAAATTTTATCCGAAATTTATTTATACGTATACCATATTATTTATATAGTTCTCGCGGGGGGGGGGTCGATCTCCTGCACCGAAAAGAGTTTGGAACGATCAAAACCGGTAGGTAAATGCTTCTGCTGGGGTGGTCGGTAAAATCCAGATTGGTCGGTAAGGTCCAGGTGGTTTACTATTGCCTTCCTCACTAAGTTAAAAGAGAATGCTTATCAGCATGCCAGGCCCTCCGAAAAGCACCTACTTTCCACCCTGCAAATGACACTTTAATTTCATTCACCACAGGGTATGGCTGGATAATGACGAAATTTATTACTCTCAGAGGTGATAACTGTGACCAGTGCCATTTATACCTCTACCTCTTCTTTCTTAAATAATTCAGTCATATAATTGGCTGACTATATTGATAAGAAACAGAACTATTTTGCAGCCGTGGAACCAGCAGATTAAATGCAATTAATTTAACATCCACCTGCCCGTTATGGGCAAACTGCTAACTCCATAAAGTCAGTAATAAGGTATCTGAATTTGCTTTGGTCCATTATCTTTTTTCAATCTATTCCAGTTTCTCAATACCCTTTTGAACTTCTTTTAAACCACTTAACCGACACCTCATGTCTATTATTTAGCGTTTTAAAAATTTGTTTTGTCAACCGTTCGTCATCCATTCCTAAGCAGGTATCAGTAGAAAATTAATCTTTGCTTTCTGATCGTTTCCATTTATCGTTCGTTCTTCTGGTACAGTTCTTCTGTCTCTGTTTACCTGTATTTTAATAACTAAAATACAGAAGATCAGGAAAAATATTTAATTAGCAGTGGTTGCCAATGTGCAATATTTAGTTTAGATCATGGAAAAACATGTAAATGAAACTAAATAATTAAAATTTTATTTAAAAAATAATTTCCTTAATCTATTAGTTCCTAAATACTTTGGAACGGGTTTCATATTCAAGCATATAAATTTTCGATGTATTGAATATTCGATTTACGGTTTCGCGCTAAAGTGGATGAACCACAGAAACAAAACTCTAAAAACATAATGTTTTTTATACCTGTTACTTACCCTTCCAGGTAATCTTCTACCGTTTGATCCAGGCGCCTTACTCTCCAATTCTCGATCGCTTCTTAAAGGTTTCATCCAGTCATATTTTCATTTTCATTTTACATTACAAAAGAAAATAACAAAAGAATTGTATTAAATATATATGATGGGTACCTGGAAATTGGCTAGATCCCAATCATTTTCTTTTATTCGTTGGCCTATTTCTTATATTTCATTTCTTAGAAAACGTTACTATTATATTAAATTGTAATAGTGATGGTATTATATTCCAGACTTTGATGATACTTCGTATAAAATTCTTTCTTTCTTCTACCCAATCAATATAATAACTCAAAAGGATTTATTTGATGAAAATACATGCAGGAAAATATTTTGCATTTAGAATGTTAAGTCTTTTTTAACAGCCCTAACATATTTGCAGGCTATTCATCCCAAATATTAACTAACAACTGTTTTAAATTCTTATACAAGTTATATTTATTCTTGTTTAAGTTAATTATATTTCTTTTTAAATTTCATCATTAATGGTGGCAATTTTTAAAATTCCGGTCCTTATCCGAGGTTAACTTTCGATGCTTGCCAGTGATAAAGTTTTCCTCAGGCCTAGTTACGAGCCCTGGTCTGGGTAGTCCAGTAATGGGGCTGCCCCTAGACGGGCCCCGGGTTTCATTCGGAGACCCACCTCATAGGTTCATTTGTCCTCTCCGCCGTTGGTAAAATTCCTCCTCCGCCTTTGAGACCATTGAACATTTCTCAGGGCTCCACCTGCCCTAGATTTTATTTAGGTTGACTCCCTAGGCTCTTTCTCTCTCCACGCCGTTCGGAATTCTCCATCTCCACCGTGAAGACCGTTGACCAGTTTTCACCTCAGTTGATTCGCGGTACTTATTTGGCTATGCTTTATTTATACCTGCCTGCATAGCTACAGGAAGTTCCCTATCAGCCATTGGTACGCGCCTTGTCGGAGTTGAGGCCCCCCCATCTCAGTGTCCCATACAAGGTTAAGCTTAGCCCCTTCTCGATTTAAAGCCAAACCCTCGCATTAGCTGACCGAGTACGGCTAGTGGGAAGTGGGGCTTTGGAATACCTAAAAACAGATGGATGCCGGGAACAAGCCATTGAGCTTAATCCTTGACAGATGATGATGTTGTTTAGGTCATCAGCCGAAAGACTGGTTTGAACCTGTAGAGGTTTTACTAAGTAAAACGAGAGTGAGGTTGTTTACCAAAGCCTTCCTCACTGAGTGGAAAGGTACACGCTTATCAGCATGCCGGACGTTCTGAAAAGTACATATTTTCCACTCTGCAAATGACACATTCACTTTATTCACCACAGGGTCTGGCTGTATAAAGAACTTCATTTATTTTAGAGGAGATAACTCTGATTATTGTCTTTTACACCTCTACCTCTTCTGTTCTTAAATGATTCTGTCATTTAATTGGCTGACCATATGATAAGAAACAGAACTATTTATTTTAGCCCTGCAACGAACAGATTGAGTGTAAATAATTTGACACTCTACCTGTCTGTTATGGGCAGAAGATGATGATGTTGAATTTTTAAAACTGTCATCTATCATTTTGTTTTGTCCATCCGTCTGTGCGTCACACCCAAAAATTAGAAACTACAATAGATAGCAACAAACGGTTTTCGGATTCGTAATCTACACAAAAAGTTAGTGGGCCTTAAATAGGTTTGAAGTTTATATTTCGGGCGGAAGTGGCCCAAAACCGGAAGTCAAGAAATCAAAGTCGGAATTTGGTAATAAAAATAGTGTGATTCGATTCCTCTTAAAGAGTAGATACCGAAATAATTTGGATTGAAGTTCCGCTTTCGGTATCAACCGGAAGCTTTGACTGAAGACAAAGCTCTCCTCAGATCAATTCCCAAGGCTCAATCATGTTATCAGATGTTAATGATCAATAAAAATTAAACCTTTTGTCTTGCTACACAGACACTCTGTAAAGTTAAAAATAAAATCCTGTAACAGTTATACTCGTAGTTAGGCCTAATACAAGATGAAATTAAAAGAATGTGGTCTTTAAAGAAACGATTGAGCTTTGAGTTGGTTAAAACAAAAAAACAAAACATCATATTCCTTTGTACTCAATGCCAATTATAAAATGTCTACAATTCTACACAATTTACAAATTCTACCTCATCATATCATCATGTAAAGCAACAATTAAGTCCACTACTAACACAATTACTAAGCGACGTTACCATCCACTTAATCAAGTACACAGAGCAGTAATATATCTCACAAAATTTTTATGTAAGCATTCATGAAATTGTTCTTTAAATTATTATTTTTTTAAATATTTCATGAAAAATAAAAATTTTAAAATAAAACATTTTCTTTTATGTAGCCGTCCGCTACAGTATAAAAAATAAATAAAATTCTATTGCGCTGAACTTTATTTTAGACTGTAATGTCATTACCCTAATTCGAACAAATCATAAAGCATAATTAAGAGAGCTTTTAATTTAGGCATAACTTCTATTTTTATTTTTTTCGTTTCCGTCAACTTAGGATAACGTTATCATGTATGTGTTATTCTTTTAGCAATAATTTTTTTGCTCGAAATCTCATAGAGCTTCACATTCATTTCTTCTTAATTTATTCTGTTAATAAATAGATAATTGTTATTAGATAAGTTTACAGGAAGTTTATTTATCATTTATTATAACCAGATCCCGAAAGAACCTGGATTGAGGCTTGCTGACTAGTAAAAAAGAAAATTTTATCTTTTATTAGAGTAAAATTCGGTTATAAGGAAATCGGTTGTAACGAAAATCCGGTAATAACCTATGAAAATAGAAAATTTGGTCATCATCATCATCATCATCATCTGTCAAGGATTAGGCTCAATGGCCTGTTCCGGCATCCATCTCTTTTTAGGTCTTCCCAAGCCTCTTTTCCCTCTTTATATTTCCATGCTCGCAGAGGAAGTCTGTGTGCTGTGTGCCGGCATACGAAGTAAATGGTTGGACCAGTTTCTCTTATATTCTTAACGTTTCCCGCAGTGACTGAACATTTAACTCGGCGCGGATAGCTTCGTTACGTAGTCTATCTAACCGGGTACAACCTTTGACTCCCCGCAAAAATCTCATTTCAGCAGTCAGGATATGAGATTCATTTCTCTGTAATGACACCCATGTCACTCCCATATGTTATGACTGGTACAGCCATTGTTCTAAAAAATTTCCTGTCTCGTGTTCTTTCCTATTGTCCTGCGAACTGCATACCGTGCTGAATTTTGCCAGTTTCTCACTCACGTCATCATCTTTGTCATAGGAAATCCTTCACCCTAAATAGGCATTTAAAATCTCGAACTTGTTCTATAGAAAATTTGGGTGGTTTTATAATATGTTAACACATTGTAAAGTTTGATAAAATAAAAATGGAATTCGGTTGTAACAAACGAATCCACCTTCCTTAAAATTATAATAATAGGCAAATATATTTTCTGGGAAATGAGAAACAAACAGTTTTGTTAATGTAGATAATAGAACATTTTTTTAAATTGCATTAAATTTTGTTTTCTTCCTTCTTTTAACTTTTTCATTAATATTACGTGTATGTAGACCTACTGTCATCGCCACCTCTTCTAATTAATCATTTACTGTGCTGCCGGCCTTCAATACTTCTTCCGGCCTTTGTCGGCGCGGTAGGCCCTTTGACAACGTCCCGACAAACCTTTCGGCTCCACACCGACAGAGGCCTTTGTCATCAAGGCCAAGCCAGTCGCCGCTCTCTACCACAGCGCTCTCGGCAGCTATATAAAGAGCGCTGCACTGAGCTGGGCGATTCAATACCGATCAAGACTCCGAGGGATTCACATTGAACCAGACAGCAGACAAGACGTCCACCACGGCACACGGCAGCTGGACTCCAGCGAAGACTAATCGACGATCCCGCAAGAGAGAAGATGATGCTTCCGCTCGCCGACCAGTCACCGTAAGCCGTCGACCGGACCCGCTGACGCGAGCGATGCCCACAGCGGCCCCTCGACCGAGCCTTACGCCCACCGGACCCAACGAAGCAGCCATCGACGCACTACTTCGAGGGAAGAAGATGATGTCTCCGCTGGACGACGACACGCCGTGTCGCCCAGCTCCTCGACTGCCACGACAACTACGACCGACGCCTCTTCAAGACGACCACCGCTTAAACGGCCCTTTTCAGGGCCACCAAACTAATAAGGTTTGTGACTTAATGTCACCATCCGGTGACAGTAGCCTATATTAAGTTATTTGTGCAGTCTATATTTAAATAAAGTAGCCCTGTTAGCCTATCACATGTGAAAATTTTTGTTTAATTTCAAGAATCATCTTATCACAGATTTTTGGTAAGAACTGTACAAACTTAAAGGTTTTTTTAAGCTTCTCTTGCAAATATTTGGCGTATGTCAAGTACGTTGAATTCTTGAAAAAGCTGTTCCGATGGATACCTTTGTTGTCTTTTATTGATTATTCGTAAGATCAACTTCTGCACCTTCTGTACGGAGTCCAAAGAAGACAAATTGTACCACTCCACCCAATTATACCGTACGTCAGTACCGACTGCACTGCAATGTATGCATTGTATGTTTATTGTATGTTATTGTATGTATTGTTATTGTACGTCAATTGTATTGTATTGTGACAATATCGAAGAAGGTTCGCCAAATCTCTAGCATTTCATGGTAAAGGGTAGATAATAGAGTGGAAAAGTAACAATAGAGTGGCTATAAAGGGATGCCTATTCATGAAAGTTGTTTGAAATAACTGCGCTATTGTGTTATTGTTGTACAACTATTTGTGAAAAGGGACCTGTAACACTTTCCATTTACAATAGATCTATTGTTACTTGTTTACATCAGTTCATCAGTTATGACTTTTCGAGAACTAATAGAAAAGATTATTGATCGAATCTCTGTGTCGTTCGAGAAGTTTCTTTGAACCCCTTCTATATAAATAGACCCCCGAGCGCGGTCAGTGAGTTAGTATTCGTTTGATCTTTGACGAATGACTGTCGGGCGTTATATCAGGTTAACGGTTCCGAGGTATTGTTATACTGTCTTTGTGTGTGTGTGTGTGTGTGTGCGCGCGCGCGCGTGCGTGCGTGTGTGCGTGTGTATGTGTGTGTGTGTGTGTGTATCATGTAAAGTTATTGTGTATCTGTATTAAATTCAGTTTTGTGTATTCAGTTTTCATTTTTTTTTATGTGTATTCTATCAGATTGATTGTAAGTAGTGCTAAGTAAATTATTAAATTATTTATTGTTTATTATTTATTTTAAGTAAATTATTAAGTTATTTATTGTATTACTTCATTATAATTAGTTTATTATTTATTCTGTAAATCTTTTAGTGTAATAAATATTTGTAATTGTAAACTTTAGTGTATTAATTATTTAATAACCTAGATCCCGAAAAGGACCTTAGCGATAAGTGTCACAGTATGTTTTTGTTGTTCCCCAAAGTTGTATCCCGTACGTCCAAACAGCTTCAAAATTGTCTTGTTCAGTTTTTAAAATGTTATTGAATACAAAACAAAGAGAGGTTATTAGTCTTTAAAAATTCTTAGAAAAGTTAGGAATAAATATTATTTTGAATGCCAGAATTAAAACATTCTTGGAACTTTGTCTAGATACCTAATAATTTATAAAACTATTACCACTTCAATATTTTAATTTTTACTATTACTAACTATCAAGAAGAGCTTATTTAAATTGTAATCGAGGTCAAATTACGATTGGTAACCGAGAAAAACCTTGTAGTATACAATTAATTATCTATAACTTTTATGTTTTATTAATGTGAAATACGAAGCGAGACATTTTTCTAATAATTTATTGTGGAACAATCGGATTTAAAAGGTAACTTTCTTATTACATTTTAGTCTTTCATTGTTCTGAAAATAGATTTACACATTCATAATGCATGAAAATTTGTTATTTATATTTTAATAAACGTCTGTCTGATATATTTTGTTAGGCCTTTCTTTTTAAACGGAATCTATTATATTTTTATGTATAATTTATAAAAATATATTTCTGCCGATTTTACTATTGTACCAATTTATATATAATTGCGCTATACAAGTTTCAATACAATTGTTTTGTCTTATGGTCAAGGTCATTGAAATACCAATCCTATTTTTGTAAACTAAGTTATAATTTATGAAGTAGAACAGTTTATGATTGTTTATAACTGTTTAAAAATGTCTATCGGAAATTTATTTATTTCCCTATATTTTATTTAACTTCATTATCTTATTTTAAAGGAAATATCTATTAACATATTTTTCCGTATAGAGGCAATTTGTAGACAACGTAGAACTTTAAGACAATTCTAAAAGCTATTTATGTAGCCCAAATTCTCAAAATTCTTTCACTGTAGGATTTTCTCCTCTCAACTATTATATTTTCTACTTTTGTACTTATGTTATGTACTTTTGTTTTAAATGATTTATGCAAAAAGTATAATTTACGAGTTTCGGTTGCTAAATCAAAGGTTATGGCATTCAGAGGGAAGTATCCCACTCATTCGAAGATTGTTTTAGACAATGTTGTATTAGATCAAGTGTCTCACTATAACTATCTGGGCTGCGTTGTGAGCTTTGATCGGGACTTGGATGTCGAAAGTAAAATAAATAAATTTCAAGCTATTTGTGGTACCATTAACAGGACACTGGGTAACAGAGCTAGAACAGAGACAGTACTGAAGTTCTACATGGTAATAATGGCAGCCCCAGTCCTTCTTTATGGAAGTGAGTTATGGGTTACCACAAAACGCCAAGAAAGTAGGATCCAAGCAGCTGAAATGAGGTTTTTAAGAAGGGTGAAGGGCTGCTCGAGGCTGCATCTAATACGTAACGAAGAAATTAGATCCGAGTTGGGTGTATTTAGCTTGAATGAAAAAGTGGAGGAGTACCCGAATCAATGGCGGCAACATTTAGAACGGATGCCAGAAGAGAGAATACCTCTAAAAGTGACGGAATATGTTCCAGTTGGAAGAAGGGAGGTGGGAAGACCTCGAAGAAGATGGCAGTAGTCGAGATGTACGCGTTGGAATGTCTCGTGTTTCTGTAGACGTGCAGGATGGTTTGTGAGTTCGGAACAGGCTTATGCCTAATCCGTGATAGTAAGAAGAAGAAGAAGAAGACTTTTGTACTTCGTGGAAACTCTTAAAGTTAGTAATCAGTTGTCTGAATTTTATTCGATCTACTATTACTTTCCTTTGCGCTATATAAATATTCAATGTAATGTTGGGAAGGAAGTACTGTTTTATTGTCGATTTTTCAAAGTCGAGTTTTCATCGGAAATATCTCGTACGTTTTCAGGCCCCCTAAACCCCCAAAAAACATGTTCTTAGCGATTAGTCTGTGTGTGTGTGTCTATGTGTGAACAAAACCTCAAAAACGGAATACCTTACAGAGTTGAAACTTGGCACTTAAAGTTAGGTACCATTAGGGGACCAGAAACATTTTCAACGTTGGACGAGGGGCCTGTGAACGAGGGACTGTTGTACCTCCGTCACCATATTTAGTTTATTTGAAGGAAGTCTGCAGTTCCACCTTTCCGAGGTAAAGATTTTATCTTAAAAGTTAGATTATTGCTTTCCTTTTCTTTTTATGCATGCAATTTTTTGAGGTTTTCTCTAATTGATTTTTTTTCAGTGTTTGATTTTTTGTTTTTAACCTCCTGAGACCTGGTTCTACAATGAAAGTTGTAGTCACGAAAACCTGATGTCCTTTAAAAAGTTAACATTTTTGATCTCCTTAGGACCTGAAAAGTTTTCATTAGATTCTGTTGCAGAATTTTTGTACTTTTATTCATTTATAGTATGCTAGTGAAAGAATGATAAAAATTTGAATTTGTTTTGGAATTCTGGGTTTTAAATAAACACGAATATAGGAATAATATTTTTTATTTACCTAATGGAATATTCTGCTAATGAAATAATATAATATTTTTTTCCATAATAGACAGGTGGATTGTTAAATTATTTGCACTCGATCGGCTTTTGTTCCAGGGCTACAAAAAATAGTTCTCTTTCTTATCACATGGTTAGCCAAATACTTTTCAGAGGGCCTGGCATGGTGATAAGCATACTTTTCCACTTCCTAAGTAAGGCGATGGTAAACCATCTCACTCTTCGTTCTACCTAGTAAACCCTCTAGAGATACAAACCAGCCTTTTGGCTGATGACATAAACAAAAAGAATCATAAACGTATAAGAACAAAATTTATATCAATTTAAGTTGAAGTAATTTTTGAAACACTAGTCCTTTCAAAAGGACTCTAGTTCTCTATAGCTATTAACATTAATAAACTTACAGGTTTCAATCCAGTAAAGATTTTTGTACTTTCAAAATGGCTGTGGGTTAACACGCTGATCTGTTCCATCTCTGTTTCCGTGTTCCTAAAAACGATTGCAAGATCATGACGTGGGTTAACACGCTGATCTGTTCCATCGCTATTTCCGTGTTCCTAAAGACGATTGCCAGATCATGACAGTGGGTTAACACGCTGATCTGTTCCCCATCCCTGTTTCTGTGTTCCTAAAGACGATTACCAGATCATTTGCAAAAGCAACGCGGTTGATTTTTATGTTTTTCTTTGATGTATACTAGTACTAACACTCCTATAGCCTATCAATTCTTTGTTATAATAATTTCTATTTTTAGAGTAGAAACGCTTAATAAGTGACGAATTACTAACATTTGATTTCACCTACAAAAATATTAGCCTACATTAAGTAATAGATGTTTAAGGTTTTCCTGCCACTGTACTGTTACTGAAATAAAATGGTAACCAAAACTAAATATAAAATATAATAATATACTTAGTATATTGTTTGTTATGATTAAAATAAAAGAAATCAATTTATACTGATTAGAAATTAAAAAAAAGATAAACGAGCCAACAAAGTTGATGATAAACAAAAAAAAGTAGTCTACTATTTAATATCCACGTGTGTGCTAACTCGCCTTACGTCTAACCGTAGTGTAGAGTAGACTATTCTAATTTAAATGTGTTTCTTGTACATGTATTTGTAAATGGGTTGATACCATACCACAAGGATGTTCTACTCTTCTTCTTCTTCTTCTACTACTACTACTGCTATTATTATTACTACTACTACTGATGCTGCTTTACTACGATACGTTAATCTAAACACGTCGACGTCAACGCCCGATGGGAAAGAGCGGTGGATACGTAGCAAAGAGCGAGGAAGACAAAGTGCTCACGAGCAAGAGAGAGATAAAAGAATGGCTTTAATCTAACCATACCAACACACATGACGGCGATTGTCTGGTCTGTTCTCTGTAGTAACTACAATAATAATAACGTGGTTTAGTCTGAGTACAATAATAGAACCACGGGCCAGTCGAAGCCGAAGGCTGGCACAGAAAAACACACAACGAAAAGAGAAGGAATAACCTACCAACCGACCATCCATCCGACTAGCAAAAGTAGCCGTAACCTCTTCTCTTCCTCAACCACACCTCTTTTCTTTACCCACTCATCGTCTTTTTCTTTTTTCACCCTCTCAGGGGCCCTTAAACGATCACTATCAATCTAGTAGTATCCAGATTTACGTCCGCTCTTCATAACGAAAGGTAAAAAATCTGGTGTGAAACACTCACACAACTTTCTCTTGCCAATACAAATGATTAATAATAAACCTAACATTATTAATAAAATATTAGAAATAAACAAAAACTAACCTCAAAAACATAACCTTATTTTAATCACGAGTGAATGACGCAAAATTACAATCGAACTCAGTTTGGCTTAAAAATACGGAAAATCACGCTTTCACGCTAAACTAGGCTCTGTAGAGAAAAATGCTGTAAACAAAAGTTGTAGATCTTTTAATTTTCTATAACTTTTATTATTTACACTTTTGTCGTAAAATGCATACTAAGACCGAAATGTTAAAAATATCGATTTTTCTCACGTTTTCGTGAGAAAAAAACAGAAAATCGCAAATTACCGCTAAACTAAGCGTTATACAAAAAAATGTTTGAAACAGAAGTTGTAGGTTTTTAAATTCTCTACAACTTTTATTATTTAAGTTTTTGCGCTAAAATTTATATTAAAGCCGTAATCTTAAAAAAACAACGTTTTTACGTGAAAACAACCTCACCGAGAATTTCAGCAAACATGGCGCCTACCCTATCTTGTAGAGAATAAAAAATTGAGTAAAATAGGCGATTTTAAAAAAAATCGTAGGACCAGTTTTTGAGAAAATCGCAAAAAACTGAAAAATTATACGAATAAACTACTACTTCCGGTTGACCGATTTTGATGAAAATGTTCGTGTCGCGTCCGGTAGTGGTATGTAACTTAAGTTTCAAGTTTCAAGTTCGTACGATGTTCCGTTCTTGAGATATTCTGTTCACACACACACACACACAGACACACACACACACAGACACACACACACACACACAGACACACACACACACAGACACACACACAGACCAATCGCTAAAAACATGTTTTTTGGGTTCAGGGGGTGTGAAAACGTATAGATCCGGTGAAAACTCGATTTCGAAAAATCGACATGAAAACAATACTTTCCTTCCTATATATTCATATAGGCAAGAGAAAGTAAAAATATATAATACTATACGTGCGTAAGAATACTGAAGGAGATGCTGTACAGTGGCGGCCCTAGCGGGTGGGCCCGGGCCGACCCATTTTTAATATGACTTGACTGAAACAATAAAACAACGGGGATTTTTATCCACAACATGATGGCAAACAATAATGGTTACGATATTTACATATCGCATATGAGACGAATTAAACCTTATCTACGGGCATTTATGGCAGGGCAAAGACTTAATAACCTGGCGATTGTATCCATAGAAAGAGAGTTAAGTTTTCCTTTAATGTCGGATCCAGATCCAGTGTTGGACGAGTTTGCAGCTCAAAAAGGAAGACGGCTACAGTTCAGTTTGTTTTAAAGTAAACAATAATCGAGAGTTAACTAGTTTATGTGTTATTATTTCTTCATAATTTTGACCAACAGAATGGATTTGGATTTGATTTTTATATTTTCAAACTGTTTTTGTAACTCCATGTACTGTATTTAAAGTGTTCAATTCAGTAAATTTCTTATAAAAATTACAAGGTTGTATTTGTTTATTCAATACTTATCCTGAAATAAAGATAGAATGTACTCAATCAGTTATCTAAATGTATTCAATTTATAAAATCATAGAAAAATTTATAAATATGTATGTATGTTTTACATAGGTAAAAATAATGTACATTACATATAAACAGCTATTTTTTAACCTAAAATATCAACATATAAATATATAAGTGGGCCCACCCAGAAAAAAATTTCTGGGACCGCCACTGATGCTGTAACGTTTAATCCAGGTTCTTTCGGGATCTGGTAATAAGTATATGATAAACAAACTTCCTTTGAGCTTATAACAACTATTTAATAACGATAATAAATCATTTCTGTTACACTCCTAGTTGTTTCGGGGTTTTTTCCGTTTCTGTATGCCATTATCAAATCCGAATTCCCTGAAGGATTACACAATTCTCCCAATCCTGCGTCTAGCGCGCCAATCTGACTAGCAATCTTCCTGCGTTATGTCAACTCCACTCCGATTTCACAGTTAGTTACTACGCAGTCTGCTATGAATTCTTCAGAGTTACTTAATAATATTGGGAAGGAGGAATATGCTGCAGAGTTCCTTCAGGAAAAGGGGTTTTTGCATAATCCCAGAAGATTTGACAACTAAAAAAGTATGTGTGAAACACTCACACGACTTTCTCTTCTCAATTTAAATAATTAAAAAATATAACGTAATAGTAATGTAGTAATAGCAAAATAAAACAATCTAAGAAATAAAACAAACAGAACCTGTAATATTGTACTATTTTATACCGGACTGGAAAGGACGTGTGTACGCGTGCGTGAGTGTATCTGTCTCATTATGGCAGGGAGTGGGAGAAATGAACAATTGTGCAAGCTTCAGGGAATTCGGATTTAATAGTGGCATACAGAAACGAAAAAGACCCGTTTTTTCTTATATAGGTAGGCTTACCCTACGTTCTGTATTAGCCGGGACAGTCCGGGATTTAGGCATGTGTCCGGGATTATCAAATATCCGCGATATTCGGTTATCAGTGTAAAGGGCCACCAATCGGAAAATTTTGTTCTGTTTTGATTTTTTGATATTTTAGAGGTTGATAACATTCTTTGCAGTGATCCTAGAAATGTCTAGTGTGTACTTTTACAAAAAAATTAAAACTAATTAAGTATTCCTTGGAAAAGTACTAATATCTGATAAATATCACACCTGTCCAACTCCAATGCAAGAAAAAAACCCTGATGGTACAGATGTTGTAATCGCAGGACCCAGTTTTAAGTGATTGTTGGGATTTATTTTTGCCTACTTTTAGTTAACATTATTATTCTAAAAATAATTACTTGGAAAATAATTATTTAAAAATTAATAGTAAACCAATGTATTTCAGTGGAAAAAATATAATTATTAAATAAACAAAACATATTTTGTAAGTTATGTTATTTACTGAAAAACAGCCCCTTTCAAAAATATTCTTGGATTGGAGTCAAGAAATTTTGGTAAGTACACGTATAGGGCTAATTTTTGACCATATGAAGTGACTTTAGACGTTCCCGGAATCTCTTTTTGCAGCCCACATTCTCAGAATTCGCTCACTGTAGTCATTTCTCCTTTCTTCTGTTCACCTGGTGTTAATAAACTCAAAAAACAGCCTAGAAAAGAGTTGTATCTGTTTGCTGTTCAATTCTTCAACTGGTGGATTGACAAATTTCTAAACTTTTATGTGACCATTCAAAAAGAAGATTTTATCCAGAACTTTTAGTAACTCAGAGCTGTGGTGTTGTGGCACAACAACTTGGCAACGCAGGATACAGTAGACAAAAGTCAATTGGTTCTGTACTCTATACTCCAACGAACTAAAGACTGCAGATGAGATCTAGCCAATAACAGCCAAGGTCGGGTGTGAGGTTGCCCCTTCGCTAAGTCACACTCTGTTCCACCGAACTCCAGCTGACGTTTTGTTAGGCTGTCATCTACAGCGGGACCACAACGTGACAACACAGGATACGATTAACGAAAGTCAATTGGCTCTATGCTGTGATCTAGGTCACTATGCTCCGCTTTCATCTGCAGTCTCTAGTTCGTTAAGCTATAGACAGTATTCTAGGCCAGTATGATTCGCTTTCATCCGCAAACTTTAGTTACGTTAATTATAGGAACAGAACCTGGACTCCTGCTGCAGTTTCTTCTGTGGCATTTGGCTTATTCTCATAGGCTACCTGTTCAACTGCATTGTTCACCCAGCAAACAGAAAGTACTTACTTCACAACAGACCAATCGCTAAAAATATGTATATTGAGTTCAAGAAGCCTGAAAAGACGTATTTCCAATGAAAACTCGATTTCGAAAAATCGACATGAAAACAATACTGTACTTTCTCCCTAAATAATAGTATATACTAGGGCAAGAGAAAGTAGAAAGCTTCAGATGTAGACAAGAATAAAGAACGCTCTTTTAAACCAAATGCACCGTACTAACAGCGATGGGATTGCCATAATTTCTGAACTCCAATCCCGGACATTTTTTTTTTGAAAGGGGCTGTTTTTTTAGTGTAACTGCATACAATGTTGTTGTTGTTTAGGTCATCAGCCGACAGGCTGGTTTGAATCTTTAGAGGCTTTACTGAGTAAAACGAGGAGTGAGGTGGTTTACAATTGCCTTCCTCACTGAGTTGAAAAGTAGCCTATGCTTATCAGCACGCCAGGCCCTCCGCATTGCATCTACTTTCTACCCTGCAAACAACACCTTCACTTCACTCACCACAAGGTTTGGTTGTTTAATGAAATTCATTACGCTCAGATGAGATAGCTTTAAATAGTGTATTTTACACCTCTACCTCTTCTGCCGGCCGCATTGGCGTAGTTGGTAACGTGCTCGCCTCTCATCATGCGGTCTTGGGTTCAAATCCCATTCAGGCACGGCATATTTTCATGTTACAAAAAAATCATTTCATCCTTCACCGTCTCCATTAGCAGTAATTGCAGAACAGTCGGACGTTAAACAAAAAAAAAATGAATCTACCTTTTCTGTTCTCAAATGCTTCAGTCATACCATGTATAGCTGAAATGTGATAAGAAACAAAACTATTTTTTTCTGCCCGTAGAACTGACAGTTGTTGTTATTGTTTAGGTCAACAGCCAAAAGGCTGGTTTGAACCTCTAGAGGTTTTACTAAGTAAAAACGAGGAGTAAGGTGGTTTACCATTGCCTTCCTCACTGAGTTGAAAGAGTATGCTTATCAGCATGCCAGGCCCTCCGAAAAGCACTCACTTTCCACCTTGCAAATGACACCTTCACTTCATTCACCACAGGGTCTGGCTGCATAGTGAAATTCATTACTCTCAGAGGAGATAACTCTGACTAGTGTCTTTTACACCTCTACCTCTTCTGTTCTTAAATAGTTCAGTCATATAAGTGGCTGACTATGTGATAAGAAACAGAACTATTTTTTTTAGCCCTGGACCAAACAGATAGAGTGCAATTAAATAACACTCCACCTGCCTGTTTTGGGCATAAGAACTGACAGATCGAGTGAAATTCAATTTTATCAAAATGTCTCTAAATCAAAAAATCAAAACTAAGCGAAATTTCCCGGCCTTCGGTCCATTACACAGATATCCGAAAATCCCGGATATTAATTCATAAATCCCGGACACTTCCCCGGATACATGCCTAAATCCCGGACGTTTGGTAAGCCTAGCTACAGCCAAGATGTCGCTTCATAAATCCCGGACACATGCCTAAATCCTGGACGTTTGTTAAGCCTAGCTACAGCCAAGATGTCGCTCTCCGTTTATAAACTATATATTTATTACTTTCTAATCGTGTACGAGCCCCTTTACAAGAACGTAGAACACAACAAAGACAACGGCGACTGACGAACAGACAAGAAATTATAATCTACTACTCACTTCTACGCTACAACTACACCTTTACTACACAAACATAGTAACGTAACATAGCGGCTTGTCGTCTTTTACAAACTTACAATACTATAAGTTCCTTCTACTATACAACTTTAATCCCCCCCCCCCTCGTTTTAACCATAGAACCTCCTCCTCCACTTCATCCAGGCCTTCCATCGTACGCACATTCCTTCGGCGCACCCACCCGTCACAAGCTAGCCCTACACACACTAACAATAGAATAACACCAACACCAAAAACTAAACTGTAAGGCGACTGTCGGTCAAAAGAATGTTGTACCCTGATGTTTTTTTCGTTTTGTTTTGTACTACTGTAGTATAAGTGAGTTTGTTAGCGGTTTGTTTAAATAAACTATATGGTGCAAGTGATGAAGAGCCTAAATTTGTGTAACTGTACGTAACTCTTATGATGTCTAAGTAAAAATATGTAAAAAGTTCTGTGTACATGTAAATGAGTGGTTTGTGTGTGTGTGTGTGTGTGTGTGTGTGTGTGTGTGTGTGTGTGTGACAATAATTTTCTGTCACCGATTGAATTTTGCCGATCAGCCATTGTTATTATTTAATGTTTTTAATTTTTGTAAGTAGGTAATTAATTCATTGTTGTTATTTTTGTTGATTGTTTTTTGTAATTATGTATCAGCAGTTTATTGGATACTGTTATAATTTGATTGTAATAACTGGTCGCTAATGACTGCATTGTTGATGTGACCTTAAATAAATAACTTAAAAAAAATAATAAATAAATAAACTATCTTCAAAGATTTCTTATAATCTTCAACAGAAACTGCAATTACCGTACGGTAATTAAGATTAGTGCTGTGAGATAATTGGAGGATAATTTTAAACTGTCTCATGAGTAAGGTGACCAGTCGTCCCGTCTTTACTTGGACAGTTCCATTTTTTGAGACTTGCGTCCCGTTGTCCCGACAATTCTTCCGGGGACGCTTATTTGTCCCGTTTTGGCAGAACAGTAACTGATAACTTTACCAATGTATTTTATTTTATTATTTTGAGAAGATAAATATTATGTTGTTTAGGTCATCAGCCGAAAGGCTGGTTTGAATTTTTAGAGCCTTTACTAAGTAGAACGAGGAGTGAGGTGGTTTACATTTGCCTTCCTCACTAAGTGGAAAAGTATGCTTATCATCATGTTCTTCTCGATTTCATAACCTATATTGTTCGTCTACTATCTTTGGATCCTATATCTTGCGGAGAATTTTCTCTCAAATTCGTCTGCTTCTCTTAGACCAGACTTCTCGGGCATTCTTAGGCACTGACTCACGAACAGACATACAGGTTTCAACACCTTAGGTCTATTGTTTAGTGTCTTAAATATTTGTTTCGTCAACCAGTTGTCATACATTTTATACAGGTATCCATAAAATGTTAATCTTTTTTTTTAATCCTTCTTTTTCCTTGCAATGTTCTTCTCGATTTCATAACCTGTATTGTTCGTCTACTATTTTTGGATCCATTATCTTGCCGAGGATCTTTCTTGCGAATTTCTCTGCTTGTTTTATACCAGCCTTCTCGGTCATTCTAAAGCACCCACTCGCATACTGACACACAGGTTTTATCAAAGTATTATAAAATTTAATCTTGGCTTGTTGGCAATTCGGGTAGAGTATAAGAATAAATTTTATAAATAAATCTTTTTATATCCTATTTGATTAACGTGTAACCTACTGTTTGTTGTCAATAAATAGATACATCGTACGACGTACCTATGTATGAATTGATTGAATTATTTATAGATATTATCATTTCAAAATTATTACATCATTAGTATACTAATAATAATAATAATAATGAATCAGCTCATTTTCTTTCACCTGTAAAATGTAGGTGTAGGAAGGTATAAAGGTATCAAATAGGTGTGTCTTTTTTGCATTTATGCAAAAGGTGATGTGTACTCCTCTTTTATTTATAAGCGCATAGGTCTCAATAAAGAAACAAACTTATTACGTTAATGTATTCAAGAACAAAAAGTAACGTATGTGTTATAAATAATTGTAATGTGTTATTTTAATAATAGTAACAACAATGGATGTGTAATAACGCATGGAGAAAATCGGTACTTTGTAGTAACTTAGTAAAATAGGATGTATGTAAGCCTATGTTTATTATTTTAAAAGAGCAACGAACCCCGCAGTTCTAAATTTGACTCGTCAACTACTCCACCCTTATTATAAGCATATTCATGCTTATTCTCTGTAAGCACCTTTTCTGGCCGACGCCCACTATTAAATGATAGCTCAAGAATACTCATATTTTTCTATGTAGGGATACTTTTCTATTATTGCTTTAGTCGGTTTTCAAAAAAATAATTTTTGTAAGTCAGAAGAAGAAATTCCTTTCATGAGACGACGCGTCTTATAGCTGGAGGCAATTTTTTCTATAGGAAATATTATTCTAAAAGATCAAGGCCATTTAGCTTTCATAAGAAAGATAAAGTTTTACCTTTAATCTATGGCAAAAACCATTAGCGATTTCTGTTTCTACTCTTTAAGAACAATCGAATGACACTATTTTTGTTCCCAAATTCCAACTTGATTTCTTGATTTCCGATTTAGGGCCACTTTCGGTCAAACCCGGAACTTCAAACCCAATGATTTCTGTATGTACTCATTAAGAGGATTCGAATTAAACTTTTTGTTTCCAAATTTCAACTTAGATTTCTTGACTCCGGTTTTAAGACACTTTCGGTCAAACTCGGAACTTCAAACCCAATGATTTCTGTATTTACTCTTTAAGAAGAATCGAATTACTTTTTTTGTTTTCAAATTCCGACTTTGATTTCTTGACTTTCGGTTTTGGGCACTTTCGGTCAAACCCGAAACTTCAAACCCAATGATTTCTGTATCTTTTAATTAAAAGGAAACGAATTATACTTTTTTTCCAAATTTCGACTTTGATTTCTTGATTTCCAGTTTTGGGCCACTTCCGGTAGAAAGCGGAACTGCAAACCCAATTTAGGCCCGCTGACTTTTTGTGTAGATTACGAATCCAATGTTGATATCTCTTGTAACTTCTGACATGTGGATGTGACGGGTGGACAAAGGAAAATGATAGATGACAATTTTAAAAATTGCCACCAACAAGTTTGGTTATCACTTCTGTAAATTACAATTAAATTACTTAACGAAATAAATTGAAATAAGTCCATAGCGTGTTTACGTTTCAGTCATCTTGTTGTTTTACTGTTCCCCAGGAAAGTAATGTCCAGGATGTTAGAATGATTTTTTTTATATGACCTTACTTCTATCACTGGAAAATTATTGGAAGTTGAAAACTTCCATAAATCCATTCTATTTTCCATTCTATTTTTAGTTGAGCCTGGCTTGCTGGTAAGTATACTTTTCTACTCAGAATGAATGATTATTACTTCTCAGATATGACAAATTCTTTTTAAATTGATCAATAATTGAAAGTATTGCCCACAACAGGCAAATGGAGTGTTACATTATTTGCACTCGATTTGCTAGATTCAGGGCTACAGAAAATATTTCTGTTTCCTATCACATGGTCAGCCAATTATATGAACGAAGCATTTAAGAACAGAAGAGATAGAGGTGTAAAAAACACTAGTTACCTCCTTTGAGAGAAATGAATTTCATTATACAGCCAGGCCCTGTGGTGAATGAAGTGAATGTGTCATTTATCGGGTGGAAAGTATACGCTTTTCAGAGAGCCTGGCTTGCTGGTAAGTATACTTTTCTACTCAGTGAGGAAGGCATTAGTAAACCACCTCACTCCTCGTTTTTACTTAGTAAACCTCTTGAGGTTCAAACCACCCTTTCGGCTGATGACCTAAACAACAACAATAACTGAATAATTATATTTAGAAAACCTTTTCAATTTATTACCGTGTACAATCCTGAATTAAATCATCACATAAAATATGTATTCCCCTTGAAAATTTTTAGCATGACTTCCAATATCAGTTGATAACTTTTCATATAAAATAAAAATTACCATAATTTAAATACTTTTTTTGGTTTAACGTTCGACTGTTCTGCAATTACTGCTAATGCAGACGGTGAAGGATGAAATGATTTTTTGTAACGTATGAAAATATCCGTGCCTGAATGGGATTCGAACCCAAGACCGCATGAATAATTTAAATAACATGAAAAAACTTGTAATAGTATATTTTTATTTTCCTTAAACTTGACCTTGAAACATAAAATATTAATATGAAATACAATTATTATTTCGTGTTAAAATATTTAGAAAAAAAAACATTTTATTATACCATTTATGTAATAGAAATTGTCGTTTATATGTCGGTTGATTCAAGGTGGAGGTTACATAATGTTGTAAAATACAGATACATAATAAATGAGTAAAATGTATTTGTAATTATATAAAATATTTTTAACAACCGTACAACTATCTTAAGATTTATTATTTCCCATAATAAATTATTCCGTAGGAATTTCTGTAATGTGTTGTTTTTTTAGTCAGAAGGAACTTGTATATTTTTCTAGGTCAATACTGGTTTAATGGCGTTTATCTGTTCTATTCATAAATTATTTTTAGGTACAGTTTTCATGAATTTTTCTTTAAAACAATACGTACATTCATAAATAATCCGTTGGACTATTATGAATAACCTAGGAATGTAGCTAAGGACATGGAGTCATCTAATAAAAAAGAAAAGAAAAAAAATACTACGTTCCTAACCACAATGTTGTATTGTTTGAGCAAAAACTTACTTACGCAGGAAGAAAAATGCATCAATAAATTATCAAAATCTTTAAAAGTTGTGCTAATTTTCATTTGTTTAAAAAAAGCTGAAAAATTACTTTATCAATAAGACATATCACACAGTACAAAAATGTACATTTATAAATAATTTCTTGTTTTAAAAGGAAACCAATTAAATCACAAATTTCCCTAAATGCAAAAAATGAGATTTTTGAAAACGTTAGGAAGAAAATCAGAAATAGTAGAAACGTTTGTATTTGTTTAAATCCTTCTACTATGTTCGAGAATAGTCGTGTAATTGTTAAAAATATCTCGTTTGTTTGGATAAACCTATCAGACCGCAGATATAAAAATAGTTATCATTTATGCAGTCAGTCAGACAATAATTGAATTGTGAAGGAAAAGTGTTGTCGGGCCGTACGAAATAGTGTCGTTACGAAACCGGTTCTTAATTACGTTAAATAGTGCAAGTGCGTATGTGTGGTAGCAATTGGTTGTGAACAGGTATTCAATTTTTTTTTATTCCTTATTTGTGTAGGTTGCAATCTGTTTAATTTAGAACAATAAGCAACCCCATGACCCAATGAGATGAGGATGATGTGTATGACGTGTAAATGAGGTGTAGTCTTGTAGAGACCCAGGCCGACCATTCCTGAGAGAGTATGGTTAATTGAACCTCAACCATCAAAGTACACCGGTAACCACTGTCTAGTATTCAAATCCGTATAAAAGTAACTAACTTTACTAGGATTTGAACCAGGAACCTTCGTCTCCGAAAATCAGCTGTTAAACAGCTGATTTTGGCGACGACTTTACCTCTAGACCAACCCGGTGGGATAGGTATTCAATTAATTTGGTTTTTAAGGACAGTAAGTGTTGTTTAGTTTAGTTTAAGTTTGTGGTTGCTATGTTCATCAGCCGAAAGCCTGGTTTCAACTTCTAGAGGCATTACTAACTAAAACGAGGAGTGAGGTAGTTTAAATTTGCCTTCCTCTCTGAGTGGAAAAGTATGTTTATCAGCATGCCAGGCCCTATATCACGTATCCTATTTTCCACCCTGAAAATTACACTTTCACTTCATTCGATCTGGCTGTATAATGAAAATCATTACTCTTACAGGATGTAACTCTGAAAATACTGAGTAAACAAAATACTAAGTGCAATTTTTTGAAATGTTAGACCGTTTTAATGGAAATGGTAGGCCTACTTAGATTTCAGGTGTGTGAAAAAACCAAATTTCTTTGCCTTGTCGGCACTACAAAATTTGTACAATATAAATCGTGTTTTCCATCTGAAGCTTTGCAAAATTTACAGTCATTATCCACTCATATTCACAAAAATACAGCGCCTTCGTAACAAACTCAGCTAGATTTATGCGGATGAATATTACCGAACTAAAATAACGCTAGAGATTTTTCAAGAACTTCATGAAAACAAGAACATTTTTACCTTAGCCTTCGAATTATTTTCGCTTGTTTTAACGATTCCATCTGCAAGTGTTTCCGTTGAAAGAAGCTTTTCATGTCTTACGCAAATAAAAACATATTAAAGAAATACTATAAACCGCGAGAGACGTTTATCGTTAGCCAATATTTCAATTGAAAAGTGTCTTTTACACCTCTACCTCTTCTGTTCTTAAATGCTGCTTTCATATAACTGGCTGACCATTTGATACGAAACAGAACTATTTCTTTAGCCCTGGAACTAGCAGATCGAGTGTAAATAATTGAACACTCCACCTGCCTGTTATGGGCAAACATAATACATGTGAGTCTTAAAAGCAAATAAAAACAATGTTTATAATAGTGAAAAGTTTCATCTAGAAAATGATTAAGATTTTCCGTCTAATTAACATAAATTCGAAGTAATTTTTTATCTTTATTAAAACTTGTTTTTTCCTATTTATTTGTTTCAACTAAAATTCTAAGAAATAGAATTGTACAAAGTATTTGAAGTGGAACATTGTTGTAATCAAGTCTTATGTAATTTATTTACTTTTAAGAGAGTACAGGCCATCTAGAACTGGATATAAGACTACTTGTACATATTCGTAGGCTTACGTACGAAAATTACATTTCTTATTCTTAAACTCTGAACTATTTTAAATTTTTTCGGTGTTAAATAATTCATAAACTATTATATTCCATTTAAAAAACCCCGAATATTTACACAAGATATTTATTTATAAAATTTTGTCATTGAATTTTTAAAAGTAAACAAGCCAAAATCCTTCAAAAAGTAAAAACAATCCATCTGGGAATTATAAGTTTAAATACAATGTTATTCGGTATTAAAGAAACTTAGTTTAGTAATTAAGTTCTGGGTTAATAGCGTTACAAATGTTTTTACACAATAATTTTCTTCGTACTCTTTCGAGGCAAAATAAAATACTTATGCCTATATCGGGCAAGTGAAGTGTTAAATTAATTGCACTCGATCTGTTGGTTCCAGGGCTACAAAAAAATAATTCTGTCTCTTATCACATAAACGGCCAATTATATGACTATTTAAGAACAGAAGAGGTAGAGGTGTAAAAGACACTAGTCAGAGTTATCTCCTCTGAGAGTAATGAATTTCACTAAACAGCCAGACCCTGTGGTGAATGAAGTGAAGGTGTCATATGCAGGGTGGAAAGGGGGTACTTTTTGGAAGGCCTGGCATGCTGATAAGCATGCTCTTTCAATTTAAGTGAGGAAGGCAATAGTAAACCACCTCACTCCTCGTTTTTACTTAGTAAAACCTCTAGAGGTTCAAACCAGCTTTCGGCTGTTGACCTAAACAACAATAAAATACTGTAACATTTTGATACAGATGTATGTTATCTGTTTTTGTGCCCCTAATTACAATTTATTTTTTTCATTGGAGAAAAAAAAGAAGAAGAAGAATTGAATCAGTCATTTCAGAAAACCCATAAGTCAAAAATTTTATAAGTTTTCTTTAGTGTATTTTAGGACTAACTGTTAACACGTTTTTTAAAACCTTTTCTGTTCTTAAATGATTCAGTCATTTTTAATTGGCTGACCATGTGATAAGAAACAGAACTATATTTTGTAGCCCTGGAACTAACAGATTGAGTGCAAGTAATTTAACACTCCACCAGTCTGTTATGGGGAACTTAATAAGAATGTGTTGTTGTTTAGGTCAACAGCCGAAAGGCTGGTTTGAACCTCTAGAGGTTTTACTAAGTAAAACGAGGAGTGAGGTGGTTTACCATTGCCTTCCTCACTGAGTGGGAAAGTACGCTTATCAGCATGCCGGGCCCTCTGAAAAGCACATATTCTCCACTCTGCAAATGACACCTTCACTTCATTCACCACAGGGTCTGGCTGTATAATGAAATTCATTACTTTCAGAGAAGATAATTCTGATTAGTGTCTTTTACACCTCTACCTCTTCTGTTCTTAAATGATTCAGTCATTCAACTGGCTGACCATGTGATAAGAAACAGAACTATATTTTGTAGCCCTGGAATTAACAGATTGAGTGAAAGTAATTTAACACTCCACCAGTCTGTTAAGGGAAACTTAATAAGAATATAATTTAAAAATCCTTAAATAATTTAAATTTCGATGATTCCTTTAAAAACCGAGCTGCATAAAATTAATGTAATTATCGGGTTTTCCCGTAAAATAATTATATTAAATTCTTGGCCAATATTTGATTTTATTACCATCATATTGCTTTCCAAATTTATTACCCATTTAATATTAAAATAAAATTAATATATAACTTTAGTTACTAATAATACATGTTACTCTTGTTCTATTGACTGTAATAATACGTGGCATTATTGTAAAAATACCTAGAAGGTTGCCAAGAATGTCCTATACTAGTTTCGGCTGTGCTATTCAACGTGGCGGGTCTAACACAAAGAATAAAAGAAATATACAAGCGAAACAACAAACACTAGACATGTCAAGTCAAAGAAACATACAAGAGTAAAGACAATACATTTAGATAAACATTGTCACTTTGCCTTCACTTTTGTAGGCTGATACGTATAGAGTCAGTGGTATAGTACAATATGGTCATAGAAAATGGAGAGTTGAGTTAGAACAATAATAAAATACAATGAACTTATCTGTGTCCATCTAATTTCTTTGTATAATA
Source organism: Catonia carolina (assembly GCA_035578175.1). Classification (NCBI taxonomy): domain Eukaryota; kingdom Metazoa; phylum Arthropoda; class Insecta; order Hemiptera; family Achilidae; genus Catonia; species Catonia carolina. Next base: position 282,198,836 of record JAQMRL010000001.1, on the reverse strand, counting down.
TATATGCTTACAACTGGGTATTAAAAAAGTATATTAATACATTTTACAATGTATTAATTTTTTATTCACAAATATTATTACTCTCCTAAAAGATCATAGACCGTGTCTGGAGGAGGAATTTATTATCTTAAATTAATAAGAGATGTAATTTCTAATCAGTCTTTTGTTGTAGATTATCAGCTGTATGGCTGGTTTGAATCTATAAAAGGCACTCTTCAAACATAAAAAAACTAAATCAAAATCGGTTCATACGTTCGGGAGCTACAATGCCACAAGCAGATTCACAACTACACACGTTAAACTTACAACACCAGTCTTTTTCCGTCGGGGGTAAAAAAAATGCAGTTAATGATCTGGCTTCAAATATATTTTCATATCATTCTTCTTCTTCTTCTTCTTCTTCTTCTCCTTCTCCTTCTCCTTCTCCTTCTCCTTCTCCTCCTCTTCCTCCTTCTTCTTCTTCTTCTTCAGATGCCTTGTCCTCGGTGAACATTGGCCAACAACAAGGCCATTTGAGTCTTGTCAATTACCCGACGATAAAGGGAAACCGAACTCACACCGTACCGATCATTTTGTGATCAGATAGGGTACAGAACATTCTGGGAATTACTCCACCTTCTCAAATAACCTCTAATCCTATCGCTCATCGCTGAAACTCCCAGTTTTTCCCTTATCCTGATATTTGGAATATTGTCCAGCAATATTCCTCTTATATATGTAATTTGCAAATGGATTTTTATGCGAATATCTCCAAGGACAGATAGAAGGAAAGATACTTGGCCGAAGAAGACTTTCCTGTTTTCCCTAATTGAGGGCCTGGTTTGGGAAGAGCTCCGCAGATTTGTTCTTATAGCAGCCAATAGGGCCATAGTGATCTTATTAGCCATGATGATCGCCAATATCCGAAGTGGATACGCACACTATGAAGAAGAAGAAGACATGTAATTTACACTCAACTTTTTATTATTTATTTAATTTTTTGTTATTTTAATTAAATTTTATTCCCTGTTTTAAAAAAAAGAGTAGGAACTTAAATGCTTTCATGTTATCCTCCTATATATTCCACTGACCTTTTGTCGTTTCTCTCGAAGTCCATTCATGTATGTACTGTGTTCCCTCCTTCGATTTTATAAGCATTTGCTTCCTCTCGGATATCTTATGGAAACTTGCGTTTATTGATGTTGTTTCATATTTTTTTTTCGGATTGTTCATATCGCTTTCTGTGATCTTTACCCGTTTGAGTTCCTCTTCTGTTTCATTATACATTTTAACTTACTTTTGCTAGTATTTGTGATGTCGAAGGTTTGTTTTGTGATTCTGTTCTTGTACATCAGTGCATATTTCAATAAAGTATTTCTCTCCTTCTTTTGAACTTTTTTGTGATCGTTTCAGTGTGGTATCAGATTTTTGATGATGGTCTTCCATATTCCGTCTTTGTTGGCTAGTCCAAATATTTTCCAAAGAATTTTGATTTTTTGATTTTTAATTTTTGTTTTTTGTTTGGCAATGAATCAGTGTGGTTTCCAGTGCTTCTGGGAGTAGAACTGACACTACGTAGATTTGCATCTATCATTACGTATTTAAAACATAAAATCTAATTCAATGTATTTTAATTGGAAATTCCGTTTGTTCATAAATACAGAGGTCTATTAAATAGATTAAAAAATTACAATGTTGTAAAGAGGAAACTTTCGGGATTCTGTAAAATACTGAAAATTATTAAAAATGGTAAAAGCTGTAACGAGCTTTTCGTAGTAAATAACAAAATAATTGAAAAATAGTTTCGATGGTGCTTCTATTCTGGCGGCGATGTTGCGAAATTTTAATCAACAACATAGTTTCTTTTGAAATGTCGTTATAGTAGCACTTACGTGTGGTAAAACCGTTATAAATATTACGTAATATAATTGTGAAATTGATAAAACCATTATAAATAATATTAATATTATTGTGAAATTGATTGTTAATAATAAATTACGTACATCAGTCAGAATTGTTGCGCGAAATTACTCACATGGGACAGCTAGTAGTATTTAATTTCTTTTGTAAACGACAGTATAATAATGTTTAACTATAGATTCAAACCTTACTCAGATCCTTCAAAAGATATTGAAATAAACACCTAAACTATCGTTTAACGTAAACATTAGATTCAATTAAACATTATGTTCATTTGATTCCTCAACATTAGATTTCATTAGATTCAATAAGATTCACTTCTGCTACATGCTCTGAAGAACAAAAACGTTTTGCTTTTTAGAAAAGTCTGTTAACTTTTTATATCATCCTATGGTTTAAACACCATCAGATAGGCCCAAAATCTGTAGACGTATGTTACTTTTAAGTTGTAAGTCTTTCTTTTTTTAATTTTTGTATTAAATTAGTCAGATCTACAATGTTTGGCTATGTACGTACTACTCAAGTATTTCAGATAAATGATTGTCATATAAATGATGCCACTGTACTCTGTATAATCTAATTTATATTTTGTTCCTTTGTGTTGCGTGCCAAAGTTACACCTCTACTATGGTATTTTATCTACGTTAAATAAAATAGCAATTCATTTTAAAATCACTTTTTATTTTTCCTGATCTAAATAGCTTTGTTGCAACTATTTTAATTTATATTTAAATACCACTTTTAATTTTAACGAAATCTATTTCTCATTTTAAATATATAAAAAAGTTCTATTTGTAACAAAACATTCATCAAAATCGGTTCATTAATTTCTCACCAAAATATACTTACATTTCTAAGAAATATATTTACGATTGTAACCTATGACTAATTTAACATTTCTTATTTTTTTCATTTTAAAGTCTCATTAAAAAAAATCTGGGGAAAATAATATGTTAGAACATGTATGCAAGAAGACTTAAAGGCGCATTATACGAGGTGTGGCTATAAAATAACGAGACTGACGTAAAAAATTTCATTTTTATTTTATACATAACCACTTATTGTCACCTTCAATATACACGCCTTCTCTATCCCTACAACGCTCCATGCAAATTTTCCATTGTTGGAAACAGTGCTAGAAGTCATCTTCTGTCAGCTCCTTCAGGAAACGTGCCGCTTTCTCTTTTACAGCTCCACAGACTCAAATCTTGTCCTTATTAATTCAGATTTCACATTAGGGAAAAGGTAGAAGATAATAACATGTAATGAAACGTGGTTTTTTAATTATGATCTGAAAACGGAGCGCCAATCCATGCACTGGAAGAGCCGAACTTCACCGAGAGCCAAAAAAGCTCGAATGAGCAAATCAAAATTTGAAGCAATGATGATTGTTTATTTTTATATCCATGGGATTGTGTACCTTCACTGGGTTCCTAAGGTCAAATAATTAATCACTATTACTACCTTGAGGTACTTTCTAAACTACATCAAAGAGAAAGGAAAAAACGACCAGAAATGTGGAAGGACAAATCATGGGTTCTCCACCAAGACAATGCGCCAGCTCATTCCGCGTTATCTGTCAAGAAGTTCCTAGCTAAGTACAGCATCTCAGTGTTAGAACACCCACCTTATTCACCAGAACTTGCACCATGTGACTTCTTCCTGTTCCCTAAAGTGAAATCTGCATTAATAGGGATAAGATTTGAGTCTGTGGAAGCTGTAAATGAGAAAGCGGCACGTGCCCTGAAGGAGCTGACAGAAGATGACTTCCAGCACTGTTTCCAACAATGGAAAATTCGTATGGAACCTTGTAGGGATAGCGAAGAAGTGTATATTGAAGGTGACAATAAGTGATTATGTATAAAATAAAAATATTTTTTTTTACAACGTCAGTCTCGTTATTTAATAGCCACACCTCGTACATATACCTGTATATTTATATTATATGCCCAAAACGGGCAGCTGGAGTGTTATTTTAATTGCACTCTATCTGTTTGGTCCAGGGCTAAAAAAAATAGTTCTGTTTCTTATCACATAGTCAGCCACTTATATGACTGAACTATTTAAGAACAGAAGAGGTAGAGGTGTACAAGACACTAGTCAGAGTTATCTCCTCTGAGAGTAATGAATTTCACTATGCAGCCAGACCCTGTGGTGAATGAAGTGAAGGTGTCATTTGCAGGGTGGAAAGTGAGTGCTTTTCGGAGGGCCCGGCATGCTGATAAGCATACTCTTTCAACTCAGTGAGGAAGGCAATGGTAAACCACCTTACTCCTCGTTTTTACTTAGTAAAACCTCTAGAGGTTCAAACCAGCCTTTCGGCTGTTGACCTAAACAACAACATTTATATTATACGTAAAACGATAAGTTTTTTTTTGTAATATATATGTTCAAGAGTTTTGACTTTATGAAGATTTTTGTTTGTAATAACATTATTTGCTATCAGTTTTTTAAATAAACTATAAAAAATCTTCTGAATTTACAAATGCAAGTTGAGGTTTCATAATCCTGAGTACCTCCATTGTATTAAATTATTCATTTCTGAAAAGAGAAAATTACTATGTACATAGATATTTACATTATATAATAGTTCTCACTCACTAAAATTTGTATGAACATTAAAACTTAATCACGCAAATCCAAAACATTGTAACATTTCAGGCGTTTAAACTTCTTCTAGATTGTTTAGAAGATTTATGGCCAATCGGTTTTCATGATTTTCAAGTCTCGCCTGATGTTTTGTGTTAACCTTTAAGTGTTGGTGGCATAATTATTATGCCACCTCTATTTTCCCTCAAAGGAACCATTTTTGTTATTTAAATGACTACACTGTATAAGTTACTTTAAAATAAAATATTTTAAAGGGATTATGTTTGTCAGTTACCGAAATTGGACCGATTTAATAATATTGCGAAAACGATTGATTCTATTGAATAAGAATGATCACTATATTCCTTTACAAGAATAAATAATGTGACACTTATCGCTAAGGTCCGTTTCGGGATCTAGGTAATTAAATAATTAATACACTAAAGTTTACAATTACAAATATTTATTACACTAAAAGATTTACAGAATAAATAATAAACTAATTATAATAAAGTGATACAATAAATAACTTAATAATTTATTAAAAATAAATAATAAACAAGAAGTAATTTAATAATTATTTACTTAGCACTACTTACAATCAATTTTATAGAATACACATACAAAATTAAACTGAATACACAAAACTAAATTTAATACAGACAACTTTACACGATACACACACGCGCGCGCGCGCGCACACACACACACACACACACACACACACAGTATAACAATCATTGACCAACACAATGCTCGGAACGGGCCCTGCACTACGCCCGATAGACACTCGTCAAAGATCAAACGAATACTACTCTGACCGCGCTTGGGGGTCTCTTTATATACTCATTCAAAAAGATAATTCTAGCAAAGCAGTGAAACTCCATGCAAATAATAAAGTACAATAAATAACCCTTTATAAATGAATGGTAGAAAAATCTATTGTGAACAAGTCAACAATAGGTCTTATTGTAAATAGAATAAAAATTGTTAAGGGTCCCTTTCTTAACAGTTGTACAACAATACCCGACCTTTTATCCTACACAATAGCGCAGTTATTTTAAACAACTTTCATGAATAGGGATACCTTTATTGTCACTATTGTCCTATTGTCACTTATTGTTACTATTTCACTCTATTATCCTCGCTTTGCTATTTTCTTGAATGAAACACTAGAACCTTCGTGAACCATCCTTTTCTTCGATATTGTCCCAATAACTTGTATTGTCACTTAAGTACAATATTGCTTGAAAAACAATTCGAACCTTAAAGGGTTTTCAAAATGCTCTACCTCATTCATGACTTCAGGAAGGTTCCAATAACAGAGTATTTCTGAATTCCTTGCAAACCATAGCTTCCTTGTTATAGACTGAATAACCTTATTCAGGAACCTTTGAATTACCTGTATATCACTTCTGCTGGTAGTTCCTCAAAGTTGGACCCCGTACAACCAAACTGGTTTCAGCAAAATCTTGTAAATCAGCAACTTATTCTCAAGAGAGAGTGAAAAGTTGCTGCCAATCAGCCAGTACATCCTTTTGTATTTTAGGTTCAATTCATCCTCTTGATTTTCACATGGGTTTTCCAAGTAAACCGCCTGTCAAGATATATACCTAGGTGTTTGACAACTTCAATTTGTGGTAAATCAACACCTTCAAATTTTACTTCTGGACAAGTGTTTCTCCGCATTGTAAATGTAACATACTGCGATTCTGCAGTATTAAGCTTCACTCTCCATTTTTGAAACCTTGGTTGGATTTGGTTTAATATTCCTAAAGTTTGTTTGAAGTTTCTCCACTTTTAACGAGTTATCTTTTAACGACTTATCATCAGCGAAAGTACAAAGTGATTTTTTAGTCCTGTTACCCAGTTGTTAATGTCTGGTAATTTTTTCTAAAAAAGGGAAATTTTGTTTAGTGACACGAAATTAGTAGCCTTACTCAACCGGTATAGATACAGCAGTTTGAGTTGATTCTCCTTGAGCTGTGTGAAATGTTGTGCCGTTTCCGGTCGTGTTACGAAAAGAATGTCTTTTACCCTAGAACAACGGGTTTTCATTCTTGAACATTATTTTGCAACGAAATCGTACGCAAGTGTAAAAAAATCATTTCAAATTAAATTTGTTGGTGTTCTTACACCAGAAAAAATGTCAATTTCTAGGCTAACAAACCGATTTCGAGGGACAGGTAGTTTTTGCGACAGAAAACGTAGTGGTCGACCAACTCTGTTGACAGATAACGTTTTAGAGAATGTGAAAACAAGATTGATCAATTCTCTACGGAAAAAGTTTATGAAAACATTTAACGTTATTTTTTAGCAGCTTTCTGAACACTCGAATATGACAAACCAATTTGCGAGGAAAGTTTTCGTAAACTTTTCCGTGGAGAATTGAGCTATCTTGTTTTCACATTCTCTAAAACGTTATCTGTCAACAGAGTTTGTCGACCACTACGTTTTCTGTAGCAAAACCTACCTGTCTCTCAAAATCGGTTTGTTACCCTAGAAATTGACATTTTTTCTGGTGGAGGAACACCAACCAACAAATTTAATGTGAAATGATTCATTTATTCTCGTGTAGGATTTCGTAGCAAAATATTGTTCAAAAAATGAAAACCCGTTGTTCTAGGGTAAAATACATTCTGTTCGTAACACGACCGGAAACGGCACAAAATTTCACACAGCTCAAGGAAAATCAATTCAAACTGCCGTATCTATACCGGTTGAGTAAGGCTACCAATTTCGTGTCACTAAACAAAATTTCCCTTTTTTAGAAAAAATTACCAGACATTAACAACTGGGTAACAGGACTAAAAAACCACTTTGTACATTCGCTGACGTTAAGCCATTACTCGTTAAAAGTGGAGAAACTTCAAACAAACTTTAGGAATATTAAACCAAATCCAACCAGGGTTTCAAAAATGGAGAGTGAAGATTAATACTGCAGAATCGCAGCATGTTACATTTACAATATGGAGAAATACTTGTCCAGAAGTAAAATTTGAAGGTGTTGATTTACCACAAACTGAAGTTGTGAAGTACCTAAGTATGTATCTTGACAGGTGGTTTACTTGGAAAACCCATGTGAAAATCAAGAGGAATGAATTGAACCTAAAATACAAAAGTATGATGGCAGCAACTTTTCACTCTCTCTTGAGAATAAGTTATTGATTTACAAGATGTTGCTTAAACCAGTTTGGTTTACGGGGTCCAACTTTGAGGAAATACCAGCGGAAGTAACATACAGGTTTACAAATCTGAAGGAGCATCAACTCACACTGCCGCATCTATATCGGTTGAGTAGGGCTACCAACTTCACAAAACAAAATTTCCCTTTCTTAGAAAAAATTACCGGACATTAAAAATTGGGTAACAAGACTAAAAAATCGCTCTGTAGCTTGGACTACCTCTTCAGTTGTTGGTTAGTCTACTTCATACAATGAGTACAAATACGGCGACATCATGAAGATAAGAGAAAAAATTATAGAGCTCATTGAGGAACTCTTTATCTATACTAATATAATAAAGAAGAAACGTCTGTTTGTTTGTTTGTTTGTATGAGGTAATCTCAGAAACTACTGAACTGATTTTAAAAAATCTTTCATTGTTGCATAGGTTAGAGCTTCGTGATCAGTATAAGCTATTTTGCAACTTTAAGTAACTTTAATTAAGTGAGTTAAGCAACTTAAACTGAGACGATGTCGCATGTTTTAGTTTATCGGGTGCACAGCACTTTTATTTTTTCTAAGTTCTGTGGATGTTGTATTTTTTGGGCTAGAACCACGATTCAACTTTTATATTTCATAGAAAAACGCGAAGAATAACATTCGATTCCAAACACATTACGAATTCGGAAATATTCAACATTTTTATTTTTGTACTGTATTTCATATATTTGTTTTCATTCGACAGGTAGTGAATGAGTCATATATTTCCAATTACTCTGCATACAGCACACACGTATTGCTGTCTTTTATCTCAGCCATATATCAACTGTCTCTTTCTTTTCAATCGGTATTCTTCTATGCATTCTATTCAATTCTGCTAAATCGCAGGGACAAACATTTAAAACGGTGGGCATCGATTTGAGATAAGAGTGCTTCCTTCACTCATGGACAACTTTATGTCGGACTTTCTAGAGCTGGAAGTACAGAAAAACAAATTATCTTGCTGCCACAGGGCAAAAAAACCACAAATATTGTATGTGGAGAGGTTTTAAAATAATTAAATGAGGCCTACATTAGCTGCTGTGAAGCGAAGCGAGCCGGGGGTTGCTAGTTTGTTATAATACAATTTTGTAGAGCATACGAAGGCTAATTACCGTTCTGTTGTATTACTGCCTATGCATACCTTGCACCAATTATCGTAGTGAGAGGAGACGAACGGTTGTAGACAAGCGTGAGGAAACCGTAAAAAAATTATTACTAATTAATTTTTACTTTCTCTTGCCTATATGAATATATAGGAAGGAAAGTATTGTTTTCATGTCGATTTTTCGAAATCGAGTTTTCACCGGATCTATACGTTTTCAGACCCCCTGAATCCAAAAAACATGTTTTTAGCGATTGGTCTGTGTGTGTGTCTGTGTGTGTGTGTGTGTGTGTGAACAGAATATCTCAAGAACGGAACATCGTACGAACTTGAAACTTGAAACTTAAGTTACATACCACTACCGGACGCGACACGAACATTTTCATCAAAATCGGTCAACCGGAAGTAGTAGTTTATTCGTATAATTTTTCACTTTTTTGCGATTTTCTCAAAAACTGGTCCTACGATTTTTTTTAAAATCGCCTATTTTACTCAATTTTTTATTCTCTACAAGATTAAGTAGGCGCCATGTTTGCTGAAATTCTGGGTGAGGCTGTTTTCACGTAAAAACGTTGTTTTTTTAAGATTACGGCTTTAATATAAATTTTAGCGCAAAAACTTATATAATAAAAGTTGTAGAGAATTTAAAATTCTACAACTTTTATTTCAAACATTTTTTTGTATAACGCTTAGTTTAGCGGTAATTTGCGATTTTCTGTTTTTTTTCTCACGAAAACGTGAGAAAAATCGATTTTTTTAACATTTCGGTCTTAGTATGCATTTTACGACAAAAGTGTATATAATTAAATTTATAGAAAATTAAAAGATCTACAACTTTTATTTAAAGCATTTTTCTCTACAGAGCCTAGTTTAGAGAGAAAGAGTGATTTTCCGTATTTCTAAGCCAAACTGAGGTTGATTTTCATTTTGCGTCTTTCACTCATGATTAAAATTAGGTTATGTTTGTTGAGGTTAGTTTTTTGTTTATTTCTTATGTTTTATTACTAATGTTAGGTTTATTGTTAATCATTTGCACTGGCAAGAGAAAGTTGTGTGAGTGTTTCACACCAGATTTTTACTATATTTATTATACAGGCAGGGTTATTTATACTGTATTTTACTATATTGTATTATAATTATTATTATTTATTTATTATTTTTATATTCTATTAGTTTAATGATATTTTTATTGACTACCATGATTGGTTGAAAAATGTTTCAGACAATTAAATTAAAATAAATAAATAGATAAAAAATAATATTACAATAATTCAAGGTAAGTTCAATAAAAATTTATTGTTGGAATTTATTAATTTAAATATTTTCTGTAAAAATTTATATTGGTTACTGTTTGTTACAATAAATTTACACTTAACTTACTGTATGCAATCGGGATCATTTATAAAACGTAGAAGTAAGTTGTACATTGAGTCTGGCCTGCCAGTAAAACCCATTACATAACTCGTTTAAGATTACTATTTTACTATAGCCTAGTATATAAAATAGTTATTCACTATAAACTATATTTATAGTGCATGAGAATAGTAGTCTACCAACTATAATAACATTTTTGTAGTAATAGTAGTAAAAGTAGAAACTATCTTTTATGTTATTTTGGTTACCGCGATGACGGTGCGTCGCGACGATGTTCTCTCCCCCTCAGTTACTCTTTCTCTTCACTTACACATATATATTCTTCTACACATTTATATTATTTTTGTTTGTTGCTTTCTTCATTTTTTAAATGTTTATTTTTTCTTATTTTGTTATATTCATAGAGAATAGCCGTGTCGCCCAACTTTTGAAGATTCTTCTTTTATTTTTCTTCTCTTTCTTAGTAGTATCCTTATACTGGACCACTTACACAAAAGCAAAACTATATCATCCTACTATCAAACCGCATTCAAAATGTAGCCTTAAGCATTGCTCCACCTTTCCACATTACATATCTAAATTATTCCATTTACCACATTTTCGTGTGTTGGAGTCATAATACAAGGTGTTGTTTAGGTCATCAGCCAAAAGGCTGGTTTGAACCTATAGAGGTTTTACTAAGTAAAACGAGGAGTGAGGTGGTTTACCATTGCCTCCCTCACTGAGTGAAAAATTATGCTTATCAGCATGCCAGGCCCTCTGAAAAGCACATATTTTCCACTCTGCAAATGACACCTTCACTTCATTCACCACAGGGTCTGGCTGTATAATGAAATTCATTACTTTCAGAGGAGACAACTCTGATTAGTGTCTTTTGCACTTCTACCTCTTCTGTTCTTAAATGATTCAGTCATTTAATTGGCTGACCATGTGACAAGAAACAGAACTATTTATTTTAGCCCTGCAACTAACAGATTGACTTACACAAAAGCAAACCTATATTATCCTACTATCAAACCGCATTCAAAATGTAGCCTTAAGCATTGCTCCACCTTTCCACGTTACATATCTAAATTATTCCATTTACCACATTTTCGTGTGTTGGAGTCATAATACAAAGTGTGGTTACTAAATAATGAGACTGACGTTGTAAAAAATTTAATTTTAATTTTATACATAATCACTTATTGTCACCTTCAATATACACTCTTTCTCTATCCCTACAACGCTCCTTGCGAATTTTCCATTGTTGGAAACAGTGCTGGAATTTATCTTCTGTCAGCACATTCAGGTCACGTGCCGCTTTCTCTTTTACAGCTTCCGCAGACTCAAATCTTGTCCCTTTTAATGCAGATTTCACCTTAAGGAACAGATAGAAGATAATAACATGTGATAAAAGGTGGGTTTTTACTTATGATCCGGAAACGAAGCACCAATCCAAGCACTGGAAGAGCCGAACTTCACCGAGAGCCAAAAAAGCTCAAATGAGCAAGTCAAAATTTAAAGCAATGATGATTGTTTTTTTTATATTCATGGGGTTGTGTACCTTCACTGGGTTCCTGAAGGTCAAACAATTAATCAATATTACTACCTTGAGGTACTTTCTAAACTACGTCTAAGAGCAAGGAAAAAACGGCCCGAAATGTGGAAGGACAAATCATGGGTTCTCCATCAAGATAATGCGCCAGCTCATTACGCGTTATCTGTCAAGAGGTTTTCAGCCAAGTACAGCATCTCAGTGTTAGAACATCCACCTTATTCACCAGATCTTGCACCTCGTGACTTCTACCTGTTCCCTAAGGTGAAATCTGCATTAAATGGGACAAGATTTGAGTCTGTGGAAGCTGTAAAAGAGAAAGCGGCACGTGTCCTGAAGGAGCTGACAGAAGATGACTTCGAGCACTGTTTCCAACAATGGAAAATTCGCATGGAGCGTTGTAGGGATAGAGAAGGAGTGTATATATTGCAGGTGACAATAAGTGATTATGTATAAAATAAAAATAAAATTTTTTACAACGTCAGTCACGTTATTTAATAGCCACACCTCGTAAAATTACGGATTAGGTTTCCTGGGGTGTTCCAACTTCAAATTCAGTAATCTACCATTTATTAAAAAAATTGGGATTACCGTCTCTTCAATACCATGTTTTCCAGTTGGCTTGTAGGTAAACAACCTGTTTAGATTTTCGATAATCTGGCATCCGCAACATAAGTGAATACGTCACTTTGCCTTTATTTCCTTATGTCTGATATTACCCCGAAACATTAAAATCATTCGTAATATATCTATTTATTTTATTGTTCAGGAATCGAATATACACCCTGCTAAATGTGTAACTGTTTCATATCCGAAGTCTTAATTCTTGATATCTGTTGAGCAGTTAGGGTCTAATATTCTGAATCAATCATACAGTTAAACTTGTGGAACGAAGGCGTGATAAAATTTTAAAATGGTTTCCTTCCATGCTCTAACAATTTGAGTTTTCCTTGTAATGTATACAAGCCTTTGAAATTTTTCCAATTTAATTTATTATAATTTTTTTAAATGTAATTTGGTTAATTTAAATTAGTAATTAATTTACTAATGAACGGGCAGTAATAAACTGTGCCCATTACAGGCAGGTGGAGTGTTAAATCATTTGCATTCGATATGCTAGTTCCAGAGCTACAAAAAATAGTTTTGCTTCTTATCACATGGTCAGCCAGTTATATGAATGAGGCATTTAAGATCAGAAGAGATAGAGGTGTAAAAGTCATTAGACATAGTTATCTCCTCCGAAAGTAATGAATTTCATTATACACTCAAATCCTGTGGTGAATGAAGTGAAGGTGTCATTTGCAGAGTGGAAAGACAGATGCTTATCAGAGGGCCGGGCATGCTGATAAGCATACTTTTCCACTCAGTGATGAAGGCACTGGTGAAGAGATAAGGCGTTTACAAAGAAGATACGTTTGCAAACCCGCAAATTTAAAAAAAATTATTTTTTACTAATTATAAGATTATTGAATTCAAAATTAAATTACAACATCAAATCGTAAGTAGCTACTGCTACTTCTACTGCTTTTACTGCTGTAACAACTGCTACTAATCATCATTTTCATCATCGTTGTAGTACTCAGCTTCATCTACTTCACGTTTCAAAATAAATTATTCACCGTTTAGTTTAAAGTTAGGTTTAACTACTAAATGACGATCTTGACAAGGCTGTACATCATCTGCGTAACTAACGTTTAGAACGTAAAAGCCACCAGAAGCACCGCTTCTGCTTACTTGACCCTCGTTCAAAATTTAACCTCTGTTCAAACATTTTAATTTAAAAATCCTTTTGAGAACAATCTGGATTTGTGGTGTCCAGCTGTTTGGAGCAGTGGCAGAGTGTAAATTAAAGTCGATCCAGCCCTTTCAGTCAAAATTCTATAGATTTGCTTCTGGGGCTCCTTTTTATGTAAGCAATTAAACACTCCACGACGATTTTAAAATTCAGACAGTAAAGAAACTAACCTCGTCCTTCTATAGTAAATTTTGCCATCGACTTGATGACCATCCCAACCAACATACCCTTGACCAACCTACAAGGAACTTCCTCTTCAACGTCTATTGCGAAAATAGAGCAAAGATCTCTTAGCCTGAATAACGGACTATGCCGTTGTTCTAAAAGGAGAGTATACCAGTGGCTACTTCTTCTGAAACCAAAATCGCCACCGGTCATTAAATTAAATATCATAAACGGAAATTATGCAGCTCATTATACAGTACCGTAATAAAAATTAAAGACAAAACTACTAAAATATTGTTTACTATCATAAAGTGTTAAAATTCAGACATTTATAAATTTTACTTGAAATTTGTATTTTTATTGCTGCTATTGTTTAGGTCAACAGCCGAAAGGCTGGTTTGAACCTCTAAAGGTTTTACTAAGTAAAAACGAGGAGTGAGGTGGTTAACTCTTGCCTTCCTCACTGAGTTGAAAGAGTACGCTTATCAGCATACCGAGCCCACCGAAAAGCACCTACTTTCCACTCTGCAAAGGACACCTTCATTTTATTCACCACAGGGTCTGGAAGTATAGTGAAATTCATTACTCTCAAAGGAGATAACTCTAATTAGTGTCTTTTACACATCTACCTCTTCTATCTTTAAATAGTTCAGTCATACGAGGTGTGGCTATTAAATAACGAGACGACGTTGTAAAAAATTTCATTTTTATTCTATACACAATTACTTATTGTCACCTTTAATATACACTCCTTCTCTATCCCTACAACGCTCCATGTGAATTTTCCATTGTTGGAAACAGTGCTGAAAGTCATCTTCTGTCAGCTCCTTCAAGACACGTGCCGCTTTCTCTTTTACAGCTTCCATAGACTCACATCTTGTCCCTTTTAATGCAGATTTCACTTTAGGGAACAGGTAGAAGTCACATGGTGCAAGATCTGGTGAATAAGGTGGATGTTCTAACACTAAGATGCTGTACTTGGCTAGGAACCTCTTGACAGATAACGCGGAATGAGCTAGCGCATTGCCTTGATGGAGAACCCATGATTTGTCCTTCCACATTTCGGGCCGTTTTTTCCTTACTCTTTGACGTAGTTTAGAAAGTACCTCAAGGTAGTAATATTGATTAATTGTTTGACCTTCAAGAACCCTGTGAAGGTACACAATCCCATGGATATAAAAAAACAATCATCATTGCTTTAAATTTTGACTTGCGCATTCGAGCTTTTTTGGCTCTCGGTGAAGTTCGGCTCTTCCAGTGCATGGATTGGCGCTTCGTTTCCGGATCATAAGTAAAAAACCACGTTTCATCATTTGTTTTTATCTTCTAGCTGTTCCCTAAGGTGAAATCTGCATTAAAAAGGAGAAGATTTGAGTCTGTGGAAGCTGTAAAAGAGAAACCGGCACGTGTCCTGAAGGAGCTGACAGACGATGACTTCCAGCACTGTTTCCAACAATGGAAAATTCGCAAGGAGCGTTGTAGGGATAGAGAAAGAGTGTATATTGAAGGTGACAATAAGTGATTATGTATAAAATTAAAATTAAATTTTTTACAATGTCAGTCTCTTTTTTTTAATAACCACACCTCGTATTATTGGCTATGTGATAAGAAACAGATCTATTTTTTGTAGCCGTGGAACCAGCAGATCGAGTGCAATTAATTTAGCACTCCACCTGCCTGTTATAGGCAAAGTATTTTTATTAAGAAACTAATTACCAAAAAAAAATTTCAGTGTTAAACGATAAAGTTTATTTAAACGAAAATATAAGATGTTCATTAGTACAAGTAAATACGGTATTAGAAACAAATTAAATTACAATAGATGGAAAAAACCGCAGTAAAATTATAGTTATTGTATTGGTGTTTAGTTATAATAATAATTTTAGGAGGGAAGTTTACTGGGTAAAATACCTAACCCAAAATAGCCCATGGCATTATCTATAAACTTAGATATGATCAAAAAATTCTCTATGTAGGATTAGGAATGTGAGAATATTTTAAGATTTGATTTACAACGAATAAAAGGGGGAGAGAGAGTATTCATTAATAAGTAGGTAAGAAAGAAAATCGTTATCGATATTGGTCAGACTATAAGACAGAATATTTTTATTTTTTTCTTATACACTTCACATAATAAACACAATACATATTCCTTTTATACAAAATATATTATGTATGTAGTATACCAAAAATGTAATACACAGACACACATCTAAGAAGAGAATACTAGGGCGAGATAACACAACATAAAACAACCTGTTTTGATGCGGTAACAATGACCTGTATGTGGCCCTTTAGATCTTTAGGAAGATTCCCATCGCCAAAGCCGCCCCCAAGACGAATTGACTTTTCTTTTTTCTTTTCTCATCTTCTGCTTCACCCCCGCACAATCAAATCTCAGCAGGAGGGCGTTGTCCAATAAGAAGAAGGTAGTGGTTGGTTCTTTTATGGAGTCACGCTCTAATTTATAACCCTGGATCAGAGCCCGAATTTGACAATGACGCCGGATTGGGGTTACCATCCCTTCAACAAACTATACAACCACTCTTCTTATCTACCCATATAAAAATATTCATAAGTTTATGTACTAATAATTTTTAACAATACTATCTGCTCTTTAGAAATTAATTGTAACTTACTTTTTACTATTCAATTATACAGACGGTGTTCGAATTATGTCGTACCAATAATTTACAAATGATAATACAGGTAAGTTATTACAAACTTCCGTAGAGTTTTATAAAAATAATTCTTATAAAGATTTTTGCATCGAAGAAGATTTTTGGCTCCACGAAGAAGTTATAAGGTCATAAGTTCATTTTCATTTTCAGTTTTATTTATTTTCTTTGTTTTTAACTGTTGTTTAGGTCATCAGCCGAAGGCTGGTTTGAACCTGTAGAGGTTTTACTAAGTAAAACGAGGAGTGAGGTGGTTTACCATTGCCTTCCTCACTGAGTGGAAAAGTACACTTATCAGCATGCCGAGCCCTCTGAAAAGCACATATTTTCCGCTCTGTAAATGACACCTCCACTTCATTCACCACAGGGTCTGGCTGTATAATGAAATCCATTACTTTCAGAGGAGATAACTCTGATTAGTGTCCTTTACACCTCTACCTCTTCTGTTCTTAAATGATTCAGTCATTTAATTGGCTGAACATGTGAAAAGAAACAGAACTATTTATTTTAGCCCTGCAACGAACAGATTGAGTGTAAATAATTTGTCACTCCACCTGTGTGTTATGGGCAGTGTTTTTAACTATTAACTATTTTACAATTATTTTTAAAATTTTAAGTAAATGAACTTAAAACAAATAAGGTTTGAGAAGGGGGATCTAGCTCCCTATATTATAAATTATTTTCGAACTTTTTTGAATTTATTAAAATATCTGAGCCTAGGTTCATTCAGGATTTGGGTTAAATAAATAATAAACTTATAACTGCTAATAACAATTAATTATTTATTTACGCAATTAATAATTAAACAGCCTATTAAACAAATAGAATTGATTACATAAATTGAATTATTTGTCCATAGCAGGGAGGTGTAGTGTTAAATTATTTGTACTCGATCTGCTAGGTCCAGGGTTATAAAAAAATAGTTCTTTTTCTTCTCACATGGTCAGCCAATTATAAGACTGAAACATTCAAGAACAGAAGAGATATAGGTGTAAAATGCTCTTACATATTAATCAACTAGGCTGGAGATTACCGTTACGTCCATTTGCTGCATGTAATAATACCATCTCTATGTATATTTTGTAAATCTAAATCTAAAAGCTGAAGATTTGATTCACCTCTGTCATTGTTTAGGTCATCAGCCCAAAGGCTAGTTTGAAACTCTAGAGGCCTTACTAAGTAAAATGAGGAGTTAGGTGGTTTACCATTTCTGAAAAGCATCTACTTTCCACCCTACAAATGACACCATCAATCTATTTACCACGGGTTCTGGCTGTACAATTTTTCTCTACAAAGCCTAGTTTAGCGTGAAAGAGAGATTTGCCGTATTATTAAGCCAAAATAAAGTTGGTTTTCATTTTTCATCGTTCACTCGTGATTAAAATAAGGTAATGTTTTTAGAGGTTAGTTTTTTGTTTACTTCTAATGATTTATTACTATTGTTAGGTTATATTGTTCATTATTTGCATTGACAAGAGAAAATTGTGTGAGTGTTTCACACCAGTTTTGTTTTACTTACCAGAAGATTTTCACAAATGTAGGAGGGACTCCTTATCATGAGGAAGAAATTCCTGCAATCATGAAAACAATTGACATCCAGTCTCAACCAATCTTGATGACACGTGATTATTACAGTAAAAAATAATGTGTTTTACAAATAAGGTTGTCGGTAAATGTGTGTGTGTGTGCACGCGCGTGTATTTGTGTCGGGGGAAGTATATAAAAGTAAAAGGACAAAGCGAATTACAGTATATCAATGATCTCACCGGCAACAAAAATAGAAATAATCATCTCTCTCAACTACAAGATCGTTTGAATCAGAAAATAAAAGACAATGATGTATTTGTGTAAGAATAAAAACGAGAGACAGGAATTTTGTAAAAAAACACACATAAACAAAAATCGAGGGAAAGGAATTTAAAAGAAAGATTTCGTCTCAAGATTCTTATCATGATTTTTTTCTACATTCATGGTAGTTTGAAGTTCTCAATTAAGAAAGTATTTGGTAAAAAGATATATAATTAAATGGCGTACCCGTTGCAAGAATTTAGAAAAAGTGTGTAATTCCCTCTCTTGAGAATTTTCATAAATATAATACTAAACTTTGTGAACAACATTTAAAGAAAGCGCCAATAAAATTTTCGTTTAAATTCCCAATTTGTGTAACTTGCAATCTGTTCAATTTAAGAACAATAAGCAAACCCATGGCCCAAAGAGATGAGGATGATAAAAACTATGACGTGTAAAGACTTTTGCAGACTCAGGTCGACTATTCCTGAGAGGGTATAGTTATTTGAACCAAAACCATCAAAGTAACCTACACCCGTAACCACTGTCTAGTATTCAAATACGTATAAAAGTTATTTTCTTACTAGGATTTGAATCCTCCGAAAATCAGCTGTTAAACAGCTGACTCGAGGCGACGATTTTACCACTATATCAACCCGGTGATTAATAAATAATTACCAGAAATGTGTGTTATTTTATTATGTATATAATTATTTCTCGGTGAAAATTTTCTTGGATTTAACGAAAAGCTTCAATAAGTTTTACAATAATTTCTCGTTTTAAACAGATACCGGTCATCCGCAGTGATCTTTAGATTTTTACCCAAATCAGTTCGTAAGACAATTCTGATGAAGACGATTTGAGTACAGAACACATGACTTAGATCATCAGATCAGTGTCAGAAAAACTGATATCCCAATTTAAAAAAAAACGAGTGGGCCTATAAAAATACTAGGCAAACACAAAGACGAATTTTCAGATTTTCACGACATAGAATCAGGTATTTCCTTGTTGTTTAGGTCATCACCCGAAAGGCTGGTTTAAACCTGTAGAGGTTTTACTAAGTAAAACGAGGAGAGAGAGAGAGAGAGAGAGAGAGAGAGAGAGAGAGAGAGAGAGAGAGAGAGGTGATTTACCATTGCCTTCCTCACTGAATGGAAATCTACGCTTATCAGCATGCCGAGCCCCTCTGAAAAGCACATATTTTCCTCTCTGCAAATTACACCTTCACTTCATTCACCACAGGGTCTGGCTGTATTATGAAATTCATTACTTTCAGAGGAGATAACTCTGATTAGTGTATTTTACACCTCTACCTCTTCTGTTCTTAAATGATTCAGTCATTTAATTGGCTGACCATGTGATAAGAAACAGAAATATTTAGTTTAGCCCTGCAACGAACAGATTGAGTGTAAATAATTTGACACTCCACCTGTCTGTTATGGGCAGAGGTATTCCTTAATGTTCTGTTTTGGCATCTTCGTTGTATTTTATTCTTCCTTCTGTAACTGAAAATGTAATGATAGTCACTTTTGCAGATGATACAGTGATTTTAGCCTGCAATATTGACCCAGATGAAAATTAATGTTTACGAAAATATAAATTTTTGGCAGTTATTCTTTTAATCCCACAGAAGGATGAAGTTTAAATATCTGGGTTTACATCTAGATCGAAGACTCACGTGGAGAAGTCATATATGGGCGAAACGAAAGCAACTTGGGCTGAAGTTACGTCAATTATTCTGGCTCTTAGGCAGTAGGTCTCAACTCTCCCTTGAAAATAAAGTACTCGTATACAAAGTAATACTCAAACCAATTTGGACGTATGGGTTAGAGCTATGGGGTACAGCTAGTTCATCAAATATAGAAATACTGCACGCGCTTTCAATCAAAATGCCTGAGACTGATCACTACAGCCCCATGGTACGTAACAAATGAAATACTACACAATGACCTAAACCTGCCCTTCATAAAAGAAAAAATTAAACAACATAGCGAAAAACATTTACAAAAACTAGAAGACGATCAGAATCCATTAGCGATTAGCCTTTTTGACAACAGCGAAGATACTCACAGACTGATACGCTTTAAACCATTGGACTTATCTCTACGATTTTGTTAGTCATTTAAATTTTTTTATCTTTTCTACTTCAACTCCTAATCATCGGCATCTCATAATTGGCGTCGTTTTTCATCTCTACCATCGTCATTGTCATCTCCAACTTCAAACACTTTGTGTTTCGGGATGTTGATTCACGGTTCATCAAGTTTGATTTTCTAATGATATATTTTTTGTTTCTTCACAGTTTGGTCTTTTTCAAACACACTACTGAGTGTCGTTTGTGTTTTTTAATTCTAAGGATATTACTCAGATTTTCTCCATATTTGCTTAAAGTTATTGTATTTATTAACTGATTGCAAAAGAAATACTATACTGTTAAAAAAAATTCTTTTAAAGAATTATGGCGATATAAGACGACTTGTATTGGTTTTTACCATTGATCTAATCTGCTATTTCACGCGTTTAGACCAATCAGAACGTTTACCAGCGTTTTCAGATTGTACGAATGTATCAGTCTGACAAACATACAAGTATATCACAAGGTAAAAGAAATTTAAGACAGCCGATGAAACATTTGAAGGACCCATATTCCAAGGAAGGATGACCTAAGAGAATGTTTACTTACACTTGTGAGAAGAAAGGAAAAGAAAAAATCTGGTGTGAAGCACTCACACAACTTTCTCTTGCCAATATAAATAATTAACAATAAACCTAATATTAGTAATAAAACATTAGAAATAAACAAAAAACCTAACCTCAATAAACATAACCTTATTTTAATCATGAGTGAAAGACGCAAAATGAAATCGACTCAGTTTGGCTTAAAAATACGGAAAATCACTCTTTCACGCTAAACTAGGCTCTGTAGAGAAAAATGTTCTAAATAAAAGTTGCAGATCTTTTAATTTTCTATAAATTTGATTATATAAAACTTTTATTATAAAATGCATACTAAGGCCGAAATCTTAAAATAATCGATTTTTCTCACGTTTTCGTGAGAAAAAAAACAGAAAATTTCTAATTACTGCTAAACTAAGCGTTATACAAAAAAATGTTTGAAATAAAAGTTGTAGATTTTTAAATTTTCTACAAACTTTTATTATATACATTTTTTGCGCTAAATTGCATATTAAAGCCGTTAATCTTAAAAAAACTTTGTTTTTACGTGAAAACAGCCTCACCTAGAATTTCAGCAAACATGACGCCTACCCTATCTTGTAGAGAATAAAAAACTGAGTAAACCAGGCGATTTTTAAAAAAATTTTTAGGACCAGTTTTTGAGAAAATCGCAAAAAAGTGAAAAATTACACGAATAAACTACTACTTCGGTTGACCGATTTTGATGAAAATGTTCGTGTCGGATCCGGTAGTGGTATGTAACTTAAGTTTCAAGTTTGAAGTTCGTACGTTGTTCCGTTCTTGAGCACATATCAGAGTGCGTAGTTTGAAGTTCGTACGTTGTTCCGTTCTTGAGATATTCTGTTCACACACACACACACACACACACAGAGACACACACACAGACCAATCGCTAAAAACATGTTTTTTGGGTTCAGGGGGTCTGAAAACGTATAGATCCGGTGAAAACTCGATTTCGAAAAATCGACATGAAAACAATACTTTCCTTCCTGTATATTCATATAGGCAAGAGAAAGTAAAAATAGTTACGGAATTAATTGTCGTTGTATAAAATCTAATAACTTACTCTATTACTAAACTCAAAAGGATTTTATAATAAGATAATTTATTTTAAAATTTTAAATGGACACTATTAAAGACCAGCTAAATAATAAATATTAGAGAACGCAGACGATATTACATGTCATCTAGCCTACATCTTAAATAATGGCAACCATCTGAAAATAGTTAACGGTTGTATTTTAAGTAAAAACCAAAGAAGAAATTTTGACTAAAAGTTTAAATTTATAGGCAGATACGAATGAGAAGATTATGTATTCATATTATTTATAAATGTATAATCTTTTAATTACGTCAAGACGCAAAATAGGGTATTTAACAAAGCTAAATTAATTTTTGTTTGACTTATTTTATGTTTGTTCTGGCTGGGATATTTTGGTGGCGTTCTAATTTTTCTTTTTAAAACTAGACACGTCTGGGGAATCTAGTTTATCGTAGAGTGAGTATTTTATTTCGTTTCTAGTATGTATTTTGAAATAGTAATAATAAAATTTTGTCTAACCAACGACTTATTTTTGGATAATAGTTGTGAAAAAACTGCCCGTCCGTGTTTATTTATATAACAACTACAGTCTACGTAACATATGGAACTGGAATTTATTAAACGAAACTAAAACTAGTATTTCAAGAAAACGTGATCACGTTTTCTTCTTTTTATTCAAATTCCATGCATTTTTTTATTTAACAGTAATAAAAAATATAATTACAACGTTAACCAATAGTAATAGCCTAAATCATTTTTTTATAATAATTAAAACAATATTTTTTATAATTAAACAAATATATTTTTATAATGAATATTTCATAATAAAAAATATTTAATTACAATTAATATTTTTCATAATTATAATAATAACCAATAGCACATATTAAAAGTATTGTGACAATATCGAAGAAGATCGTGGCTCGCGAAATTTCTAGTAAAATGGTAAAATGTTCTTAAAATGGTAAAGAGTAGATAATAGAGTGAAAAAGTAACAATAGGACAATAGCTACAATAGTAGCAATAGGATACCTATTTATAAAAGTTTATTTAAAAGATGTATGAGAAGGTTGGGCTATTGTTGTACAACTATTTATGAAAGGGCAGGTTGATTACACTTTCTATTTACAATAGTTAACTTGTTTACAATAGATTTTTCTAGCACTCATTTATAAAGGGTTTTTTTTGTACTTTATTATTTGTATCGAAGTTCGGTGTCTTTCGGGAAGATTTTTTTGATTCACTATATAAAGAGACCCCCGAGCGCGGTCAGTGAGTTAGTATTCGTTTGATCTTTGACGAGTGACTATCGGGGCGTTATATCAGGTTAACGGTTCCGAGCTATTGCTGTACTGTCTTTGTGTGTGTGTGTGTATTGTGTATAGTTATTGTGTATCTGTATTAAATTCAGTTTTTGTGTATGTTCAGTTTCATTTTGTATGTGCATTCTATATAATTGTTGTAAGTAGTACTGAGTAAATTATTAAGTTATTTATTGTATTACTTCATTATAGTTAGATTATTGTTTATTTTGTAATCTTTTAGCGTAATAAATATTTGTAATTGTAAACTTTAGTGTATTAATTATTTAATTACCTAGATCCCGAAACGGACCTTAGCGATAAGTGTCACAGTATATAATAAAAATATATTATCATGATACATAAGTAATAATTTACTTACAGTATTACATACATACAGTGTATACATGGAATTTAGGTACCTACGAGGGTATCACCAAGAAAAATGGTTACCTTCAGATACTAAAAAAGTCTGGTGTGAAACACTCACACAACTTTCTCTTGCCAATGCAAATAATTAATAATAAACCTAACATTATTAATAAAATATTAGAAATAAACAAAAACTAACCTCAAAAACATAACCTTATTTTAATCATGAGTGAATGACGCAAAATGACAATCGAACTCAGTTTGGCTTAAAAATACGGAAAATCACGCTTTCACGCTAAACTAGGCTCTGTAGAGAAAAATACTCTAAACAAAAGTTGTAGATCTTTTAATTTTCTATAAATTTAATTATATACACTTTTGTCGTAAAATGCATACTAAGACCGAAATGTTAAAAAAATCGATTTTTCTCACGTTTTCGTGAGAAAAAAAACAGAAAATCGCAAATTACCGCTAAACTAAGCGTTATACAAAAAATTGTTTTAAATAAAAGTTGTAGAATTTTAAATTCTCTACAACTTTTATTATATAAGTTTTTGCGCTAAAATTTATATTAAAGCCGTAATCTTAAAAAAACAACGTTTTTACGTGAAAACAGCCTCACCGAGAATTTCAGCAAACATGGCGCCTACCCTATCTTGTAGAGAATAAAAAATTGAGTAAAATAGGCGATTTTAAAAAAAAATCGTAGGACCAGTTTTTGAGAAAATCGCAAAAAACTGAAAAATTATACGAATAAACTACTACTTCCGGTTGACCGATTTTGATGAAAATGTTCGTGTCGCGTCCGGTAGTGGTATGTAACTTAAGTTTCAAGTTTCAAGTTCGTACGATGTTCCGTTCTTGAGATATTCTGTTCACACACACACACACACACACACACACACACACACACACACACACACACACACACACACACACACACACACACACACACACACACACACACACACACACACACACACACACACACACACACACACACACACACACACACACACACACACACACACATACACACACACACACACACACACACACACACACACACACACACACACACACACACACACACACACACACACACACACACACACACACACACACACACACACACACACACACACACACACACACACACACACACACAGACCAATCGCTAAAAACATGTTTTTTGGGTTCAGGGGGTCTGAAAACGTATAGATCCGGTGAAAACTCGATTTCGAAAAATCGACATGAAAACAATACTTTCCTTCCTATATATTCATATAGGCAAGAGAAAGTAAAAATCATCTAGTACGCGGTGGTATTCTTCAGACGGGTGTATTTCTCCCTCTGAGTTTTTGGGCCTTTCTTCCACCAACCAACTTTCAGCCAATCATTGGGGTAGTTCTCCTTCCCGTTGGCTCTCCAGGTTGGTTGAACGGTTGGTGGGAGAGGGAGGCTTGTCAACCAGAGGTTTCTTGGTTCGAACTCAGGAAATTCACAATCAGTTCCCTTGGGACTTAAGTGTGAAATAGAGTTGTTAAGAAGGAACAAAATTTTGAGATGATACTAGGAGAACGAGGAGTGTAGGAGAACGAGGTTGACCAGAAGAACGAAGCGAAGACAGAGGAGACATTTAATTCGAGGTAATTCATTCCTATATTTTATTAAGGGTTTTTAATTTCTTGCTTTTGTATTAACGTCGCCGCGTCAAAAAAGGTTAGCATATTTTAAAATAGGTAAGGGTAATTAAACGATAATTTTGTTAGTAGTTAGGTGATTTAATTAATAGTACAGTAGAGCGTCAATAATCCGGATTAATTGGGACCGGACGCCATCCGGATTATCAAATTATCCGGATTATCGAAACACCCGATTAAATTGCCAGTAGACGTCTTCAAAGTAAGAAAAGTACAGTAGTTAAATTCGACTATATTTTACATGATTTGTTAACAGAAATGTGAAGCGGGTAAGTAAAACTACAAAATATGTTGTTATGTATAAAGAACTAAGTTTTATTTAACAAAATTTGTAATTGTAGACTATATATAGGAATATATAGGAATAAAGGGAATATATAGGAAGGAAAGTATTGTTTTCATTTCGATTTTTCGAAATCGAGTTTTCACCGGATCTATACGTTTTCGGACCCCTGAACCCAAAAAACATGTTTTTAGCGTTTGGTGTGTGTGTGTGTGTGTGTGTGTGTGTGTGTGTGTGTGAACAGAATATCTCAAGAACGGAACGTTGTACGAACTTGAAACTTGAAACTTAAGTTACATACCACTACCGGACCCGACACGAACATTTTCATCAAAATCGGTCAACCGGAAGTAGTAGTTTATTTATTTAGTTCACATTTAAGTGTTTGCCCACCGGACGTAGTGCATGTATCAATAAAGTTAATAAAATTGTTATAAATTTAAAGAGAGTCTATTTTTATTTATTATACCCAGATCCCGAACGAACCTAGGCTTATGTGTTACAAAATTAAAAAAAAAATCACAAATTAAATTTTAATTAGATGAATTCTTTTAGATTTCGGTTTATTTCTCAACATTTCTGTAGGCTATTAACTTACCTTATCGTCCTCCAAAAAACCGTTAAATTTAAAGGTAATGTCAATGCAGATGTAGGCCCTATATTAAATTTTACACAGGATTTTAAGTATTATTGAAATTTCTGGTATAAATTTGAGAATATGTAAACATTCTTTAAATTTGGAATCAAACCGCGACGATTAGGGTAAATGATTGTATACGTAAGACATTATCGAAATACAGAAAGCAATAAGACAATGTGTGTACCAAAAATTTTGATATTTAACCTATAGCTCCGTAATCAAGAGTAAGTGCTTACTCTTGAAAAGCTGCTTCAATAATTAACCTCTCTTCCTTCTACATTTTCAGCAAACTGCCAAAATAGTTGTGAAAGTTTATTCATGTTCTGTGTAATTTATAGATTTTTGCTGAATACTGTAGAAGTGAACTATGTAAAACAAAACTGAAACTTCTTTTCATCAAATCTCAAGTTGTTTAATGACTATCTTCATTCGAGTATAGTTTTTACTTTCTCTTGCCTATATGAATATATAGGAAGGAAAGTATTGTTTTCATGTTGATATTTTCAAAATTGAGTTTTCACCGGATCTACACGTTTTCAGACCCCTGAACACAAAAAAACATGTTTTTAGCGATTGGTCTGTGTGTGTGTGTGTGTGTGTGTGTGTCTGTGTCAGTGTGTGTCTGTGTGTGAACAGAATATCTCAAGACCGTAACATCGTACAAACTTGAAACTTAAAACTTAAGTTACATACTACTACCGTACCCGGCACAAACATTTTCATCAAAATCGATCAACCGGAAGTAGTAGTTTATTCGTGTAATTTTTCACTTTTTTGCAATTTTCTCAAAAACTGGTCCTACGATTTTTTTTAAATCGCCTGTTTTACTCAATTTTTTATTCTCTACAAGAAAGGGTATGCGCCATGTTTGCTAAAATTCTTGGTGAGGCTGTTTTCACGTAAAAAAATTGTTTTTTTAATATTACGGCTTAAATATAAATTTTAGCGCAAAATTTATATAATAAAAGTTGTAGAGAATTTAAAATTCTACAACTTTTATTTCAAACATTTTTTTGTATTACGCTTAGTTTGGCGGTAATTAGCAATTTTCTGTTTTTTCTCACGAAAACGTGTGAAAAATCGATTTTTTTTAAAGATTTCGGCCTTAGTATGCATTTTACGACAAAAGTGTATGTTATCACATTTATAGAAAATTTAAAGATCTACAACTTTGACTTAAAGCATTTTTCTCTACAGAGCCTAATTTAGCGTGAAAGATTGATTTTCCGTATTTTTAAGCAAAACTGACGTTGATTTTCATTTTGCGTCTTTTACTCATGATTAAAATTAGGTTATGTTTATTGAGGTTAGTTTTTTGTTTATTTCTAATGTTTTATTATTAATGTTAGGTTATATTGGTCATTATTTGCATTGGCAAGAGAAAGTTGCGTGAGTGTTTCACACCAGATTTTTAAAATTAACTGCACACCCATGTACTTTGTATTTTTAATTTTACTAATAAAATTTTATTTCGGGTATGGCAAAACCAGGAGACCATTTGATTCAATTGCCGGGGAGATGAAGTTTTATGTGAACGAAGGGTAAATAAACTGAAAAATAATTTTTTAAATTAAAATTATTCTAATACTATACCTTAAGCTAATATTTTCGTATATGGCCAATTTAAAACCAAGTTAGGTATCTTTAGACGTTACTGGAAGCTATTTTTGCAGCCCAAATTTTTTTTAAAAATTTATAAATTTATTTATTACAAATTAATTACTTACATCAATTAATACAGTTAGTAAATTACAGGAAAAGAATTAGCCTAATTACAAACTAAATTGATCACAAAATATTTTAAAATCTTAAGACTTAATTTTAACTAAAACGAAAATATGAACATTTACAATTAAATAACTTCTCTGTTTTTTATTTCCACCAGAAGAACAAAATCTTTGGAAATATTAAGAACAAATTCACAGGCACATTTTCAGGATTGTAACCTTTTCTCCTTTCTTATGTCCACCCGGGTTCTGTTTTTGCTCATCATGAGAAGCCCTTAAAGTTCGTAATTATTTATCTGAATTTGGTTCGGTTCATTAAGTTTTCTCGGTTTATTCTGGTTTTCTCAATATCCTTTCTGACTTCTTGAACCATTCATCCGAAACCTTAGCTCTAACGTTTAGTGTCTTAAAAATTTGTTTCGTTAGTTGTTTTTCATCCTTTCTATACCAATTTCCGTAAAACTTAAGTCTTCTTTTCCTAATCGTTTCCATTTTTCGTTCATTTTCCTTGTACAGTTCTTCTCGTCCTCGCAATGTACATTATCCGTCTTCTGTCTTCGGGCCCATTACCTTGCTGAGGGTCTTTCTCTCAAATGTCTCTGCTTTTCTGAGACCAGCCTCCCTGGTCATTTTAAAGCACTCACTCCCGTACAGGCACAAGTTTTATCACAGTATTATAATGTCTAATCTAGACTTGTCTTGAGAGTGCTTTTTTCTTATATAACTGGTGTGTTCCTCGGAGTGCATAGATCATCTTTTTTCTTCGTCTGCTGTTATTCCCTGGTCTTCGCTGTTACTTCCCCCGAGGTAATTGAAGCTATCTACTTTTCAATTTTTCCGTATTGTATCTTCAAGTAACGTGAGGCTGTTTTGTTGCCCGTTATGTTTTTTTTTTAGTTTTTTTTTACGGAAATCTGTAGTCCTGGTTTTTCTGCTTGTTCTTTTATTACGTTGAATTGTTCTATTGTTGTTTCTGGGTGTCTAAAAACTCTCTCAGGAATGGTCGACCTGAGTCTGTACAAGGCTACACCTCACTTACACGTCATACACATCATCCTCCTCTCATTGGGTCATGGGGTTGCTTATTGTTCTGAACTGAACAGATTGCAACGTACACAATTTAGGGATTACAAAAAAAAGAAAGCAAGACAGTTTATCTTAATGCCGTTCTCTGATCCTCCAATATGATAGCTTTTTGGTTTAACAATCCTTAATTGGCAAGTTGAATTTCCCATTTCTAAATAATCTTCTCCATCACTCAGTTAAAAAACACAGGTGACAGTCCATCACCCGCCTATCCCAGTTTTAATTTCAAACTCTTCGGAGATTTCTCCTGGAAATTTTACTTTTGATCGTGTCCTGTGTTAATGCTTCCTTAATGATTGCCGTTGTTTTTATTTCACTCAAAATTTCACTAAAATATTCAGTAACGTTTCTCGGTCGATTGAACCATAAGCTTTTTTTAAAAAAATTATGCATCTTATTCTAGTTAATAAATTAACAATAAATAAAACCCGAGTCTGAAATATTTATAAAATGTATACCGTTCCATTCAGAAATTTTGTCGCTTAAGGTCAAGTTAATTGATTTTGAAAATTGAATAACCGAAGATGTTACAGTAATAAGTTACCCCACACTGCTATTAAAAGAAAAGTTCTGAGAATAAATAACCTCGTCTTTTAATAATAATTTATTACTTAAATATTATTGGAAAGTGTTACAATAATATATTAGATGACTCAGCAAAATTTAACTCACACTCACTGAGTAGATGGTGCATTAAGATAAAAGATTATTTTTATTATTGAATTATAATGTCATTTTGTTTACAAACAACGTAAAATATTGAATTGTTGATTAACGTTTACTTGACTAAAGTAGTTTACTATTAGATATCTATTCAATATCAAAGAAAATTATTTAATATCTAAGAAAAACTGAAGTGTAAAATAAATTTAAGATAAAATTTATTAAATTCGATAACATTAGGATTTAGTGCACTTTCTTGAAGAAAATGAAATATTTTTATGGTTAATTATCAAAATTAAAAATGTGAAATATGAATATACAGGATTTCAGCTCACCAGGTGAAATGAGGTCTTCCTGAAATTCTGGTAAGATGATTAAGCGGAGAATTTAATCATTTCTCATGGTTTTTGATCTGATAAATTGAATAAAACAGGTCCCCGAACTGTAAGTAAAATAGTTTTTAAGAAAACTAGTGACAAATGCAAAAAATGGAGTGAAAACACATTTTTTCATCTTTGGGCAAGAATAACTTTGTTATTTCACCAAGAAACAGTTAAAATTTTTAATAAAACATGTAGAAAATTTTATTCTGAACAAACCGGTGTAAATAACGTACACAGAAAGCGAATAGATGTTTGATAAAATGAATTTTTATTCATAACAGTACAAAGTAAAATTAACTGGAAAACAAAGATGAAAAAATGTGTTTTTTTCACTCCATTTTTTGCATTTGACACTGTTTTTCTCAAAAACAATTTATCTTTCAGTTCTGGGACCTGTTTTATTCAATTTATCAGGTCAAAAACCATAAGAAACGATTGAATTCGCCCCTTAATCTACCTTACCAGAATTTCAGGAAGACCTCATTTCACCTGGTGAGCTGAAATCCGGGCGAAATCTTTCGCTAGCCGTAACTCGGTAACGAAGAATTTCCGGACCCATGTTTATATAAACTTTTTCCATTATTTTTACATGTACAATGGGCTCCCAAAGTGTCTGCATAACTTCGTGAATCACTCTGTATAATGGACCGGTTGTCAGGATACCAAAGTAGATAGAATAGAGATTAGACAGTTGGTGTGGTTTGGACATGTCCAATGAATTCCAGCGGACATGTGGCCCCGAAAAACGTTCATTTTTCAGCCCAAAAATAGAAGGAGAAGAGGGCGTCCTTAGAAAATATAGATACAGAGAGTTCAAGGTGCTTTGGTGCCGAGGAATCTCAGGGAGGATGACCGGGAAGACAGAAGACGAGGGTTGTAGGATAAAATAGGATAGAATAG
The DNA here is from genome assembly GCA_035578175.1 of Catonia carolina. Taxonomy (NCBI): domain Eukaryota; kingdom Metazoa; phylum Arthropoda; class Insecta; order Hemiptera; family Achilidae; genus Catonia; species Catonia carolina. The sequence goes on along the minus strand of JAQMRL010000001.1, from coordinate 282,167,903 downwards.
AATAGGCACACATATCAATCGTAAATAAACATATTTTGTTGGGTTCAGGAGGCCTGAAAACGTGTATTTCCGGTGAAAACTCGACTTGGAAAAATCAATACAAAACAATACTTTTCTTCCCTATATGTTCATGTTGAGGAAGGCCATGATAAATCACCTCACTCCTCATTTACTTAGTAAAGCCTCTAGACTCTAGAGGTTCAAACTAGGGATGAGCATCGAAAGGAAAACATCGATGTTTACCATCGATGTCTATACATCGACCAAGACCATCGATGTGTCAAAAACATCGAACATCAAACATCGATGTTTTGATCTACAACGTTTAAAACTTATGATATTAATGAAATTAACAAATTATTTAAACATATTTTTTTAAATAAATTTTTTTTAGAAAAGTTAATGCTCTGTGAGTGAATAGGCTTATAAATAGATCATAATATTCTAATTTCAAACGTTTTAAGTAGGTTGGGTCTTGAGTGGATTACTTAAATAAAACTACAGTCAAATAAGAAACTCGAAATTTTAATTAAGAAAATATCAATCAAAGAAAAGACTTAAAGTTTTTTATAATGCTCATGACCAAAGCGAGTCATCAATGGATTGCAGAAAAATTATTTTAGAAATAAGTTTGCCTCCTAGTCTGTTTCGTGCCTTTGTCACAGTTTGTCCCACTTTCGAAAACAACTGCTCTGATGGAACGGAGGTCGCCATTATAAGTAGATGAGTTCTTGCCATCTCTGACAGGAGTGGATAAGTTGTTGCCATTTCTTTCCAAAATAATCTCTACATAAAATCTCTACGTAAAATTCCCTACATTAGTACAGAAAACATCGTCATTAAAACATCGATGCCCAATAAACATCGACCTATAACCATCGATGGTAAAAATATCGACATCCAACTGAAAATATCGATGTTTTGAAAACATCGGCTATCGATGCTCATCACTAGTTCAAACCAGCCTTTCGGTTGATAACCTAACAACAGCAACACATTCAGAAAGGGCAAGAAAAAGTAAAATCTCTCATCATGAACTATTACTTGGAAAATTTAACTATTTGATGGAGAAATTTATAAGCGTGTTTATTAAAGGCTATGGTGAACTCTCACAATTGCACGTTTTAATTTTAAATGATCTAGATCATAATCTAATGTATTATCCTTGGAACAAAATAAATATCCATTCAGTTGTGAACAGACAAAAATAAGTTCTCCTTAAGGCAGTTACAATTTATTTATTTATTGTGCGTACTAGAAGGCCTAAATTTAGTAATTGGAATAGGCTAATTTCCAAGAATTTTAATCACCCTGTTTTTAAATTATAAGATGAAATTACTTGGTCATCAAAATTCAGTTTATAATTTTTTTTATATTTAGGATATGTGTTATTGAAATTAGACTGTAATATTTTTACTTTCTCTAGCCTATATGAATATATAGAAAGGAAAGTATTGTTTTCATGTCGATTTTAAGAAATCGAGTTTTCACCGGATCTACACGTTTTCAGACCCCCTGAACCCAAAAAACATGTTTTTAGCGATTGGTATGTGTGTGTGTGTGTGTGTACGTGTGTGTGTGTGTGTGTGTGTGTGTGTGTGTGTGTGTGTGTGTGTGTGTGTGTGTGTGTGTGTGTGCGCGCGCAAAATATCTCAAGAACGGAACATCGTACGAACTTGAAACTTGAAGTTACATACTACTACCGGACCCGACACGAACATTTTCATCAAAATCGGTCAACCGGAAGTAGTAGTTTATTCGTGTAATTTTTCACTTTTTTGCAATTTTTTCAAAAACTGGTCCTACGATTTTTTTAAAAATCGCCTCATTTACTCAATTTTTTATTCTCTACAAGATAGGGTAGGCGTCATGTTTGCTGAAATTCTGGGTAAGGCTTTTTTCACGTAAAAACATAGTTTTTTTAAGATTACGGCTTTAATATGCAATTTAGAGCAAAAATTTATATAATAAAAGTTGTAGAGAATTAAAAATTCTACAACTTTTATTTCAAACATTTTCTTGTATAACGCTTAGTTTAGCAGTAATTAGCGATTTTCTGTTTTTTTCTCACGAAAACGTGAGAAAAATCGATTTTTTTTAACATTTCGGCCTTAGAATGCATTTTATGACAAAAGTATATCTAATAAATTTTATAGGTAATTAAAAGATCTACAACTTTTATTTTGAGCATTTTTCACTACAAAGTCTAGTTTAGCGTGAAAGAGTGATTTTCCGTATTTTGAAGGCAAACTGAGAACGATTTTCATTTTTCGTCTTTGATATATGATTAAAATTAGGTTATGTTTATTAAGGTTAGTTTTTTGTTTATTTCTAATGTTAGGTTTATTGTTAATTATTTGCACTGGCAAGAGAAAGTTGTGTGAGTGTTTCACACCAGATTTTTTATTTTGTAAAGTTTTCTTGTTAATCTTGAGTGTGGATTAATTTTTTTGATTTAAACTGGTTTAAAAGACCAACCATTAATTTTTCGTTCATATTATCCTAAAACTAAATGCTTAAATGTTATAATCCATTCAACAATGTTTTTTACTTTAACACTATAACAGATTACTATTCACTACTTTTTCAACTTTACACTCCTCTGCTTTAACACATCACACTGCACTATTACAATAGTTCGAAGGGCTTCTTTCTTTTAAGACTTTTAGGAAAATTTTCACTACCAAGGAATTTAATTTCTTCTGGTTTGATGTGACCTTGTAGATGAGCTTTATGTTTGACAGCAAATCTTCTTATTTCACTGGACACATAAGGGTTGTCAAGATTTCTGTGCTGATCACAATTCTGGACGTACTAAGGAGCATTAATCATAGATGCCAGTATCTTGTTCTGGAACGTCTGTATAACCTTATCTGACTTTCTCTGGAGCTACCCCAAAGTTGTTTTCAATAAATCCAGATGCGTTTTAAAATGTGATATGGTTACTTTATTACTCATGGAGAGGCAGCTGCAAATAACGTCCCAGTAACTAACATGGTTTCCAACATCTGAGAGCCAGATCAGCTCTTTTTTTCTTAATGTGCTCCTTCCATTTCAGTTTCACATCTATAATCATTCTGAATATTTCGCTGCATTCGCATAATGGTATAATGTTTCCAGTTAAGTTAATCAAAAGGTATAAAATCACTTTCAATAGTTAAAAGTTATATATTTATTTTATTTTTGCTTTTCAAAAATTTACTACTTTACTACTTATTTTTTTTAATACGAGAGGAAACCGAATTTACCGGTACCTAGGTAGGTCTTCACCTGGGGTATGCGGACTTCTGCCGAAGGCAACTATCCGCCAAAACCTCTCAGTTCCTTTCTATCCCATCCCAACTTGCCGCGGGAACACCGTAAGGCACAACTTCACAACATAGCCACAACAAGCCGGATAACGAGCCGGTTCTTTGATTGTAATAAATTAGCTGGATAACGTATCTCAGCACGATTTCTCTTCTTACCACCCATTTTTCTCCCTTTTTGTGTGATTTCTTTTGAGACTAATGCAGCTGGGCTTCTCCGCTCTTCATAAACTTCTGGATGAACTCCTCAATGGACTTCCAGCTTTCTTCTTCGGCAATCATAAAATCACCGAGATTTTCTGGAGAAATCGTTGACCCGAGCTGGATCCCTAGAACCCCTCTCTCCGGTATCCATCTTCTGCAGTCGAAAATCGCATTTACTGCGTTTTCCTCTTCCGCCTCACAATCCAGACAGCTTCATCTGATCGTCTGAACCGGTAGAGATACACCCGAAAGCAACCATGCCCCGCAGCCAGCTGCTCCCTCTCGCCTTTTTCGGCCTCTTCCAGGAGACGTCGGATATTCCCTAATTCGAACTCCTCCGTTGCAGTAACCATCTCTTTGATTATTTCAGGCACCTGAATCTTCTGCTTCCTTGGCATTTGCTCTTGCTCCTGCTCGTTCTGAAGTTTTACCACTTTACAAAAATAATTACAATACAAAGTAAATTTTCTTAATTATGTACCTACAACTTAAAATGGCAATATCAGGCAGGAGGAGTGTTAAATTATTTGCACTCGATTTAATTTTTCCAGGGTTACAAAAAATAGTTCTGTTTCTTATTAGATGATCAGCCAATTAAATTACTGAAGCATTTAAGAACAGAAGAGGTAGAGGTGTAAAAGATACTAGTCAGAGTTACCTCTTCTGAGAGTAATGAATTTCATTGTACAACCAGAATCTGTGATGAATGAAATAAAGTGTCATTTGCAGGGTGGATATTAGATGCTTTTCAGAGGCCCTGGGATGCTGATAAGCATATTTTTCCACTCAGTGATGAAGGCAATAGTAAACCACCCCACTCCTCATTTTAATTAGTAAAACCTTTAGAGGTTCAAACCAGCCTTTTGACTGATGACCTAAATAACAACAATTTAAAAATCTAATTTATTTTTAAATTAACCACTCGGCGAGAAAATATTTCACCCAATTATGGTTTGCTCATGTTCAAGGGTATATGCGCTGGTTGAACGAACGACTTTTTGTGGTGACAAGCTAACAGTCTTACATGAACACTACTGATTCAAGATAAAATTAAATAGAAAAAATTAAAACAAGCAGCGATTCAATTGGTAAAATATAAAAGTTCCCAATGTTAAAACTAACAGTAAAAATCTGTCGTGAAACAATCACACAACTTCCTCTTGCCAATGTAAATAATGAACAATATAACCTAATAATAGTAATAAAACATTAGAAATAAAAAAACCTTAATTTCAAAAAACATAATCTAATTATTTTAATCAAGAGTGAATGATGCAAAATGAAAATCAACCTCAGTTTCGCTTAATAATACGGAAAATCACTCTTTCATGCTTAACTAGACTCTGTAGAGAAAAATGTGCTAAATAAAAGTTGTAGATCTTTTAATTTACTATAAATTTGATTATTACTCTTTTGTCGTAAAATGCATACTAAGGCCGAAAATCAATTTTTTTATAGTTATTAATGAAGAAAAAATCACAAATAACCGCTAAACTAATCGTTTAACAAAAATATGTTTGAAATAAAAGTTGTAGGTCTTTAAATTATCTAAAGCTTTCATTATGTACTATTTTGCCCTAAAATGCATATTAAGGCTATAATCTAAAAAAAAAAACATTTTTTCTACGTGAGAACAGAAAATTCTTGCTTTCCCACGAATTTCAGCAGACATGACGTCTACCCTATCTTGTAGAGCATAGAAAATGTAGTAAATAAGGCGATTTTTAAAATATAGGAGCCGTTTGTTAAAAAATCGTAGAAAAGTGAAAGATTACACGAATAAACTACTACTTCCGGTTGACCGATTTTGATGAAAATGTTCGTGCCAGTTCCTCTGGTGGTATCTAACTTAAGTTTCAAGTTTCAACTTCGTACGATGTTCCGTTCTTGATATTATTCTGTTCACACACAGGACCAATCGTTAAAAACATGGTTTTTTTGGTTTCAGGGAGTCTGAAAACTCGTATATCCGGTGAAAACTCAATTTAGAAAAATCCACATGAAAATACTTTCCTCCCCATATATTCATATAGGCAAGAGAAACTTAAAAGGGTAACTTACAGTTCAGCCATATATTTTTAGGTGGTTTACCGTAACCTAGGTAACAGGAATGAAACCTAAGCATGACGTCATTTATCAGCTGTTTCAGTAACTGATAGCGTGGTAAAAATCAATAATGATAACAAATTTGGGCTGAGTTATTAATGAGAACTTAATGAAATTGTAACAGAAATATAATAATAATAATTATATGCTATTTAAAAGTACAAGTTAATTTGTGTCGAAACAAGGGTGAGAAGCTAAAAGAGAATATTGATACAGTACATGCTTTATTATTAAGTATACTAAGAAAAGTAGAAAGAGAAAGGGGGAAAGAGAGAGAGAGAGAAAGATGGTGAGAGAGTTGAGTGAAAAGTATAGGTAGATGATGAGAGCGTACACTGCCTGTTGCTATGGTGACTCCCCCCCCTCTATAACCCATTGACTTGCCGTCGTATGACCTTCAGATATGACCTTGGCGTAGTATCCACTGTAGTGGGGATTTTAGTGGTGGAACGAGTACCACCCCGCCAGCCCATTTCTTTGGTCTATAAGCATTCGAATGGGGGATGCTATGGTATCTGGATGTCAGTTAACTTACGAATATCGTACTTTTTCTTTTCTTCCCTTCCTCTTTATCTATCTTTCTCTTTTTATTTAGACTATTGCATTCCTTTCCATTACTCTTGCTTCAAAACATTATTTTACTCAATTTTTCTTTCAGTTATTTCACTGCGGTATTCTTTTTCTTTTTTTTTTGACTTCGCTAAATATTATACATTTTTTTGTTTATTTTTCACACAGTAATTGGCAAATGTACCTAGTACTTACTATTCATATGGTATCCAAGAGATATACGAAGCAAACATTTTGTTTCTTATTTTATATTATGTGAGTAATTCGTTCATAAAATGTAACTTTCATTAAAAATGCCTCCAAGCTCTCAAACTGGCAATTTTATTTATTTATTTTTCACAAATATTACTCCCCCAAAACAGTATAGCCCATCCTTTGAGGAGGAGTACATTACAAAAAACATACCAAATACAATTTTTAAAATTCACAATTTAAAAAAATCCATCCATGAGACGTGCGTTTCATGGCTGGTGGCAATTTTGGGTCTTTTCCGTTTTCTGTATGCCACTATCAAATCCGAATTCCCTGAAGGGTAAGAAAATGGAAAAGACCCATGTACCCTAGTAATAGCAAAAAAATCAATTGAACAATCTACCTTAATGATAATATTGTCACCGGATGGGGACATTAAATGGCTAACCTTATCTGTTTCGTGGTCCTGAAAAGGGCCGTTTAGGTGTGTGTCCGCCGGAGCCGGCAGAGGTGTTTGAGGACCCTGAAAAGGGCCGGTGTAAACCTTATTGAATTGGTCCTGAGAAGGACCGTTGTGCCGGTCTCGAAGGAGACCGGTGTAGGCAGCGCGTGGCTGCGATGAGAGCCGTGGCTCAGGTTGATGGCCCTGAGAAGGGCCGGTTAAAACCTTAATAAATTGTTCCTGAGAAGGACCGTTGTGCTGGTCTCGAAGGAGACCAGCGTAGGCAGCGCGTGGCTGCGGCGGCGACGGCTGCTGCAAGTCCCAGAGCATCTTCCTTCTTTATCTCGTGGATGTAGTCGGTCAATCTTCGTCGGAGATGTAGAGCGTAATCACAAGCGGCTCAGTGCACTGCGCTTTTATAGCTACTGAGAGCGCTGTGGTAGGGGGCGGTGAGTCGCTCGGCCTTGGCAACAAAACCCTCTATCGGAAGGCAGCCGAAAGGTTTTTCGCTTCGCCGCTTAAGAGCCCACCGCGCCGACAAAGGCCGGAAGAATTATTGAAGACCGGCAACACAGTAAATGATTAATTAGAAAAGGTGGCGGTGACAATATAGTAATAGCAAAATAAAACAATATAAATATGAAATAAAACAACAGAACGTGTACCTAGTAGTAAATACTGGGACTGGGAAGGACGTGTGTACGCGTGCGTGAGTGTCTATCTCAGTTGAGTATTCAGTAAGGCAGGGAGTGGGAGTAATGAACAAGTGTGCAACCCACCAGGGAATTCGGATTTGATGGTTCCATACAGAAAATGGAAAAGATACGCAATTTTTTCTAAAGAAATTGTAAGAGACAAGCCCACTTAGCTTTTGTAAGAAAGAAAGTCTTATCTTTGATCTATGGCGAAAACCATTAGTGATTTCTGTACCTACTCTTTAAGAACATCGAATGACACTATTTATGTTTCTAAAATTCCGTCTTTGATTTCTTGACTTCCGGTTTTCGGTCACTACCGGTCAAAACCGGCAAAAATTATTAGTGATTTAATGGTGTAATGTTTTTAATTACAGTGAGACCTCGACTTACGCGAGGGATGCATTCCGCAAAATCATCGCGTAACATGAAATTTGCGTAACTTAGATTGTTCGGTTTAACCTTTAAACATTCGCTAATTGTCCGTACCATTAAAATCTGCTAATTGTCCGTAGTGTTGATTTATTAAACCCTGTCGTTCCTTTTATGTTCTTCGTTTTTTCACCCCATTTCTTATCTTTTATCGATATCTAACTTTTCCTCTAAAATAATCGCTTTTTGTTTTTCTAACCTTTATTAGAACTCATATTGTATGCAAAGTAATAACAAAACCAAGAAAATAAAAGACCTGCAAATTGTTGCACAATATTAAAATCACGATTAAAATCTATGCACCATATACGTCCGATATTTTTAACGCACTCAATATTACTAATGTTTAGAACAAAAGCAAACCAAGATAAATTTCCAGCGTAAAAATGGGGAGGGAAAGTACCATAACGGTTTCGAGAGGAATTAGCAAAATAGTGGTCATAAATAATGTAAATAAACATCCGTAAATAAGAATAACTATTGTACTCAATATAATGCATTATGTTCAACAAAATCGCACTAACGTGAATTCGCGTAAGCCGAACTCGCGTAAGTCGAGGTCTTATTGTATTCAGGACAAGAAATTTTAGATGAATAATATGGCGATTTTGTTACTTGGAATATTTTTTTGGAAAGTATAAACAATTTTTGCTTGCAGCGGAAATGATGTTTTGGAGACGTTGCTGTAAGCATACCTTATTGGATCGTGTGAAAAATCAGACTATTAGACAGTTGGTAGGAGTCGGGATTCCAATAACAGCCCGGGTATTGGCGATATAGTTGTTGCGGTGAAGGTATATGCGATGTATGGCGAAGGAGAGGTTGCCGAGGAGAGTTTGGGAGTGAAAGCCCTCGAATAGAAGATGTAGAGGATGACCTCGGAGAACGTGGAATAGGGAGGTAGTGGAGGCGATGCGAGTCAGAGGAATGATGTTTCCATAAACAGTTGAACCTCGGTAGGTCGTCTCTCTTTAGTTCGTCACCTTGTATAATCCGTCACGGCCGTCAATTTATCAATCTAATCGTTGCAGGGCTAAAATAAATACTTCTGTTTCTTTTCACATGGTCAGCCAATTAAATGACTGAATCATTTAAGAACAGAAGAGGTAGAGATGTAAAAGACACTAATCAGAGTTATCTCCTCTGAAAATAATGAATTTCATTACACAGACAGACCCTGTGGTGAATGAAGTGACGGTGTCATTTGCAGAGTAAAAAATGTGTGCTTTTGAGAGGGTTTGGCAAACTGATAAGCGTACTTTTCCACTCAGTAAGGAAGGTATGGTAAACCATCTCACTCCTCGTTTTACTTAGTAAAACCTCTACAGGTTCAAACCAGTCTTTCGGCTGATGATCTAAACAACAACGTCAATTTATCATTTTTTACTTTCTCTTGCCTATATGAATATATAGGAAGGAAAGTATTGTTTTCATGTCGATTTTTCGAAATCGAGTTTTCACCGGATCTATACGTTTTCAGACCCCCTGAACCCAAAAAACATGTTTTTAGCGATTGGTCTGTGTGTGTGTGTGTGTGTGTGTGTGTGCGTGTGTGTGTGTGTGTGTGAACTGAATATCTCAAGAACGGAACATCGTACGAACTTGAAACTTGAAACTTAAGTTACATATCACTACCGGACCCGACACGAACATTTTCATCAAAATCGGTCAACCGGAAGTAGTAGTTTATTCGTATAATTTTTCACTTTTTTGCGATTTTCTCAAAAACTAGTCCTACGATTTTTTTTAAAATCGCCTGGTTTACTACATTTTTTATGCTCTACAAAATAGGGTAGGCGCCATGTTTGCTAAAATTCTGCGTGAGGCTGTTTTTACGTAAAAACATTTTCTTTTTAAGATTGCGGCTTTAATATGCATTTTAGCGCAAAACGTTATATAATAAAAGTTGTAGAGAATGTAAAATTCTACAAATTTTATTTCAAACATTTTTTTGTATAACGCTTAGTTTAGCGGTAATTTGCGATTTTCTGTTTTTTTTCTCACGAAAACGTGAGAAAAATCGATTTTTTTAACATTTCGGTCTTAGTATCCATTTTACGACAAAAGTGTATATAATTAAATTTATAGAAAATTAAAAGATCTACAACTTTTGTTTAGAGCATTTTTCTCTACAGAGCCTAGTTTAGCGTGAAAGCGTGATTTTCCGTATTTTTAAGCCAAACTGAGTTCGATTGTCATTTTGCGTCATTCACTCATGATTAAAATAAGGTTATGTTTTTGAGGTTAGTTTTTGTTCATTTCTAATATTTTATTAATAATGTTAGGTTTATTATTAATTATTTGCATTGGCAAGAGAAAGTTGTGTGAGTGTTTCACACCAGATTTTCTTTATTACAATAGAGAAGTGACCATTAACACGGCAGGGAAAATAAATTATGTAATTATACTATACATACATACATAACACGTTGCAATATGATGAAAGTTTATATTTGAATATTATGTAAATAAGTACAAAGTAGGTACATAGGGTACACATGTAGTACATTTATACAGTATACTGGATGCACATAGTAGATGGAAACATCAAAACGTCTTTTCTTTCAGTGAATACTACAAGCTTATGTCAACCAATGGATCAAGGCGTAAACGAGAGTTTAAAACGACGCTAAAAGATAATATTTTTGAGTAAATTAATATTATGTGACACAACTATGCACGTAGAAGAATTTTGGAAAAATTATTCAGTTAAATCGCGATATTGAATGTTTCAGATGCTTGGAATTGCATACCTCAAACTACCTTCCAAGCATACTGGAATAAATGTGGCCTGCGACGGGGTTTGAAATGTGTAAAGTTGACAACATCGATCTACAAAATGAAAATGTTGCATTACGGGGGACTTGTACACACATTCCTAGCTTTGAAAACGTGCCGCAAGAAGATATTACAGAGTAAACTGAAACCGATAACGTATATGTTGGATACATAATACTGTCGGATAACAAAATCGTTGCTAAAGTTTTAACTGAGGAAAATGTTAACAAGAATAGTGATGAAGCTGTTCTTGTTGTGGCTAGTAGAGAAGTAAGAGAAATGTTAACAAAATGCAAAGAATGGTACGAAACCAAGAAGAGACGGAGCTGTTAGCAAGCTTATTGTTTTACACAAAGTCCATCAGCTTGCAGTTAACAAAGAAACCCAACGAATTCAGAAGAAAATTACTAATTTTTTCAAGAAGTTACGATCGTGGAGTGTTTTCAAAGTTTATAGGAGTTTGTATGTATTTATAACGTCTTAATTGTACAGCACAATTTATGTAATTTTGTGTAATGTTGTGATTGTATTTGTGTTATATTGTGAACAATTACAAAACATTGAAAATAAAGTACAAGGTCTAAAAGCACCTGTACAACAGGTATGTATCCATAGAATGGTTTGTTTTAAATATATTATTTGTAAACATTCATAGTTATTTTATTTTTTTAAATTTATTTATTTATTTAACGTCGCATCAACTACAACGCTCATTAGCAACGACGTTGGGGTTTAACTATTGTACAATGAAGGATGAAATGATTTTTTGTAACGTATGAAAATATGCCGTGCCTGAGTGGGATTCGAACCCAGGACCGCATGATGAGAGGCGAGCACGTTACCAACTGCGCTATTATTATTACTATGTACTTCTTGCTACAATTAAATAGTATTTGATAGTATAGTATAGTATTTGATAGTACTCATTTTTCGATCAGGATATTTTATCTATAGAGATACATCATTTGTTTATATTACATGATTTATGTTCCCGTGAATCACGTACGGTCGACAATTTATACATTATTGATAAATATCAATAACTTACATTAATATCATATAAATATTTAAAATACCTGCAGTCATTTGTTGATTATTTAAAGCAATAATTACGGTTTTTTGCAAAAAAATTCCTGAGATGTAGGTTGGAGAACTTGACGCAAAACTTTAAACGGCTCTTTTAGAAAAAATATGATTTTCGAGATACGACGATTTGTGATGTAGCCGACGAAATTTCCCCTTCTGTAGGCCTAATTCGTCTTTTCTCTAATTCGTCATCTCCTCGGTCTTGATGCTGACGAACTATTGAGGTTCTATTGTACTTATTTTTTCATCCAATCGTCTAGGAACCTGTAAATTACTTATTTTGTCCACCCATCTAATCTTTTAATTTATTAAAATAATAATGGTGTAAAATTAATAAGGTAATAAACATTATAATATATTTTTATCCTTGAAAATTTAAATTAGGTTAATTTTAAAGCCAAAATTATACAGATCATTAAATCCAGATCTGGGATGCAAATTTTAAGATTATAATTAAACTTTATAAATGATAAATTATACTATTTATAAAAAATAATTTTAGAATAAATAGTTAAGAAATAAAATAATATTTGTTACTTAAATATCTTGAACAATGTAATCTAATTAAAAATAAAAAAACCCTTTTTATTGAATCAATGCCAAACTTGGGAGGTGTGGGCGCTCATTCGTCGTCTGATAATTAAATACAATTTAATTGGGTTTCCTTATTAGATAATAAGTGTTTTTTTAATTAAAAAAAGAAACATAACCCTACTTGTAAGAATACGATTTCATTGTAGGCAACGCGGTCAAACTTATTTATCATCAATAAATTATTTTCTTATTTATTTATTTATTAGTAAACTATGAAAAATAATATTATATTTTAATATGTTTTATAAATTAAAGAATATCTTATTTCACTCACGATTCTAAGAAATATTGTTTAATTTTATCTGTCTACACCAGGCAATGCTCTAAATAATTAATTGAAGTACAGTAGGTGCTGTCATGTTTAATAGAGCGAATAGATTCATAAATAAAATTGCATATTCTAAAAGAAAATTTTTCTAAATTTAACGCAGTATTTTATGTACATTCAATATGTAATTTGATGGGTTTTGGAACTTTATGGATTTCTACTTTGTTGACAAATTTCTAGGCTCTGAACTGGGAGTCGAACCTTGGATTTTCGGTATGATTATAATGCAAATCCATAAAATATATAAAATTAATAAATAGTAAAGTAATCGTATAATTAAGTAATAAAACTGCAAAGTTGAAAAATATTATCTTAATTTATCTTCTCTGAACATATTCAGTAATGTGAAAGAGGGATTTGTGTTTTCTAGAAGTTCATAATATATAAATTTTCACCTTAAGAACATTGTCTAAAAACAAATCATCAGCATCTTCTCTCTACAGCCCTTTGTGGGGCTTGGCTTCCTCAGCAATCCTCCTTCAATCCTCTTTGCCAGCTGTTAGCAGAGAGGATCCTCTATATTTTTACACCCATAAAAATTAAATCGTCCGTGACTTTACCCACCCTTTTTTCCTGGGTAGCTCTCTGCGCTTAGTTCGGTTGAACCAAGCTCAAGTTCGGTTGATCTAGTGTGAACGAGTGTAAATAAAAATAAATTATTAATTTAAAGCACAAACCGAAACAAAATAAAACACAGACATCATCAGTATAATCTCAGTTTCTTCTTTGACATCCAGTTCGTTTTAGATAAGTCATAGATAAGTCACTTAATAGAAAGTTGTTTTGTAAAGTAGCGTTAGATCGGCTGGAAAAGGCTTGGTTATGTGACCTTACTTTTTTGTATTTATGCCCGTCTGTCATGCACATTAAGGCTGTTGTTGTTTAGGTCAGCTGCCGAAAGGCTGGTATGAATCTCTAGAGGTTTTACTAAGTAAAAACGAGAAGTGAGGTGGTTTACTATTGCATTCCTCACTGAGTTATAAGATTATGCTTATCAGCATGCCAGGCCCTCCGGAAAGCAATTACTTTCAACCCTGCAAATGACACCTTTACTTCATTCACCACAGGGTCTGGCTTTATAGCGAAATTCATTACTCTCAGAAGCGATAACTCTGACTAGTATCTTTTACACCGCCACCTCTTCTGTTCGTAAATTATTCAGTCATATATTTGGCTGACTATGTGATAAGAAACAGAACTATTTTTTGTAGCCCGGGAACCCTGGAAAATTAAGGCTAATAAGTGGTAAATAAAATACCAAATCTGAATGGGTATCGCACTTGGGACCCCTGGCATGAAAAACCAATGAATGTCAGTAATAAATAAACACCGGAGATTTTCTTCCATCTATAATTCAAATAAATTGAATCAGAAAGCAAGGAATTTTTTGCGTAAACAAATGGTTGTAAAAAAAATGTGCCCTCTTTTTTAAAAAAACCGTCTATCTCGTATGGTTGAATCCTAAACTAAGTCAGGAAATCGTAGGTAAAATTACAACAATTTTTTAGGTTTTGTCATTAACAACCATTTTCTGATTTGTTGACTGTTTCTAATAGATGGTTTATTAACCTTGGTCACGATTCTAAGAATGGGCAGTTCCTAATGTTATTTCCTTCATAAATGTCATTGTCTTACGAAGTTGCTTGCTTAATCAGTGTAGAGTAACTTCATTTTTTTACCCTTTTTCAGGTAAGTTATATTATATGATTAAATCGTTGGAGATAAAAATGGTTAATTAGTTTCCTGAACATTGGATATTTTGATCGGTGTTTCTTAAAACTTGTCATTAGTTTAAAAGAAAGCAACAAACTGAGAAGTTAAAAAACATGAAAACAAAAGGAAAAGAAAGATTGATAAAATGTTTAAAGAAAATGTAAGAATGCATGAAAGTAAAGAGGGCAATTAGAGATCGTGGTGGTGTTGGTGTGGTGGTAGTGGAAAGAAGAAAATGTTGAAAAGGAGAAGGGTAAACTTTATCTATTCATCCTTTTCTTCCTGAACAAAGAGGGGTAGATAATGTACTGCCATGTGGTGGGTGGTGTGGACACTAAGAGATATAAAGAAAACGAAAAAGGGGTCTCGGTTGTAAAAGCACTGAAATTGCCCCGGTTTATCCTTGGGGCGCTTTGGAATGGAAAGAAGACGCGCGTTATCACTAATTCACAATCCTTCTCTTCCTATTTCTTCTTCTTCTTCTTCTTCCTCTTCCCCTTATTTTTTTTTAAGAAGAAAAGAATGCCAAGAAGAAAAAGAATAAGAAACACAGAGTAACTTGCTATAGACTATACATACGCTTTCCGTGACATCAATACGCGCGCACACGTTACTCATTCACTGGGTGTCTCATAACTAAATCGGAACTATTAACCTGATGAATTTGGAATTGTTTGATGGCTCGTCCGTATAGTAGTAAGCAGAAGGTCCTACGTTAAATTCAATTGTAATAAAATCTAGAAATTTTATAAATTTTCAACAATGTACAACTCGTGCATTTTGCTGAGAGCCGCGGAACAGACATGCGCACTAGCAACCGAACTTTCAGTTCCTCGTCTTTCCCATCACGTACAGTCACGTAGCCATACGTAAACAATGCTGGGCTGAACATGCACAACATCAATATTTACAAAACTCTTTGATTGTTTCCAAAATCGACTGACTTGACACCCATGATGCCATTTTCATATTAGCGTCCGTTTTTTAAACTATATATTTAGTTACCCGTGATGGCTTACTAAAGCATATTGCATGTATACTTGTACACAATTTTAAACTCTAATTGGTTTAACGTTTGTAATACCTTTTCTTGGAAGTGATATTTTCCTCGAATAGTGTATTTGTTTATTTATATTTGCGAAATATTTAGTGTTAGTCACTATAAATGTGTATAATAAACGTGTACAGTAATAAAAAAATGTAACTAATATAGAATAAGAATTATAAAAATAGTACCAAGTTCTGTGTAACCAATAAATCCAAGTAACGCATGAAGTCTAGTTTAGCACGAGCCATACTGTACTGTATGCAGCGGTGGACTTGCAATGTCTACTTCACGGCTCTCAGCAAAACACATAAGCAATACCAGCATTCATTGAGGTCATTAATGGCCAAAACAATTGTTATTGTTATGGTCAATGATAAGAAAGATAGTTTGAACATCTAAAAGTTTGTTTAATAAGTAAAACGTAATTATCATTCACTTGGTTTGTCTTTCCCACTGGTTTGAAAGATGTGACTAACTGCTTATCAGGAATGCTCCCAAAAGATATATTTTCTTTTCCATCCTCCCAATGGAATCTTCAATTCATACACAATCCGGTTGTGAAGGGGTTGTTTTATGAAATACTTTTGAAGAAGATAACTTTGTTTGAAAACATTTCTATCTTTACATCCTCTGTAATAACGGAAACTACCAAAGAGCAAAGAATACCATGTACCCTTCATGCATAATTAAGACCAACGATTGCTATTGTAACAGTACGATAATTAGAAATAAAATATGGATTTGGCATTTGAAAACATATTCAGTGGAAATTTTATCATTAAGAATCTTATCATGCGAATCAAGAATCTTATCAAGAATTTCATCATGCTTCACGAATGTATAGGTAGACATGGGACAGAGTTACTAAGAGAATCATTATGAAATGTTTTCATGAGGTTAAATTCGTTAAAGAAGAAAAAGAAGTACAGTAGAGCCGTAGTTATCCGAGCCCCGACGAACCAAGTTCCGGATTGACCGAGGCAGTCCTACAAAGTACTGCCCAAAGCGAAATCCACATAAAGCGGAAAATCGATCATAGACTTCTTCTTCTTCTTTTTCTTCTGCCTTTCAAGGATTAGGCATCTCTGCCTGTTCCAAACCTCTCAAATCTGTCCATCTCTTTCTCGGGCGTCCTCGTTCTCTCCTGCCCTCCGGCTTATAGCCCAGTGTCTGTTTGGTATCCTATCCTCCCGCATTCTGTTTACATGCTCTAACCACTAATGAGCTTAATCTGCGCAGCGCTCGTAACGCGGCCAGAGGATTTTCTTAAATACTGGCAAACCCCATGATCATAGACTATACGTCTTTTTTTATTTTGTATTTTTGTATGTTTGTCATTTTTTTATTTGATAATACAGTAAATGTCTTTTTTCACATCTTTCCCCACATTTTCATTCATTTTACCAGATTACGATAAGTTTCCTTCTCGATTTTTGACAGAGTCCGTGTTATCCGAATTTTCGATTATCCAAGGTACCATATTACCTCGGATAATCGAGGCTCTACTGTAAATGTAGGAGACAGATTGGATGAAACTAATCCTGTCGACAATTGGGAAGAGGAAACTTTGGATCCTTCAATCTTGTATGAGGACCTTGGTCAATATAGACCAAGAATCAAGTGGTGGAAAGCAACCAAGCTGAAGTTATAGTATCTGAGAATAAAGGGAACAAGAAAAACTGGAAAACCCGTAATTAAAGCAGCAGAAGCTATAGTACATGGAGGAGAACTTCGACGATTTTTTGTAAGTTAGATGAAAAAGATTCAATTATTTATACATGTACAACTGCTAAACTTAGATCGTTTGAAGTTGAAAGGACAACATAAAAAAATTTTAATAATCCTGAGATTCGAATTACATTATTATTTGTTTTTACATTATTATTTATTTTATTTGTGTATTTGAATTATTTGTTTTCTCAAAGAGAAGATTTTTTTTATTATCAACTCATAGGTTAGAATCATGTACGATGACTCAAAAACTCATTCAGAAAAGCAAGTAAAAATACCGGACTTTTTAAATAGAAATTTTTGAATAAATATTTCGTACAATAAAGTTGGTGCGTTATATCTTTGACCGTTGAGTTAATTTTTTAAATATTTATCTCTTCTCTTTGAGAGAACAAATGTAATTCGAATCTCTGGATTATTTAAATTTTTTATGTTGTCCTTCCAACTTCAAATCATCCAAGTTTAGCAGTTGTACATGTAAAAAAATATTTGGGAAATCAAAAATAAAAATAAGTAAATATAAGGGATTTCTAAGAATCATTATAAAAGTGAAAATTGTAAATTTATAAAGTTATAAAAACTTCATTAGCATATTATTTTTTACTTTCTCTTGCCTATATGAATATATAGGAAGGAAAAAATTGTTTTCATGTCGATTTTTCGAAATCGAGTTTTCACCGGATCTATACGTTTTCAGACCCCCTGAACCCAAAAAACATGTTTTTAGCGATTGGTCTGTGTGTGTGTGTGTGTGCGCGCGCGTGTGTGTGTGTGTGTGTGTGTGTGTGAACAGAATATCTCAAGAACGGAACATCGTACAAACTTGAAACTTGAAACTTAAGTTACATACCACTACCGGACCCGACGCGAACATTTTCATCAAAATCGGTCAACCGGAAGTAGTAGTTTATTCGTGTAATTTTTCACTTTTTTGCGATTTTCTCAAAAACTGGTCCTACGATTTTTTTAAAAATCGCCTGGATTACTCAATTTTTTATTCTCTACAAGATAGGCTAGGCGTCATGTTTACTGAAATTCTGGGTAAGGCTGTTTTCGTGTAAAAACATAGTTTTTTTTAAGATTACGGCTTTAATATGCAATTTAGCGCAAAAATTTATATAATAAAAGTTGTAGAGAATTTAAAATTCTACAACTTTTAATTCTAACACTTTTTTGTATAACGCTTAGTTTAGCAGTAATTAGCAATTTTCTGATCTTTTCTCACGAAAACGTGAGAAAAATCTATTTTTTTAAGATTTCGGCCTTAGAATGCATTTAACGACAAAAGTGTCTATAATAAATTTTATAGGAAATATAAAGATCTACAACTTTTATTTTGAGCATTTTTCTCTACAGAGCCTAGTTGAGCGTGAAAGATTGATTTTCCGTATTTTTAGGCCAAACTGAGGTTGAATTTTATTTTGCGTGTTTCTCTCATGATTGAAATAAGGTTATGATTTTGAGGTTAGTTTTTTATTTATTTCTAATGTTTTATTACTATTGTAAGGTTTATTGGTAATTATTTGCATTGGCACTCGTGTGAGTGTTTCACACCAGAATTTTATAAATTCTGTGAAATTAAAAATGTAAGGATATTTTTTTTTGTTCGCCCAGTTGATATCAAGGGAATATGTGAGACCCGTACATACTACACCCATCAGGAAGATAGGGTAGTAAAGTCCCTTTGCTTGTGTATGGTAGACCTACTTCGTCCAACAACTAACGCCACCCTCCATGGTTCCTTACTAGGAAAACACCCCTTTTTTACTTAACTTATCCCTTTCTCTACTCACAGTCCACTATCTACAGCTACACCTCTACCCCTTTACACTCCCGGCCTGCTTTACTAACAGCACTTTTGTCTCTAATGAAACAAGGCGTTATCTGTTTCAAGAACATTATTATAGTCCTTCCATCTATCTTCTGTCTCTTTCTGTTATATACATCCATCTTTCTTTAGCAAAGATAACAAAATGTTCTCTATTATACCCCAAACAGAAACCGAAAATAACATGAATAGAATGAAAGTAGTAACGATTGTTTTTAACAAAATACTAATTGTGGGATTTCACATCTGAACAGAATTTTCCACTATATAGTTTATTTATAATGAAATACTTTAGACAAACCGTCCAAAATAATCTTCATATTCTTGAATGTCTGACCTCTCAAATTACAATCATATATAATGTTCCTCTTCCTATTCTTCTTCGTCTTCCTCCTCCTCCTCTCTTTTTCTTCTTCCTCCTCCTCCTCCTCCTCTTCTTCTCTTTTTCTTCTTCTTCCTCCTCCTCCTCCTCTTCTTCTCTTTTTCTTCTTCTTCCTCTTCTTCTTCTTCTTCTTCTTCTTCTTCTTCTTCTTCTTCTTCTTCTTCTTCTTCTTCTTCTTCCTCCTCTTCCTCCTCCTCCTCTTCTTCTTCTTCTTCCTCTTATTTTTCTTCTTCTTCTTCCTCTTCTTTTTCTTCTTCTTTTTCTTCTTCTTTTTCTTCTTCTTCCTTCTTACGGATTAGGCACATTGCCTGTTCCAGCGTCTACAGTCTTCTTCGTGGTCAACCCAACGAACGTACTCCTTGCGGACGGTATTGTAAGGCCAGTAGCGGATATCAATCCTCTCGAATGCGGCTTACATGCACTCCAGCACAGCATACACATCTCGGCAGTCGATCGCTATGTGTAATTATTGTAGACATGACACATTTTACATTGAACGAGATTTTTGTTTCCTCTCATCTCTTGTATTTTTACTACAGAATAGAGAAAGCGACCTAGGGAATGTATGTCCTCACATTTTCTGTTCTGATTACCGTCTACACAGAACGAGAACCTGGAATCCAATTAACTTTTTATGAAATATGGAGAAGTCGATGAGTTTAAACTACCTACTCATGCAGCCTCTCCATGGGTAACTCGTTAATTATTGTGGATTCATTATTTATCAACAGCTCCAGAAGAAGATGACATGACCACTGACTTTTCGATTCATTACGTAATTTTGGATTTATAGCCTATAGATTTTTTCAAAATAGTTTTAAGTTGAAATACAGCTTAAAATGTATCGATATTGATATATTGTAAAGGTATAAACATTTTCTAATGATTCCTGACAATAACAAGTCTTCATTTATTCGTGGGAAGAAAATATTAACAAATTAATTGAAAGGTACTGGCCGGGTGAAATAACTACACAGGTTATCAACTAATATTATGTTTAATTAAAAAACTAATTACATCACTAATACTTAATTGTTTACCTATTGATCTTATTACTAGCCTATAACTACCCCTTAAACCTACGTTGGTTGGCCGGTCCCCGCCTATACCAGCCCAAACTGCCTTCGCCCTCAGTTCGGGGCTTTCCCGAACTTTTTTATGCCGGGTAGCGCTACTCGAACGGGCTCGGTATCTGTTGGAGCTGGCAGACCACGGAGAGGATCGTACAACCAACCACTAAATCTAATTTATACACTACTCTTAGCCTACGTGGTTTCTGTCCATTACTAAACTTAAACACTACGTTATAATATATAATTGTATAGAATATAGTACCTCGATATGGTCCTGTCCACCGGTCTTTAATTACGCACTACACACTTAATCTAAACCTTACCACTAAATAAGTCACACACCCGCACAAACGTCTGTTCTAAAAACTACCCGATTAACTCACTGTTCACACGCTTGACCACATCCGTACTCTTCAATTGTCTGTTACCCACTGCACTCTCCGTAGGCCTACTACACACCTGCAAGGGTTGAATAGCAGACCCGTTATATCATTGTTCTCTTTTTGCCTGCTATCAACCCTCACACTCACATTCCACAGAGTTCACTTACCCGTCCACTCCTCACTTCGCTTATATCCTAAAAGTAAACCTATTTTAACTATAACTATTCTTCTTCTTCTTCTTCTTCTTTGTCTGCTATCCATTAATGGATGTTTGCGATCACCGCTGACCATTTTTCCCTGTCACCACACGTGTGTATTATGTCTCCTGCGGCCTCCATCCCTGTCCATTGCCTGATATTCTGCAGCCACGACATCCTCCTTCTGCCTACTCCTCTCCGTCCCTCTATCTTCCCCTCAATTATCAGTTGCAGCAGATGGTACCTCTCATTGCGCATCACATGTCCCAGATAAGCGGTCTTCCTTCTTTTTATGGTGCTCATCAGTTCCCGTTTCCTTCCTATCCTCTCCAGAATCTCCTCATTGGTTATTTTTGCCGTCCATGGAACCTTCAGGATTCTTCGGTAGATCCATACTAACTATAACTATAACTATTACTAACCTAATATACCGTATAAATCGGTACCTTACATAATGAAAATCAATGCTATTTCTTTATGATTAAAATTCCGTGGAACACCCGGAATGTCTATATTATAATGTATTGATGATTAATTATTCACGTCTACTATTACATTGACATTATTTCGGACATTAAAATCAAATGAAAGAAGTTTTTATAAATGAAAAATTATTCATTTAATTTTCTTTTTATAAACGTATTTTATTTGATAAATTTTTTTATGTAAGTTACGTGAGGTGTATACCGATACATTTTTGTATGTTTTTATAATGAAATACATCTTATGTATTGTTGTGTTGCATAGGTTCATTTTACATTAATAAAAAGAATGAAAAATGAAAAAAAGAATTTTGAAAGAATTTTATCTATTTTTATCCTTTGAATAGAAATAAAATAAGTAAAAAATATAAAGAAATACCGGTATTTTTTGATTAGATGATGTAACTATAAAATACCTTGTGTTTTGTGGACGTACAAAAATAATAAATAAATAAAAATACAACAAAATTTAAAAAATCACGGCCCAGTCTATTCAGTACATAACTTTGTGACTGCTACTACACTGGTGACGTCTAGCGTCATTTATTTGTATCAGTAACTTGCAATGTATACTTAAGCCTATAAATGTTGTTTTCTATGGTGCTGCGTCGGGTAGTAGGGGGGGGGGGAGATTGTCTCCGATAGATATCTTGTTTGTCATTGCTTCTGGACCATAGAAATGCGCACACAAAAAAATAAAAATAATAAAAAAATCTTGACTTGTTACTGGTTTTCTACGTGTCTTCCACATCTGAAAAAGAATGTAAAAGAAAAAGAATGATGAAGAAAGCGAGAGGGATGATGAGGTTGAGATAGATTTGGAATGCCTATGTGAATAGTCAGCTCTACAACGGGTAGTGCAACATTTTTCAAGGTTTCTAACCACGAGAGCTCTCTTTACTTTGGTCACATTTTGTATCGGTATCTCTTTGCAAAATTCCAATCTACAGGTCCAGTTCACAAACGCACATTCACAACCGTTTCGCACACTCCAACGCGCCTTTTCGTGCATTTTACAAACTTTCCAACCTAACTTTACATTTTCGTTCTTCTCGAGACTATTTTTTTCCATTGTGCACTACTACTGTAGTGCTGAAGGAGATTCTCTTTCAATTTACAAGGTGGCGCCTCCTTTTCCTTTCTCCCTTTTAATACGGTATTTAAAAATATATCTATCCTTATTTCCGGCAATATTTCACCCTCCAATATAAGCAAAATACAGTTGAAAAGTTTTAACATGGAACAATTTTTTTCTTTACTAGGGCCTGGACATAATTTTGTGCTGAAATATAGACTACATGGATCAACATAAATTTAAGAAATGTAATCTCATTTTAAAGCTAACCCATCGGGTTGGTCTAGTGGTAAAGTCGCCGTGAGTCAGCTGTTTTTCGAAAACGAAGGTTCCTGGTTCAAATCCAAGTAAAGGTAGTTACTTTTGTACGAATTTGAATACTAGACAGTTTTTGTTACCTTTGTACTTTGATGGTTGGGGCGCAATTAACTCTCTCAGGAATGGTCGGGTGAGTCTATACAAAACTACATCTCATTTACACGTCATACAACACATCATCGTCATCTTATTGAGTCGTGAAGCTTTTTATTGTTATTAAATTGAACAGATTGCAACGTACTCATATAAGGTGTGGCTATTAAGTAACGAGACTGACGTAGTAAAAAAATTTATTTTAATTTTATACATAATCACTTATTGTCACCTTCAATATAGGCCTACACGCCTTCTCTATCCCTACAACGCTCCATACGAATTTTCCATTGTTGGAAACAGTGCTGGAAGTCATCTTCTGTCAGCTCCTTCAGGATACGTGCCGCTCAAAATGTTTAAAATGAAGGTCGCAAAAATGTTTGTACTGATACTTTGTATGCGATTGAAAATGACCCAAATTTTTTGGAAACGGTAACAACATGTGATGAAACGTGGTTTTTTTACTTATGATCCGGAAACGATGCGCCAATCCATGCACTGGAAGAGCCGAACTTCACCGAAAGCCAAAAAAGCTCTAATGAGCAAGTCAAAATTTAAAGCAATGATGATTGTTTTTTTTATATCCATGGGATTGTGTACCTTCACTGGGTTCTTGAAGGTCAAACAATTTATCAATATTACTACCTTGAGGTAATTTCTAAACTACGTCAAAGAGTAAGGAAGAACGCCCTGAAATGTGGAAGGACAAATCATGGGTTCTCCACCAAGACAATGCACCAGCTCATTCCGTGTTATTTGTCAAGAGGTCCTAGCCAAGTACAGCATCTCAGTGTCAGAACATCCACCTTATTCACCAGATGTTGCACCATGTGATTTCTACCTGTTCTCTAAGGTGAAATCTGCATTAAATGGGACAAGATTTGAGTCTGTGGAAGCCGTAAAAGAGAAAGCGGCACGTGTTTTGAAGGAGCTGAAAGATGATGACTTCCAGCACTGTTTCCAACAATGGAAAATTTACATGGAGCGTTGTAGGGATAAAGAAGGCGTGTATATTGAAGGTGACAATAAGTGATTATGCATAAAATTAAAATTAAATTTTTTATGACGTCAGTCTCGTTATTTAATAGCCACACCTCGTATTAAGGATTAAAAAAGTCTATATTACAAATGTTCCTACATAATTTTCAAGTCTGCCCAGAGCAGACAGGTGGAGTGTCAAATTATTTACACCCAATCTGTTCGTTGCAGGGCTAAAATAAATAGTTCTGTTTCTTATCACATGGTCAGCCAATTAAATGTCTGAATCATTTAAGGACAGAAGAGGTAGAGGTGTAAAATACACTAATCAGAGTTATCTCCTCTGAAAGTAATGAATTTCATTATACAGCCAGACCCTGTGGTGAATGAAGTGAAGGTGTCATTTGCAGAGTGGAAAATATGTGCTTTTCAGAGGGCCCGGCATGCTGATAAGCGTACTTTTCCACTCAGTGAGGAAGGCAATGGTAAACCACCTCACTCCTCGTTTTACTTAGTAAAACCTCTGCAGGTTCAAACCAGCCTTTCGGCTGTTGACCTAAACAACAATTTTCAAGTAATTTTTAAAAATTTTTTAATATTATTGATATTTGTGTAAATTATATTTATTATTTGTATTCACTGCTTTTTAAAACTGTTTTAAGTAATTTTTGTACCTATTTAAATGGTGTAATATTATTTTTGTGGAGTAGTTAAATGTATTTAAATATTTTTTATGCTTCTGTGCGTAGTTATAACTATTCTTGAATAAAAAAAGAGTTTTTCCGTATAAATAATATTTTGTTAAAAATACTGACGTCTGTGAAGAAGACCCCATACAAAAATTTTAAAAAAACTAGTGGAATTGATTGTTCTACGTTTGTTCCGAATTGTATCGCAAAAATTCCCCCCCACTCATTTTTTTGAACTTTTTTTACATAGATTGATAGAGTTTCGTTTGTTCCGAATTGTTCCGCAAAAATTTTTTGTTTGTTCCGTTCAAATAAATGAGAAAATCGAGGAAAACTTGGGGGGGGGTCTAAAGTGAAGTTAGCCCCCCACAGGAACAAACGTAGAACAATTGATTCCACTAATTATTTATTTTGGCATAGAGGCAACTTCACAGACGTAATATATTGTAGGATATAGCTTAACTTAGTAGTAAATTAGAATGTATATTAACTGAAAAAAAAATAAAAATAAATATAGTAGCCTATATAATTTAAATTATTGCATAATTATTCTTCAATTTTTCTTCCTGGTAAATTTTCTTAATGATCACAAATTCATATAATCATAATTACAAAATTGCATGCAAAAAATATTTTAAGTGAATGATAAAAATAATTGCTGAAGTAGCGTATTAAATTAACAAAACTTAATACCATATTTATAAATTAGATTGTCATTATTTGCATGCAATAAAATCATAATATAAAAATGCATAATATATTATTATTATTAATTAAATAATACATATTAATTTATTAATAAAATATAATTAGTGACGATTTTAATTCACTAGTTATTTTTTGTTTTGTTTTTTATCACTATGTAGTATTATAACATTGCGTGCAGTTAATTAAAATGAAATAATTCTTAAAGAGTTGTAATTTCTATTGTAGCAACGTACTCAAATATGAAGTGCATATTGCATTTTTATGTTTCCACAATGTTATATTATGTAAATGCAAAAACTTTTCAAATGCTTAACAGTTCAACTTCAATGTAAAGTGCTTTATTATAATGTATTTTAATTTTAAAAAGGTTCATTAAATTAAAATACAATAGTATTGTTTAAACCCATGCAATAAATACAATTTAAATTATAATTATAATATAATACAGTATTATAACAATTGTAATTTCTGCGTTGTTGGGAGCGGTCATGACTGCAAAAATCAGTCGGGTGTAACCAACATTTGGGTTGAACGTAGTCAAAAGCGTAGTTGCATATAGAGTAAAGATATATAAATATTTAGGGACAATTATATTATGTTTTTAAATGTATTTAAAAAACCCTAGCTGACCCATACTAATTAATTTGCATTCAATACTAATTTATACCAATATCACAATTATAGTTATACTCATAGTCTTCTTTCGTGATGTTTTGTTTCAATATTATTTGTTGTTTAAGCGTCAGCTGAAAGGCTGGTTTGAACCTGTAGAGGTTTTACTAAGTAAAATGAGGAGTGGGGTGGTTTACCATTGCCTTCCTCACAGAGTAGAAAAATACGCTTATCAGCATGCCAGCGCCTCTGAAAAGCACATATTTTCCACTCTGCAAATGACACCTTCACTTCATTCATCACAGGGTCTGGCTGTGAAATGAAATTCATTACTTTCAGATGAGATAACTCTGATTAGTGTTTTTTACACCTCTACCTCTTTTGTTTTTAAATGATTCAGTCATTTAATTGGCTGACCATCTGATAAGAAACAGAACTACTTTTTTAGCCCTACAACTAACAGATTGAGTGAAAATAATTTAACACTCCACCTGTCTGTTATGTGCTTCAGTACTATTTATAAAATAAATTATGCACCTAAATAAACCATTCCTGTCACCATAACGACCTTTCAAAACAAACTGAACTTCGGAACGTACTCGCGAAAATATTACGTAAATATTACCACCATTGAAACTTTGATTCAATTATTTTATATTTACTTCGCAAAATCCCGTCATGGCTTATACCAATTTTAATTTTCGGAATTTTTGCAGAATCCCAAAAGTATCCTCTTTAAAATCATTTAAACTCGTTTAGTAGAACTCTGTATTTAAGGATCAAAAGAATTTCCATTTAAAATACATTGGATCAGATTTTGTTCAGAGTTGGACAAGTCTTTAACTGCTGTACAGATGGATGTCTCGATTTTCAATACTTCCAATTCAATAAAAACTAATTATATAGAGCCTACAAGTCCTTTCTTAGGTAAATGTGGTATACACCGGTAAAATTTATGGATGTGCTAGACCGTCAGTATAGCCAATACATAACAACAAAAATCATAAAAACGAAAATGGGTACGTCACAATGAAAAACGGTAGATGGAATAGTGTTATTAAAAAATAGTTTAACTGATGAGCACGATAACCTCCTGATATCTTTGAAAAAGAAAAATGTGATGGGTTTCACGGGGTGCTGGATATCTCGGAAGCAAAGTAGTTATGAAAGATAAGACCTTACTAAAATGAATTCGTTTGTTTACTTGGAGTATGCACAAGATATTAAAATACAATTGAAGAAGTTTCAAAGGCGTACATACACTTTAAGTAAAACTCTGGTCGGTAAAGTTCAAAAGGAGACTATTTAAAAATTTATTACATCCTGGTTATGTCTGTTTTGTATGGTTTAGAGTGTTGGAATCTGACTCTCCAGCAGTTATCATGAATAGAGGCTGCTGAGATAAGATTCTTAAGCGGGTTATCGTTTGCTGAACCATAAACGAAATGAAGATATTAGACATGAAATTGGTGTGTCAGGAGTGATTCGGAGATACAGGCAAGAGTGATACAGTCATTTTTGTTGAGAATGCCAGATGATCGGACACCGAAAAAGTTCTTTACTTCTAAGCCAACCGGACAACGTGGTATTGGGCGATTTCAGAGAGAGATGGGCATCCCTACTTTTTTATGACATAGCATATTACCAAGTTTGAAGCTGAAACAAACCAGGATTGTTTTATAATCTTCTCCCCTCCTCCTCCTCCTCCTCCTCCTTTTTCTTCTTCTCCTTCTTCTTCTCCTGCTCCTCCTTTTCCTCCTCCTCCTCCTTCCCCTCCTCCTACTGCTCCTCCTCCACCTTCTTTACGGATTAGACACATTGCCTGTTCCTGCTCCTATCCATCTTCTCCGTGGTTAACCCAACGACCGTACTCCTTGCGGACGATATTGTAAGGCCAGTAGCGGATATCAATCCTCTGGCATTAGGCTTACATGTTGTATCCACCTCTCCCTATACCATTCAATCCTCTGCCTTACAGTTTCCGTTCTACCCAAATCATGCCGGATTGATTTCCGGCTAATTGATCAATCCGGCATGATTTGATTGTTTATGATGATGAAAAAAAGAGAACAGAAACAAGGAACAGATCTATCATGTATAGGTAGAGGTCTCCCCTAGGCAGGAGCTGTACCTTTCCATCCTGTAACAGAGATTGAATGAAGGGCTGGTACTAGTTACTTTTGTTTGGTATCTTGTGAACTGGGTATTACATAATTTAACCTGAGTTCAATGCGCGGTAAAGATTGTCAAATTGTTAACCCGGTCGTGGTGGCGTTCATCATTTTCCATTTTTTTTTTCAAATGGTTTCTCACAATTGTCGCCGCTTCCCCTCTCTCAACATCTGCACCATTTATCCCAATCCATCTAATTCTCCTCCCAAATTCTACTCCTTTTCATGGTCTTATCCACCTAATCTATTCAGGACCATCGGAGTCAGTCACTCCTTTCATCTTGTCATTGGATTTCAATCCGTTACTCGCGCTATCCATCTGCCTCCATGCGTCCTTCTCCCATGACCATACCACATCAACTTCTTTACTCCAAAGTAATTCAAAACATACGAGTATTTCTCCATCCCGATTCTCTTTGGTATTTTATTAATTTAGAAGCAGAATTCAACACCCTTTCTTAGCAACCATTTTCTACCCTAATAGAATCTATAAACCAAATTTAAATCGTATACTTTGTATTTCTGAGGATTTCGTTGTTAGTGGTCGGATTTGGCAATTATACAAGCAGATAACTATGACATAATTTATTTTATTTTATTTTATGTGACAGCCACTACTCTCTATCTTTAGTTCTTCTAATTCTAGTTAAATTTCAAATGACTTTTTCTACAAATACAGAGTGATTTTTTAGTCCTGTTACCCAATTGTTAATGTCTGGTAATATTTAAAAAAAAAAAAAAAAATTTGTTTTGTGACACTAAGTAGCCCTACTCAACCAGTATGAATATTGCAGTGTGAGTTGATTCTCCTTGAGCTGTGTAAAATTTTGTGCCATTTCCGGTCGTGCTACGAACAGAATGTCTTTTATCCTAAAACAATCTCTTGTTTAAATCTGGAGGCTGAAGCTCTAGAACTAATCGTATATGATACGGATACAATTTCAATTTTTTAGCAGCTTTCTGAGCACTCGAACATGACAAATCAACATGCGAGGAAAGTTTTTGTAAACTTTTCCATGGAGAATTGAGCAATCTTGTTTTCACATTCTCTTAACGTCATCTGTCAAGAGAGTTGGTCGACCACTACGTTTTCTGCTGCAAACAATACCTGCCTCTAAAAATCAGTTAGTTAGCCTAGAAATTGACTAGAATAGAGTGGAGGAACACCAAAAAATTTAATTTGAATGATTCTTTTACACTCGCATACTATTTTGTAGCAAAATATTGTTCAAGAATGAAAACCCGTTGTTCTAGGGTAAAATACATTCTGTTCGTAACACAACTGGAAACAGCACAAAATTTTACCCAACTCAAGGAGAATCAACTCAAACTGTCGTATCTATACCGGTTGAGTAGGGCAACCAACTTTGTATAACAAAACAAAATATCCCTTTCTTAGAAAAAAATTACCAGACATTAACCATTGGGTAACAGGACTAAAACATCACCCGGTATCATGAACAAAAATCATCTTTAGTAAATATAGCTGTCGCGTTCCCTAGCTTAATCTTTTCGGCCGCTCTTTTTAACGATTTTTAAATTTTGTGAAAACTTTCAAACATTTAGAGATAGTGAAGGACTTCAACTTTATTAAATCCAACTTAATATTTTTCGATCATCGTGACTTATTCTTCTTGGATATAATAATGTTCATTTTTACGATTATTATTTTTAAAGTTATTTAATTCAAATTCTTCTGACAACTTCTTTGGCGTATACTATAATCGTAACAAAGTACGACTGCGGGTACTGTATGGGATTTGGATGGTATGTTTTTATCCTACATAAAAACGTGACAAGAAAACTCGTTTGCGTTTACTCTTTTAGGCCACGTATTCGATTCATCTTTTACTTTTTATTTTATTTTCGTTTTATTAAAATTCTTTTTTGTTTTGATACTCTTCTCTTCAGAACTGTATCCCATTAAAATATTCTGTTCTTATTTATTACTACTATTTTCTTTATAGTATAACACAACTAGAATTTATCAAATTCAACTTCAGGCACTGAATTCATCAAATACGAGGTGCGGCTATTAAATAACGAGACTGACGTTGTAAAAACCTTTATTTATATTTTATACATATTCACTTATTGTCACCTTCAATATACACTCCTTCTCTATCCCTACAACGCTCCATACGAATTTTCCATCGTTGGAAACAGTGCTGGAAGTCATCTTCTGTCAACTCCTTCAGGACACGTGCCGCTCAAAAATGTTTAAAATGAAGCTCGCAAAAATATTTGTACTGACACATTGTACGCGATTGAAAATGATCCAAATTTTTGGAAACGATAATAACATGTGATGAAACGTGGTTTTTTACTTATGATCTTGAAACGAAGCGCCAATCCATGCACTGGAAGAGCCGAACTTCACCGAG
Source organism: Catonia carolina (assembly GCA_035578175.1). Classification (NCBI taxonomy): domain Eukaryota; kingdom Metazoa; phylum Arthropoda; class Insecta; order Hemiptera; family Achilidae; genus Catonia; species Catonia carolina. The sequence continues at coordinate 282,137,303 of JAQMRL010000001.1, read as the reverse complement.
AGCCAAAAAAGCTCGAATGAGCAAGTCAAAATTTAAAGCAATGATGATTGTTTTTTTTTATATCCATGGGATTGTGTACCTTCAATAGTTTCCTGAAGGTCAAACAATCAATCAATATTTGTACCGTGAGGTACTTTCTAAACTACGTCAAAGAGTAAGGAAAAAACGGCCCGAAATGTGGAAGGACAAACCATGGGTTCTCCACCAAGACAATGCGCCAGCTCATTCCGCGTTATCTGTCAAGAGGTCCTAGCCAAGTACAGCATATCAGTGTTAGAACAACCACCTTATTCACCAGATGTTGCACCATGTGACTTCTACCTGTTCCCTAAGGTGAAATCTGCATTAAAAGGGACAATATTTGAGTATGTGGAAGCTGTAAAAGAGAAAGCGGCACGTGTCCTGAAGGAGCTGACAGAAGATGACTTCCAGCACTGTTTCCACTGCTTCCAGCACTGTTTGTGGAAAATTCGTATGGAGCGTTGTAGGGATAGAGGAAAAGTATGCTTATTAGCATGCCAGGCTCTCTGAAATGCATCTACTTTCCACCCTGTAAAAGACACTTTCACTTCACTCACCACAGGGTCTGGCTGCATAGTGAAATTCATTGTAAATGTCTTTTATACCTCTACCTCGTCTGTTATATAAATGCTTCAGTCATATAATTGCCTTCCCGAAACAAGAAAATAATACCGTAGCGACTTTTGCCGATTCCAGCCGTGGGGGACAGTATTGAGGGAGCTACTGGCAAACTACAAAGGTAGATTACAGAAGTCCAGCAAGGGACGGCAAAGTGAAAAATAAAGCTCATCGAGACAAAATCAATTCATGTCAACTTCACAAATAGAAAAATTGACCATAATGTAAATACCCAAACTGTACTGCACGCGAATACTGCCTAATACCTTGGTATGGCACTCGAGGCTAAGCTTCGCTGGAAAGCTCACGTTAAAAAAAAGAGAGAGGAACTCAGGATAAGTTATCAGAAACTGTACTGGCTACTAGGGAGAAGATCCTCACTATCAGTATATAACAAACTTCCGCTCTCTAACCAGAATAAAGCCTGTCAGGACATATTGTATGTAACTCTGGGGATGTACCAAACCAAGTAATGTAACATCATTCAACGTTTCCAAAACAGGGTGGTGAGAAACATTGTCGACGCACCCTGGTTCATTAGGAACAACAACCTCCACAGAGACCTAGGAACGGATTTCGTCTCCACTAAAGGTTTGCACAGAAGCATGAAGAAAGACTTCACCGCCATGACAACGTTGAAGCAATCCACCTGCTTGACAACGATGATCTAGTGTGAAGGCAGAAAAGAAAGAAACCATTTGATCTTGTGTAATGTCAGTGTTTGAAAGCAGGGTAGTGTTAGTGCACGATTAGAATTCGTGTTAAGTTTAAGTGCATAATACTCGTATAAGTGTAGTGTACATAATGTGTTATATTAAATTAAGTACAGTATAATACCGATTATCCGTGGTAATTGGGGGGGATGACTATACCGGATAACCGGAAAACACGGATAATACAACCCAATTCGGTCGAGACCACTTACGTCATAAACAAAACCACTAGTTACGCGTATGTTTTATTCTACTGATTAATACATGTTTATACTATCGGATATCGGAAATAAATAAACAAATTGTATTGAAATAAAAATATTTACTACATAAATTTATATAAGTCTTACCTTAAACTACGTACCAAAAAAATCACAAAAAATCTGTTATTTTACTTTGTGACCCACCGGGTTGGTCTAGAGGTCTCGCCAAAATCAGCTGTTTAACAGCTGATTTTCGGAGATGAAGGTTCCTGGTTCAAATCCTAGTAAAGGTAGTTACTTTTATACGGATTTGATTAGACAGTGGTTACCGGTGTACTTTGATGGTTGGGTTTAATTAACCATACTCTCTCAGGAATGGTCGGCCTGGGTCTGTACAAGACTACACCTCATTTACACGTCATACACATCATCCTCATCTCATTGGGTCATGGGGTTGCTTATTGTTCTAAATTGAACAGATTGCAACGTACACAAATTAGGAATAAAAAAAAAAAAATTACTTTGTTTCATTTTATGCCGCAATATTTTTTCTTTTATTTGCTTATATAACCACGAATATGTAAAATGTCCACGTAATCTGTGTCATCCTGATTTTCCATGAAAGTTAGTAATGTTTCGGCACCGGTTAAAGCTTCTTTGCAACTTATTTTAGGAGCTGGTAACGTGCTCGCCTCTCATCACGCGGTCTTGGGTTCGAATCCCACTCGGGCATGGCATTTTTTCATACGTTACAAAAAATTCATTTCATCCTTCACCGTCTGCATTAGCAGCAATTAGCAAAACAGTCGGACGTTAAACAAAAAAAAAAAAAAAATTTCTAGTGATCGCACGGTTAATCCAAACCCCGGTTAAACGATCCACGGAAAATCGGTACTCTACTGTACCAAGATTCTGCTGAGCATCTCTGTAGTAGTATTTTCAATAGTAGTTTGTCAGAATAAAATTACTCATTAATCTTGAGACTAGATCGTAATACATTAGAGAGAAAAATATAGGCCTATATATAATTGTCTGACCATGTGATAAAAAACAAAATATTTTGTGGTTTAAAGTTTATAATTACATTTACAAAAAAACTGATTGCAAAAGAATTATCCTGTTAAAAAAACGTTTCTTTTTACTAATAAGTAATATATAGAATGGCAAAAACTTAACATATTTTAAAAATTAATGTGATAAGTACTGAAAACTGAAAATAAGCCAAATTTATACGGTCCAACCCAAAATATCGCTCATTATCAGTATTAGAGACTTTCAGACAGTGGTTAGAATTGCCGCTACAATTCCTTTGTCCGGTGTGTAACCATACATAATCCAATAAAAATTACCTTTGTATTCCTTTGACAAAAAAGTAGAAGCGAATTTAAATTTATTAAATTTATAACAAACGGTCAAATACAAGAGTTTAGTATTTGGTTAGAAACCACTTTTCCTCTGATCTTTTGTATATTTTCTGTCATAATTCATTATACATTATTCAGTAGTAATAATTAATTACCTTCACGTCCATGAATCACACGACTGAAAATTCATTTTTGTTAAATAATTACAATTTATGGGTCCCTGACATCAGAAAAACTAATTATAGGCTATTTAGATGATAACATTCAGTGCCATATTGATATGAAACAACACTAAAAATAACAATAGTAGGGCGATGTAGGGAAAAATAAATTGTTTTCATGTCAATTTTTCAAAATCGAGTTTTCACCAGAAATTCACGCTTTCAGATCCCTTCGACCCAAAAACATGTTTTCAGCGATTTGGTGTGCGTGTGTGTGTGTATATATATATATATATATATATATATATATATATTGAAATATATATTTTCTAACCACCAGAATATATATATATATATATATATATATATATTTATTTGAGGTGGGGATATTAACTAACGAGACTGACATAAAAAATTAAATTTTAATTTTATAGGCCTACATAATCACTTATTATCACCTTCAATTACACTCCTTCTCTATCCCTACAACGCTCCATGCGAATTTTCTATTGTCAGAAACAGTCCTGGAAGTCATCTTCTGTCAGCTTCTTCAGGACACGTGCCGCTTTCACTTTTACAGCTTCCACAGACTCAAATCTTGTCCCTTTTAATGCAGCTTTCATCTTAGGGAACAGGTAGAAGTCACATGGTGCAAGATCTGGTGAATAAGGTGGATGTTTCAACACTGAGATGCTGTACTTCGCTAGGAACTCTTGACAGATAACGCGGAATGAGCTGACGAATTGTCTTGGTGGAGAACCCATGACTTTGTCCTTCTACATTGCGGGCCTTTTTTTCCTTACTCTTTGACGTAGTTTAGAAAGTACCTCAAGGAGTAATATTGATTAATTGTTTGAGATTCAGGAAGCCAGTGAAGGACACAATCCCTTGGATATAAACAAAAAATCATCATTATTTTAAATTTTGACTTGCTCATTCAAGCTTTTTTGGCTCTCGGCGAAGTTCGGCTCTTTGAGTGCATGGATTGGCGCTTCGTTTCCGGATCATAAGTAAAAGACCACGTTTCATCTAATGTTATTATCTTCTACCTGTTCCCTAAGGTGAAATCTGCATTAAAAGGGACAAGATTTGAGTCTGTAGAAGCTGTAAAAGAGAAAGCGGTACGCGTCCTGATGGAGCTGACAGAAGATGACTTCCAGCACTGTTTCCAACTATGGAAAATTCGCATGGAGCGTTGGTAGGAATAAAGAAGTAGTGTATATTGAAGGTGACAATAAGTGATTTTGTATAAAATTAAAATTAAATTTTTTACAACATCAGTCTTGTTATTTAATAGCCACACCTCGTATAAGACTGCTTAGTTATCGGTCGTTTGAGTTCAAAGTGACAAAACTATACAAAAAATAAATAAAATAAAACAATAATTACAAGTAAAATAAGTATAAAATGTAAAATTATATTGTTACAATAAATAAATTTAAAAAAAATTATTAAAAAATTGTAGACAATAACAATGTGTACGAACAAAGTCCCCCAACTCATTAATCAGTCAATCTTATAATATTATACATACTTATAATGCATTATTCATATAATTAATTTGATGTCCTTTTTTTATTTCTGTTGTTTATCGTTTAATGTTATTGTTTTGGATTGACCCACTACGACCCCTTTGTTCATGAATCATTGCGCTAATGATAGTAATTTAATAACAAATATTTTTAACGGGAGAGTTTAGAGAATTTATTTATTTTTTTAATTAATTTTATTTCTATTATTTGTATTATTATTAGAAAACAATAAATTTTACAAATTAAGTAGATAATACGTGCATATATTACTATGAATAGAATAATGTAATCCGTAAGTGTTTTAGTTCAGTTATTGTTAATCTCTATGTGTGTGTTATGTTTCTCAATAAGTACATTGTAATCTTTGTTTCAGTACCAGGTGCCTAATAAAAAAGATTTTGTTTTATGACTAAATACAAAGCGTTCGTGTACTGAATATTTCTTAAGAATTTGGAGTAGACGTTTATTAAACAACCCGAACTATAGAACAAGTTCGAGATTTCAATTATTTAGGATACAGGATTTTCTTTTGACAAATATGATGACGTGAGTGAGAAACTGGCAAAATTCATCGCGGTATGCAGTTCTATTCTCAGGACAATAGGAAAGAAAACGAGACAGGACACACAAATGAAATTTTATCGAGCAATGGCTGTACCACTCATAACATATGGGAGTGAAACATGGGTGTCATTACAGAGGAATTAATCTCATATCCAGGCTGGTGAAATGAGATTTTTGCGGGGTGTTAAAGGTCGTACCTGGTTAGATAGAGTACGTAACGAATCCGGGCAGAGTTAAATATTTAGTCACTCTGTGAAACATTAAGAATATTATAATGCCTGCACACAGACTTCCTCTAGGAGCATGAAATTGTAGACTTAGAGGGAAGCGAGGCTAGGGAAGACCTAAAAAAAGATGAATTCCGGAACAGGCCATCGAGTCTAAACTTTGACAGATGATGATGACGTTTAACCAACGGCAATTAAAGAAATATTAACACAAAATCGATCAAAAGTGAAATATCTAGAAAAAATCTCTGAAAAGTTTGAAATTAAATCTGAAGTTTGACAGGATGATGAGCTCTTACTTATTATTTTTAACTGGGGTAGAGCATTCAGAAATGGGAAATAGAGCTTACAAAGATTAATTGTTAAACTATGTAGCCTAATTCATATTAAGGGATCAAAAACAACCTAAAGATTGACTCTCTTGCTTTTGCAGACGACCTAGCAATCGTTTCTGGACACATGGAAACAACAGTAGAACAAATCAAATAACTGGAACAAGCAGAAAAAACAGACTTATAAATTTCCTTCAATCATTAAAAATTTAATGAATATTATAACGCCTCGTGCCAATTGAAGAAACAATACGGAAAAAATGAATAAGTCCATAGCTTCAAGTACCGCGGGAATGTAGTACAAGCGAAAAAGAAACAAACATTATTAGACAAGGAAATACGGACGGCGAACTCCGAAGAACTCATCACCTGTATAGGAAGAAACCACGTCAAGACATAGAGAGATTAGATACCACGAGTGTAACGCTGTGATAAAACCTGTATAGCCCATAACAGGCAGGCGGAGTGTTAAATTATTTGCACTCAATCTGCTAGTTCAGGGCTACAAAAAATAGTTCTGTTTCTCATCACATAATCAGCCAATTATTATATGACAAGCATTTAAGAACAAAAGAGGTAGATGTGTAAAAGATATTAATCAGAGTTATATCCTCTGAGAACAATGAATTTTATTATACAGCCAGACCCTGTGGTGAATGAAATTAAGTTGTTACGTTTGCAGGGTGGAATGTAGATGCTTTTTGGAGGGCCTGGTAGTCTGATAAGTATATGCTACTTTTCCACTCTGTGAGGAAGGCAATAGTAAACCACCTTACTCTTTGTTTTACTTAGTAAAACCTCAGGCTTAGAGGCTTAGTAAAGCCTCTAGAGGTTCAAATCAGTCTTTCGGCTGATGATCTAAACAGCAACCGAACTTGTGTGTCTGTACACGATCCTTTCTACCCAAATGAAACTATAAGTACATATCTATCTAAACATAATACCATTGACAAGTCAATAAACATATTATATACCATGGCAAATCAATCGTCGAAACAACTTTAATAGTTAATTTTTCTAGAAAAAAATTATTAGCTGCTATGTCAACCATTAAGTATAAAGAGAGTAATTGACTAAATCCATTTGAGCTACCTTGATAGTGTTTGTTGAGGTGAAATTGTATTAACACGGCAACGAAACAGTCACAAATACACACACACACACACACACGCACACACATATAAAACAATACACGATAGGAAAATACGTCTAGTCGTGGTGAGGCTAATGTACCTCGAAACGCGATAAGAACGTCCTGGCGCGACAACAGAAGTTTACAGTCATTAACTATCGATCTAAAAATTAACACGAAAATTCTTTTATAACAATTTTTAAAAGTCTTATTAAATTTTAAAATTTCTATAAAATTCACTTAATTTTTTAATATATTTTAAACCAAAATCTTAACATTTCTTTTTTTAAAAAAATCAGCATTTTTAAAGTTTTTCTTTGAATAGTGAACGAGTTTCAAATTTATTTTTAAATTACGAAAAAAACAATTTGTAGTACAAGAGTATCATGTATGTTGATTTCTTGTTGAAAAGAAGTCATATTATGTTTAAATTATGTTTAATTTACATTTTGGCATCAAATTTGCCCAGACATATGTTTTTACAACATACAAATTCTACACACGCGCGCGCGCGCGCGCGCACACACACACACACACACACACACACACACACACACACACACACACACACACAGAGCTAAATATCTTGGTTTATATCTAATGAAATAATAGATCCCTAATAAAATTAGGGAATGCTTCAAAGGAAGCCTTTTCCCACACCATTGTCAAAAAAGTATTGAAATTTAGAAGTTGCATACGTGTAAACAGAGCTAGGAATAAGGTTAGACAAAAGAAATGTTAAATTTTTAATTTAGTCACCCAGTACTAATATGACATAGTCAAACGAAGATAATTTCTATAAATATTTATTTTTTCCTGATAAGTATTTTAAATAAATTATAACACAGTAGTTTACTTTTGATACTGTCTGATAAAAAAAACCTTAATCGCATTCAAAATAGACTGAAAATGATAATACCAGAACAATATGGTGGCAAAAAATAAATTTTCCACTAATTTTTTTTCTTCAGATAATCAACTGTCAATAATTGCAAAAGAATTAAATTATATCTATTATAATGTAATTTCATTGTAATTTTAGTCGTTTGAAAATTTATTGTTACTATGTGTTAATAAGGATCACTGAAATTTTCGGGTGACTTATCGAAAAGTAGGCCAAATTTTCTATACAATCAAATTAATAAAGTTATATTATAAATAAATGAGTCAATGAATTTTATTATTTTAGAGATAGAAATTAGCCTATAAAGATATTTTACAAATTTAAAATGTTATTTACAATCAAATAACACTGGGAATATGAGATATTTTATTAAAAAATTGTATCTATTAATAAATTGCACCCGAATAGAAATTGGCAGGTGATTTAGACAGCAGCCTATTGTAAACCATTTTAGGGCCTATTATCGCCCGTCAACAGTTGACTCCCGGCTTAAGTCTCAATAAGCACAACGTTAATGGATTTCAAAACATCTTAAAAAAAATATATAATTTCTAAAAAACTTATAACTATTGTAACTTTAAACTCTTTACAAATGAATAAATTTCTAACGTTTAGTTCTTAACGAAGAAGAGAAAACTCACCCTGAAGAAACTTGTTGAATCTATAAAATTAACTGCTACTAAAGAAGAAAATTAATACCAAAATTTTACCATAGTCGCACATATTTAACCCTTTCAGTACCAACGTCCGGAAAACAGGACGTCAATACAGTAATCCATTGGTATCCGCGGGTTTAGCATCCGCGGGTTTCGGTTATCCGCGGACTTTGTCCGTGGGCCTAAAACCTTAAAATACGTACGTTTTCTCACCTTGTATCACCGTACTTGGTTGGGAAGTCATACAATTCTGAAAAAAATGGTGTTTGAATAAATGTTTTGGCATCCGTATCATGTTGAGTCACACACTAGCATGGCGACGCCCGCCATGATCCAAGCTAGATTTCCGCGTAATGTACGCGTAGTGAGCCAGTCACCGGGTACCGGGTTACCGCCAGTAACACCTTACCCTCACCGCCATACGTACGCCCAGGCACCATACGGTAATTTCTCCGTACGTTTTCCTCCATTTGTTAGTCTAACTTTTTCGTACGTACGTACAGTTCTTTGTGTGTTCGACGATCCTGAAACGAAGCCAAGGATTTCTTCACAAACCATCAATGAGATCCTCAGCATGGCAACGCATTGGCTGACCACGTGTTGGAGACGGATCCAGTCATGGAAAGGGCCCTTCAATTCAAAAGAGGACCAGGAGCTGATGATACCATACGAGGAAGTCCACAAGGAGTTTAAATTAAAATTTTTTATGCGTACAGTACTGTATTTATTAAATACTCATAGATTATAATCATGGTAAAATGTTCCTAAAGCAAAAACATAATACACGAACACTTACGCGAACACTTAAAACGACTACAGGACTTTACCTTTAGAACCTAACCCCATCTTTTCGTTCATATAAGGTATTATTATCCGCGGTTTTACTAACCGCGGTAACCCTCCGAAACGTAACCCCCGCGGATAACGAGGGATTACTGTATATTTTACGTAGTGACAACATCCGATTTACCGGACGTCCGTAAGTTATGTATAAAGTGCCAACGTCCGGATAACCGAACATTTACAAAAAAACTTATAAACAAAAATTAATTGCATAATGTATTTTTTAACCGCCTCCGTGGCGTAGTGACTAGCGGGCTAGCCTGCAAAGCGAAGGTCCCGGGTTCGATTCCCAGGTAGGGTATGGAAATAACACGTAAAACCACCGTTAAGGTAACAAAACCCACAGTAGTTGCTAATGACCAAGCTGTCGATGCGACTTTAAATAAACTAAAAAAAATTATTTTGAATATTTTTATTGTCATCATCATCTGCACTTCCAAGGATTAGGTTACATGAACCTGTTCCGGTACCCATCTCCCTCTCGGCCTCCCTACATCTCTTCTGCCAACTGGTTGATAATTTAAAGCTGCCACTGGCATCCTTTCGTTTGGCATTCTGTCCAGGTGACTACACCATCTTTGTCTATTTTTTATTATCTTTTCATGCAAAGACTGAACTGATAGTGCGCTTCTAATATCCACGTTCCTTATTCTATCCATTCTGGTACATCCATGCACACTTCGTAAAAACTTCATTTCCGCAGCTTGAATTTTACTATCGCTTTTAGCAGTATGCACCCAAGACTCACTGCCATATAGGAGTGTTGGAACCGCAATAGTGTTGAAAAATTTGAGGCGTGTTTCCTTCCTCGTTTTATTCTTCAGATGTCTGTGAATATTTCCACAAATATTCTGAAATTTGGCCAGTTTAACTGTTATGTCTTTATCAAAATCGTATGAAACATCACTCCCAAGATATTGAAAATGTTTAACCTGTTCTATTGCCCTTCCATTGCCATTTTTATTGTTAAAACGATTTTTTTATGAACATAATAAAAATTAATTTTTTCAGGAAATTTATTTTTTGTAACGTTGAAATTTTGGTTGGTCATCACTTTTTGTACACCCTTATTCAAATTCAATGGGTTTAGATCAAACTTTTAAATATTGTTTCGGCACTCAAAGGGTTACGAATGAGCACCTTCATTTCATCACTCCAAATCACTCCAAATCGATTTCTTTCATGAAGCACCCTCAAAAAAACGTGCTTACTCAAGTTTATCCAGTCTGATCATGTGATAAAACAGAACGATTTTTCATAGCCCTGGAACTAACAGATCGAGTGCAAATAATTTAACACTCCGCCTGGCTGTTATGGACAACTGTTCTAATATAGATGTTATATTTTTAAAAAAACACTGAAAGAAGTATAAAATTACGTATAATATAACATTTATAATATTTTTCTTCAGTTTGCGTGAAATAACTTCAAAGTACATAACTTTTAAAAGTTTATAAATATACAGTGCAAAAAAAATGTCATGTACACTTTTAGAAACTATCGTATTAAGGAAATAAGAGACTACCAGAAATAATGCGACGCCGACTTATTACTCTTTTTAAGAATACATACACTTGTACAAATAAATTTAGAAATCTATTTAAAAATATTTAAAAATTTGTCATGGCAGAACATCTTAGTGGGGAGACATAGAATGTAATAAGCTCCGCCTTCATGATTTTAATTGGTTGTCGCCAACGACCAATAGTATTCAAGCAAAATTATATACATATGAAAAAAATATTTATATATTTGTATTTTAACACATAATATAATGGCTTTACTGAGATTTTAAAGTAAATAACAACACAACAGCTGTATTTTAGCTACTTAGTTAAAAGTTATTTATTTTTTGAAATTCTCTTTTCAGTTTTATTTTTCTCTCTTTCGCTTACATATTTCATCTCTTTTATTTCTAATATCTCATCTCAGTTTTAGACTTATTTACTTTCTTATATGCTTTTTAGTTCTTTTTAAATACGGCTTCGGTCGTTGCGCACGTTATTACTGGCACATCTCCATACCTCATTTCAGTACGTTGTAGATTTAAGTTAGAGACACAAAAGTTATATCTCTTTGGATTACGCCTGTACCAAAATTTAGTTTTTTTACTACGACTATACTTTTCTTTCCACTTTGTTTCCTTTTATTAGTAAACATTAATAACATTTATAGCTACGTATTACGTTCAGTGACTTTTATATTTTATGGACAAACATTTTGTGAGGCTACTGATAAAAATTAAAAAATCTGGTGTGAAACACTCACATAACTTTCTCTTGCCAATGCAAAATAAAGAATAATATAACTTAATATTCATAATAAAACTTTAGAAATAAACAAAAAACTAACCTGAAAAAATATAATCTAATTTTAATCATGAGTGAAAAACGCAAAATGAAAATCAACCTGTTAGGCTTAAAAATACGGAAAATCACTCTTTCACGCTAAACTAGGCTCTGTAGGAAAAATACTCTAAATAAAAGTTGTAGATCTTTCAATTTTCTATAAATGTAGAATTATAATATACACTTTTTTATACACTTAATTATATACACTTTTGTTGTAAAATGCATGTTAAGGCTGAAATCTTTAAAAATCGATTTTTTACACTTTTTCGCGAGAAATTACCGCTAAACCAAGCGTTATACAAAAAATGTTTGGAATAAAAGTTGTAGGTTTTTAAATTCTCTACAACTTTTAGTATATAAATTTTTGCGCTAAAATGCATATCAAAGCCGCAATCTATAAAAAAAAAACAATTTTTTTACGTGAAAACAGCCTTTTCAAGAATTTCAGCAGACATGGCGTCTATTTTATAGAGCACAAAAATTAAGTAAATGAGGCGATTTTTAAAAAAAAATCATAGAAGCCGTTTTTTGAGAAAATCGCAAAAAAGTGAAAAATTACATGAATAAACTACTACTTCCGGTTGATCGATTTTGATGAAAATGTTCGTGTCGGATCCTCTAGTGGTATCTAACTTACATATCAAGTTTCAAGTTCGTACGATGTTCCGTTCATGAGATATTCTGTTCACACACGCGCGTGCGCACACATGCACACACCGACAAATCGCTGAAAACATGTTTTTGGGTCCAAGGGGTCTGAAAACGTGTAGATCCGGTGAAAACTCGATTTCGAAAAATCGATATGAAAACAATACTTTCCTTCCTATACATTCATAGAGGCAAGAGAAAGTAAAAAAACCGATATAATATATTAAATATCGATGAAAACCAGTAAAAGGTTAGTCAATAAAATAACAACAGAGATGCAACTATTCAAGATTTTTCCATTTGGTTTGCTTTCACAATTTCAATTTACTTAGGGGAAAGTGACATATGCGCTAACCCCGTACGTAAATGGCAGGAAATTTCCTCATAATCAATGATTTAGATTTATTTAGATAAAACACATAACATTAACTGACAGTCTTGTCAATTTTACATTAGTCACATTATTTCTAATATTACTTACATGGTGATCTTATTAACATTAACTTATACAATTTTTGTTTTAATGGGTTATACAAGCATGTTACATAAGAGTAAAATGACAAAATTAATACCTGTAAAAGACATACACTCAGTATTATGTCTGTTTTATACATATATATATATATATATATATTACAATCGTGTATACAAAATGATATAGGGTAGGTTAGTTTGTTAGTGACGTCATCATTGCATTATTTTGACATATTAAATGCATATTTAATGTTGTTATCCTATACACACTTTAACAAACAAATTGCATTACCCCGACATACATTTGGTTATAAATATATGTTAAAACAATAATAATGTACTTTTGTATTTACTTATTATAGAAAGTAACTAATATATACATTAAATAAACAGAAACCATTTTAAGTTAACATTGTTATGGTTTCATTTATAACGGTCAAATATGCCAGATTCCTCTCAAAAATGTCAAATATGTTTTTTTATTTTTAAGATAGGATTTCCATATCTGGATTGAGTTTACTCAGTTTTAATTTACAAATGAAATGTTATTCTTTATCAAACAAGTGAGTTTTATCTATATAAATTTTATATTTGTGGATGTGACAATATAGAAAACTACTGTATAGTCCAGGAAAATTCGATAAACTTTATAACAAGTACATTCTTAACAACTAAAAATCTGGTGAGAAACAATCACACGACTTTCTCTTGTCAATGCAAATAAGAAAAAATATATATACGAGGTGTGGCTATTAAATAACGAGACTGACGTTGTAAAAAATTGTATTTTTATTTTATACATAATCACTTGTCACCTTCAATATACACTCCTTCTCTATCCCTACAACGCTTCATGCGAAGTTTCCTTTGTTGGAAACAGTGCTGGAAGTCATCTTCTGTCAGCTCCTTCAGGACACGTGCCGCTTTCTCTTTCACAGCTTCCGCAGACTCAAATATTTCCCTTTTAATGCAGATTTCACCTTAGGGAACAGGTAGAAGTCATATGGTGCAAGATTTGGTAAATAAGGTGGATATTCTAACACTGAGATGCTGTACTTGGCTAGGAACCTCTTGACAGATAACACGGAATGAGCTGGCGCATTGTCTTGGTGGAGAACCCATGATTTGTCCTTCCACATTTCGGGGCGTTTTTTCCTTACTCTTTGACGTAGTTTAGAAAGTACCTCAAGGTAGTAATATTGATTAATTGTTTGACTTTCAGGAACCCAGTGAAGGTACACAATCCCATGGATATAAAAAAACAATCATCATAGCTTTAAATCTCCTTAAGTCCTTAAGAACTCTCTGGCTTATGGAATAGTGAATTTCGGGATTTATGGAATTGTTTTATTTCATGGTTGTTACAGGAATTTAGCTAACTACATAAAGGAGGATGGATTACCTAACACCGGTGTTTTTGGCATGAAGAGTCAAATCATGTGGAACGTATATATAATATTAATATTTTCATAACTTTTTAATATAATACTTTACACGTTTACACAAAACTTTTATTTTACTAAAGAACGTTTTAATTCTCGTCGTGATTCACAAAAGAAAAATTTTGTATTTACTGCACTCTAGTATCCTTGAATAGAAAGAACTTTTAAATCAAAGAAATTAAAAGAAAATTTAAAAAAAATTCACAACCTCTAAGATTTTGGAATTGGCCCAGATATTGAACGTACTTTGCAATAAAAAGAAAGATCGGAACCGCAATAGTTCCCTACAGAGGTATATTATAATGAAAGAAAATCAGTTCACAATAACAAAATTATTTCAGCGCAGATCAACCCAGGACCAGTGTAGTTAATTATGTATAAAACAATTTTTCAGTCATATTTAGTCGTTTTTATTTTTAAAAAAAATTCATTATACTCTATCCTATGAAACCGTGCACCAGATCTAAACAGACTACGGGTTGAAAGTCAGTAAAAAGGGTGCGTAATCATGTTTCACTCTACCAACGCCTTCAGTCAAAACAACCGGCGACAGACCGGATGTTTTATAATAGGCCTACTCTATGAATTCTTTTTACTGGTCGTATTTTGTATTTAGTGTATGTTTCAATTAAAGTCCATTTGATTTCTTCGTGCGGGTGAAGGTCACGCGCTTCTTCCCCTTCCCTTCCGCAAGATTTCTCCTCATACCTCTTACACTACTTCAACATTACTGAATTGAACTACTTCTTTTCTCTTTACAGACTAAAGTTTTGCCTATTAACGACAAGAAATTTAATGGTTACTCTGATACACATAAGACATTAGGCCTACTATGATATCTGAAACCTTTTTATTCTACACAATATATTTTCCTAATTTTTGTGCTTAACTTTCGGATCGTTGGAACAGTTCTATCCTAATATTTCTTTATACAAACTGCACCTTAATAAAAACATCGCCAACCTTTTTACCTAAACGAAAAAGATGATTATTTATCTTTTATGTTTTAAAGCATGCATACAGAAACTGGACTGTTACAAATTTGTATACGACTGAGAAATAAACTGTCAATTACCTTTTATGTAATCTTGAGCGCCGTTCGCAAAGAATTAATTTCACACATGTTCTTTTAAATAATTATATACTCTATAAATTATTTGTTAGGATTGTCTGCGAAGATTAGAACTGTTTGCAGCCATCTCAACTTTCACGCTTAAACAATTGAATTAACTAAACTTACACAAGCCCGCCAAAGAAACTGCACATCTGTATGATACAAAACTTTAATCTGAACTGGTCGAAAGAGTATAAAAAATCAAATAAATAGGCCTGTGTGTGGTGACAAAGTTGCTGTAACATGTTTGTTTACTTAAAACAATACATGTAAGCTTCATAAAGTCATAAAATATCACAGAGTCATTGCTGACGCATAGTATAATGACCGTGTTTCTATTTCAGTGACTTTTCTATTATTCCATATTACGTTGTAATAGTGCGTACATATAATATCTATAATAACCATAAACCATATTAATAACAATTATAACAATAATATAATACAAATTACACCGCGTATATACTATTGTTATTACATGTAACAAAATGTTTGTCTAAATATACGTCCGGAAATGCTTCGTTGGCGAGTTATGCCTGGCGAAAGATTTTGCCTTGATTCCTGGGCAAAGAGTGAAATAAAGCAATACTGAAATTTTGAAAAGGTAAATTTAGGAAAATGTTTAGTGGTTTCTTATGGTTTTTATTTAACCTGGGAAAATTAAAAAAATGAGTCCCAGAACTGTATCGCTTTTAGTTTTTAAGAAAACTACGTAAATACATTAAAGAAAAGGCTTAGAAAATACGCTTTTTAAGTTTAGCGTAAAATAACTCTGTTAAATTGCGAATAAAAACACGAAACATTTTAATGAAAATTGTAGAGAATTTTATTCTAAAAAATGATATAAATAACGTCTATGAAAATTAAACTCATTTGAGAAGTTTTTTTAATTACAAACAAAAGAAACACTAGATTTAGATTTTTTCCATTGCAGTTTTCCTTTTGTTTGTAATTAAACTTCTCGAATGAGTTTAAGTTTAAGTTGATTTAAATAACACATTTATGTGTTGGTCTCGTCAGATGTTTTAAGCGTACGATACTTCACGAAGCGAAATAATGTAAACCTGATGAAGGCGTAGGCACAATTGCACACACATACTCCGCGCTGCATCATTCAGACGACTGGTGGGGTAGGCGAGGTGAGGAAGTGGCATGACCTTCACCCGCACGTTGATTTCAAATAGATTTTAGTATACAACAAGTTTCATCTCATAAGCATAGAACATTTTTTGTAACTCGAATGGATCGCGCTAAGTTTAATCACAACTTTAATACATTTATGTTTTGACTTGCTGTAGGGTTCCAAGAGATAGAGTATAGTACCGTGTTGTTCGTTAATAAAAAAAGAAGCCTTCGTACAGAGTGTTTACAAAATTATAACTATTTCTCAAGTTTTGTTATTACAACCAGTGTTTTTAATGTTTGATTTGAATCCTGAATCCTGAATCCTGGTTGAGAGGGCTAAGAAGCCCTATGATGGCGACATCGTGTTAAGGAACACCTGGTCGCTCGGGGAAAAATATAACAGGATAATTGCAACCTCAAGAAATTTAGGGGGAATTTTATAGTTTAAATAGGAAATAGGATTCTGGTTCGTGGGACATTAGAACTGGGACTTGAAAGGAGGTAATTTATTTTTAGAAGTTATTTGTGGAAAATTTAAATTAAGGGACAAGTGGGTTTAAGAGCGGCTCTTTTATTTTATTTTATATTTCAGTGGCCTTTTTTCAGTTTTGTGGGAGTCCTATTATCTTGGGGAGGGGAAGGCATGCATTTTACTGAACGTGGACTAAAGGTATAATTTAAGGTAGGGGTTAGTTTATGATTTCAGGGGAGACGGAAAGGGTAGAGTTTGGCATAATCACCGGCCTTTTTATGTTCTGAGTTGTTCTGAGTGTTTATCAATTTAAAATGGCGGCTCTTTTCACCGTAGTGGAGTGATTATGCATAGGAACATGGGGACAACTACCAACTGGGGGAAGTGAGTCATACAAGTAGAAGGGGCATGGGCAAATAAGAGGAATACAGGGCAGAATAAAAATGTGGCAACTCTAAATTTTGTTAAGTGGGTTATACTGGAATTTAGATAAAGTCGTGGAATGGTAATGGCATAGAGACTTCAGGTGGGTGTGGACGTCGGTACAAGTCCTGAATGATCTAGGGTCCGTCAGTTTTCCCAGCGTCGTGTAGCCGTTTCGAGGTATTGTAAATAAATTTCCGTTATCACTGCATTACCATAAACAAATTGAGTTTTAATTTTACCTTTGTTTACCTATTTTTTGTATTATTCTTTTGCTAGTCCTGAAACATTTCCCGTATTTTCATTATATCTAAAGTTTTTAGTCCACTGGTGTTTTACTCTTCATGGCATTATAATCTAGGAAACGTATTGACCGCGTTCAGCATGTTTTTCGGTATGTAGGCCTATAAATTTATTTTTAAAAAATATAGGTCTAATATTCTGAAATTACGCTGAAGCTTCATGGCTAGATGATATGCTTTCTAATGAAATTCACGATAATATTATAGAAGTTATATTGTGATAAAATGAATATAGTTTTTATAAGAGTTTTAAAATGTGTTTTTTACTGTCGGACGAGTACCAAGTGGCGGCTTATTGTTGCCTTTTTACAATATGTAGAATTCTATTGTACTCCATTAGGATATTACGCATTAATATTTCATTCCTAGTTTATTCTATTGTGACAATATCGAAAAGGAAAGAGTGTTTGAGAATTTCCGAGGAGGGCAGAGATTTTAAAAGTGCTAACGTAAATAATAAGAGTAATGAAAAGAGTTTCAAAGAAACAGTTATAAAGTGTTTTGTATAGTTAGGTAGGCTTGCCTATTGTTCTATGGTTATTGTGAAAGAGTGGGTACCTATTTAGATAATTGGCCTTTTTGTAACATCTTTTATTTAGTTCTAATTTGTTTACAGTTTGTTAAGATTTATCCAGAAGCCAACAATTCTGGACTTTTAACAGTTTTTTTAAAAGGAAGTAATTATTTAGTCATTTCTAATATGTCACTAAATATAGGAATTCGTTATCAAGCTAGACCCTGTGGTGAATGAAAGGAAGGTGTCATTTGCAGGGTGAGAAGTAAATGCTTTTCAGAGCGTCTGGCATGCTGATAAGCATACTTTTTAAGCCAGTAAGGAAGGCTATGGTAAACCACCTCACTCCTCATTTTACTTAGTAAAACCTCTAGAGCAGTGATTCTCAACCTTTTTTGCTCCGCGACCCCCAAATAATAAAAATAAATAAAATTAATATTTCGCGACCCCCCCCCCCCACGATAATATAATAATTGTAAGCCTTACTATTAATAATTGAATTTTGACTGTAATTATGAATGTAATTTTTTTTTGATATTATATAATCGAACTGCACTAATTTTATGTCTTTAACAGGTTGACTCCCAAAGCAATTTTTGCAGTTTTTCTTAGAAAACCCATACTTATTTTATGATTCCTTTGCTTTTATAAATTAATTTATTTCAAATCTAGAATATTGTAAGGCTTCAATTTTTTGGCGCTGTTTTTTAGGTGAGAGACTGATCAGGTAATGAAGAGTAAAAAAAAAATTTAGTGTGAAAGACTGATGTGTGTCGCGCTGAAATTTTACTTGTATTTCTATAAAATATTAACTTATATGTATTTTATAAGTTATTTACTTTGGGCTATTTTTCAATAAAACTACATAAATATTGATGATGCATCTCTCTATCAAGCAGTTGTTCGGCGAGTGTAAAACATGAGTACCAGTTGTCTACATAGAGGCACCGACCAGAATCAACTTTTACAATGCAAAAAATAATATTGTAATATGAAAACCATAAAAAATTATTAAAAGATGAAATGATTTTTCATTGAATAATATTATTAAAACATGAATAATAATGCAATAATAAAGCATAATATTAGTCAATATTGTGTAATAGCAATATTAAGCTGTCAAGTTTCACAGACTCATTTTTGACTCGACCGGATGAAGTAAAGCATGAACCATGACTGGGGAATGTTTTTGGAACTCATTTCTTACAGCTCTGTAAATGATTCAGTGCAAATGAGGATACAATCCGTCTCACGATTCTATTAAAAACACTATTACGTGAGAGACGGATCAGTCTCTCAAAAGTAAATTTTAAAGAGCTGGTGGAGACATTTAAGTGTCTCATGGGAGTCAACCTGTTAAAGAAAATACACAGTAAAAAAAAAAATGGAATACAACTATTGCTATTATTTTATATTACTGCGTTTATACTTTTATAGTAGTGACGTGTGCCCATAACAGACAGGTGGAGTGTCAAATTATTTACATTCAATCTGTTCGTTGCAGGGCTAAAATAAATAGTTCTGTTTCTTATCACATGGTCAGCCAATTAATGACTGAATCATTTAAGAACAGAAGAGGTAGAGGTGTAAAAGATACTAATCAGAGATATCTCCTCTGAAAGTAATGAATTTCATTATACAGCCAGACCCTGTGGTGAATGAAGTGAAGGTGTCATTTGCAGAGTGGAAAATTTGCTTTTCAGAGGGCCCGGCATGCTGATAAGCATACTTTTCAACTCAATGAGGAAGGCAATAGTAAACCACCTCACTCCTCGTTTTACTTAGTAAAACCTCTACAGGTTCAAACCAGCCTTTCGGCTGATGACCTAAACAACAACAGTAGTGACGTGTATGAACGTGTACGTTTTGGCTTGCTCGACGACATGAATATGGAAATTTAGACACAGAGGCATTGAAAATATTAATACCTTTTCCACGTCTTATTTCTGTGAAAAGGGGTTTTCCTCTATGGTTGCTCTAAAAACTAAATAAACGAATCATTTGTTATCATTCGAGAACAATTTAGTATTATATGATTCTAACGAAGATCCACGTATGAAGAAAATTTTAAATGAAAAACAAATGCAACCATCACATTAATAATTAATTGAGGCGGTAGCAGGACCAAGGGCCTTCAGGCTCGAAGGCCCTTTTTCCAGAGAACGTATTTTTGGATTCTCCATGTTTTAAACTGTATAATAATTATCTAAGTTTCATACTATTTTCTTTAGTCATAATAAAATTACAGCTAATTTTGAAGGCTCATCTTTCAGAGAACGCCATTTTGGACTGGGAAAAGGCACTTTCCTCTCATTTTTACAAAGTTCGTATGAGCAAAAATAAGAAGTTTACTATTAATAATATTGTAAATCACACGGAACTCTCTTAGCCTATTCAACTTATAATGAGTGTTTGTATGAACCATTCCACTATCTAAAGACTATGCCTAGCGAACTGACTATAATACGGCAGAAAAAGGAACTTTAAAATCAGCCATAATAAAGGACCTTCAAGATTTATTTGTTTATTTTAAAGAAGACAGTAAAGCCTTTTACGAAAAGTCCCTGGACAAACTTAATGAACGATATTCAGATGAACTGACTGGCCATGATACTTCCAGTGTACACAACTATGAAATAACCAAAATGAGCTAACAAGTGAATAAGTTAAATTATGGACGAAGTTGGTGATAAAAAAAATGAAAGTGACTGTTTTATGCTTGTATAATATTTTTTTTTTATGTTTGTAACTTTTGTATTTTTTCAGTAACAATAAAATAATATCAAACCTTCCATTACACAGCCAATATTATACTGTATTTTTTAGTTTGGAAGTATTTTTTATATTACTAAAGTAATTAAATAAAAAAGTTAGAAGTAATACAAAATTTAGAAAAATCTAAAAAAGAAAACATATTTTTATAAATGAAAGAAATTCAAAGGCCCTTTTTCTGAAGAACAGAATTAATACAAATCTTTGGTTCTCTATAAAAAGGGCATTCAACCCTTAGTAACATATTGTGACAATATCGAAGCATATCGAAGCATGGTTCGCGAAATTTCTCATATTCCATACTTGCCAGTAAACTTTGAAACTCAAAACAAGTTTTTTGCGGGAAGGCCCTTGTTCCAGCTATTTCCTCAATTTCTTTTGTTTACAAGTAAGTGTACTTATTGCACGTAAGATTTTTATAAGTAAGTTTATAACAAATAATTTGTTCTCATAAAATGATTAAATGATTTAATTATTGTTTCGCGACCCCCCCCCCTATAATATCCCCACGACCCCCATGGGGGTTGCGACCCCCAGGTTGAGAATCACTGCTCTAGAGGTTCAAACCAGCCGTTCGGCTGATGACCGAAACAATATGTTTAAAAGTAATTTTTTTATTTACCAATAATCATATCCCGAAAGAACCTTAAATAAAATAACAGTATTTATTTTCTGGTTTTAAAAGTAAAAATTTGAATTAACGACAAAAAATTCAGGTAATAAACTCAGAACCATATACAGAGTTTTCAGAATTTCAAAATGGCGGTCCAAATATAGCTGTCAAAATTACTTTATAAAACAACTGATTTTGTGACCATTTGAGGAAATATATTTTAATTAAATTCTTGCAAATTGTAGATTCATGTTATGTAAAGATATTTACTGATATCTTTCACGATTTAAATTCAAAATAAATCAGTTTTAATACGATTATTCTGTCCAGGTTAGTGACTGTTGAATTAATTCTGTCATTTCGTGGTTACATGAATAACACGGCATGCCGTATGTTGTATTGTAACTTAAACACTTGTTCCAAGTACCTATTGCATAGATTTCACATAACACATTTACCTAATGTAAATGTAATGTTAAATTCTGGCGTTAACTTATGTCATTGGACTTTTATTGAATAGATATTCTATCTTCTCGTGAGTGTTGTTCTGTTTGATACATTATGAATACACTAGTTTCATAAGTAGATTAGTCTAGTCAGCCCATGTAGGCTGAGTGGTATGATCCAGTCTAAAATTGGAACGATTTTGGCCTCATATTTTGTAAAGTCCATACTTGTGTCTACTGTCTACTAGCTGATGAATAACCATATAAAATATCATGACATTTGAACTTTCAATACAAACATCCTTTAAATACTGCATTTATTAAACATAATTTTTCAAAAAAATAAAATTTTTTCAGCATACATAGCGCTTACTCTATTTTATAAATCAAATAACTTGTAGTAGCCTAAATGAGGCGATTTTTAAAAAATAGTAAAAAGCCGTTTTTGAGAAATCGCAAAAAAGTGAAAATTTTTACAAATAATTTGGTCTATTACTTCCGGTGGACCAATTTTGAAGAAAATACTACCTGCCCACAAGCACTGGTTACCACCCTTAAACGAGGTGTGGCTATTAAATAACGAGACTGAGGTTGTAAAAAGTTTTATTTTTATTTTATACATAATCATTTATTGTCACCTTCAATGTACACTCCTTCTCTATCCCTACAATGCTCCATGCGAATTTTCCATTGTTGGAAACAGTGCTGGAAGTCATTTTATGTCAGCTCCTTCAGGACACGTGCCGGTTTCTCTTTTGCAGCTTCCACAAACTCAAATCTTATCTCTTTTAATGCAGATTTCACCTTAGGGAACAGGTAAAAGTTACATGGTGCAATATCTGGTGAATAAGGTGGATGTTCTAACACTGAGATGCTGTACTTGGCTAGGAACCTCTTGACAGTTAACGCGGAATGATCTGGCGGATTGTCTTGGTGGAGAACCCATGATTTGTCCTTCCACATTTCGGGGTGTTTTTCCCTTACTCTTTGACGTAGTTTAGAAAGTACCTCAAGGTAGTATTATTGATTAATTTTTTGACTTTCAGGAAGCCAGAGAAGGTACACAAACCTATAGATATAAAAAAAACCATCATCATTGCTTTAAATTTTGACTTGCTCATTCGAGCTTTTTTGGCTCTCGGTGAAGTTCGGCTCTTCTAGTGCATGGATTGGCGATTCGTTTCCGGATCATAAGTAAAAAACCACGTTTCATCACATGTTATTATCTTCTACCTGTTCCCTAAGGTGAAATCTGCATTAAAAGGGATAAGATTTGAGTCTGTGGAAGCTGTAAAAGAGAAAGCGGCACGTGTGCTGAAGGAGCTGACAGAAGTTGACTTCCAGCACTGTTTTCCAACAATGGAAAATTCGCATGGAGCGTAGTAGGGATAGAGGAGATGTGTATATTGAAGGTGACAATAAGGTTTATGTATAAAATAAAAATAAAATTTTTTACAACGTCAGTCTCGTTATTTAATAGCCGCATCTCGTACACTTACACTACTTACGTAGTTCAGAATCGGTCCCGTAACGACAATATTTCGAAAGGCCCGACGCTGTTATTCAAGATTCAGGCGTTGACTGACTCCTAAAAAGGCGCTAACGGTTTTTATACCTGCGGTCTGATCATCCAGACCTTTCGAACAACTACGAGAAATGACACCGCTATTCTGACACCTTGTAGAAGAAAAAAACAAATTTTTCTAACACTTTCGACTTCTCAGAATTCTTTTTCAAAACATCTCATTCATGACAATTCACTGTCCTTGCCCAACACACTTCACCCCATACAATATACAATTTCTTAACAATAAAGGCAACCTATACATAAATAAACTACCTATCTATATATAAATAAAATTGTGATTTTGTCTGTAAATTTTTTCAAAATGCCCCAAATTTTGTTTCTACGCCAGGTGTACCACGTAAACAACGAAAATAAGTTCAGCTGAATTTTCTGTTTATCTGTTTGTCTGTTTGACTGCTTGCATGTTACGGCATCACGCAAGAACCGCTGAACCAAATTCAATAAATTTTGGTATCTAGGTTCTAGACACAATCGAAATGAAAATAGGCTATAATTTTTTTAATATCACAAAGGGATGGGGAGGTTTAGATGGAGGGGTAAACAAAAAACTACGAATATCTACGTTAAAAGTCAATGTATCAAAAAATGTTATATAATCGAAATTACGAAACGTTTAAAGACGAATAAGTTTGATTATGTAAAGTTTTTCATTTTCATACATAATAACGGATATATTACCAATTAAAAAAAATTAACCAATAGTTTTAGAAGAATATTAACATACAAAATAAACAGAACAATAAACACAGGCCTACGCGCCGGTAAAACCCGTATTCATTCAGTCAGTTGTCTACCTACCCATTCCACTAGTACCCTATACACCTTTTCTCGGTCACATTGTCAAAAATGAATCAGTCTTCTTAATAGTAGTCACCATCGTAGCGTTCCTATTGTGATTTACCTTTCATTTATTATGATTTTTTTTTTTTTTTTTTTGGTTTAACGTCCTAAAAGTAAAAACCTTAGTTTTTACTTTTTCATTTATTATGAAAATAATAAAGTGCTGCATATCTGAATTTTAAAACACAAAGATTTCGCTTTTATTTTAGGTTCAACCATTTTTTTTTTCATAAATAATAATACTGACGTTGAAAGGAAGTAGATAACAATGAATAGTTAAAAATATTAGACCTGACAGGGATCGAACTCGGTACCCTAACCGACCGTCCACGGCACCAAACCGTTCGAAGAACGGGTGCTTTAACTAGTTCATAAATAAACAACCTACTACAGTAATTGACCTATTTCACATCCGATTGACCTGAACTAGGTGTTTAGATATGAAACAATTTGTGATAAAAGACAAACACACCTACAGATAGAAAATTAGACACCTGAGGCCAATGTTCATGTGGTAATTTCTGTTTGTCTCGACCCAAGGAATAATCTTACAAAGTGGTTCCAGAGAATTCCGAAACACCCGGTACAATATAATTTGAAAGATGAAATTTTATAGGGTCTGAAATTGTAAAGCGGGCTTTAAAAACTTAAAGCACGTATCAAATTGTGGTTACAATTTAACTTTAGCCTTTAGTTGTGTACAATTTTAACTTAAACTACTATAAAAATTAATAGTTTTAATTTTTCATCGAAACACGTTGAACTTTGCTCTAAACTCAATGAAATATGGTAAGAGAAAGTAAAACTATTTAAGTTAAAAATTATTTCGGTATCTGTTATAGTCTACGATTTGTTATGGTATGAGAAGAAGTTTACATGTTTACAACGAAACAATAACTAAGTTCAAATGCCGTTGTCACGATCCTGTCACCACCTATCATTATAACTTTACTTTTCTTTAATTCATGATAATTTCCACTTTTCTAGAAACAAAATTCACACAAATTTTGATATCGGAACAATCATAAAAAATTTCCTAATATTTTATATTATTACTTTTCAACCTGTCCCAGAGTAACTTACATGAAATCCCCAAAAAATATCTATTAAAAGAAGTCATCACGCGATTTTTTTAAAACTTAAAAATACAATATTTTTAACAGTGAACAACTGTCTGACAAGTTAGTGAAACTTAAAACTTTCAATGAAGTTTTTGATTGTCTGTAAAGTTATAGTTTAATGTACCACCGTGGCCTAGATGTAAAATTTGAACTTTTACTTTTAAATGGAAATAATAGTTTATTTTATTTAACAATTTATTACTATTCTAAACGATAACTATTTAAATTTGTTCTGATTTACTGTTGTGCTCCAATTTCTACATCTAAAGTATTTTCTTGCTGAAATTTGTTTTAGTCTATTATGCGGTAATTTAGAATTCTTATAGAAATATTGCACTTCCTCAAAGATATTACCGGTAGGAAATGATTTGTTCTCTAAGTTTATTCGTTGCGTAAAGTTGTAACTTTACAGAATCATCTGTTCTTCAATCATGTACAGCATTGGTACTACAAGTGGGGGGCACGACTCAAAAGGGGGGCGAAAAGCTTAAAAAAATAAGTGAAGTTTTGTGTAGACTAAATAAATGAAGAGAAATATTTCTTATTTAGAAAATTTAGTGAACATTTTTTACTTTCTCTTGCCGACATGAATATATAGGAAGGAAGTATTGTTTTCATGTCGATTTTTCGAAATCAAGTTTTCACCGGATCTACACGTTTTCAGATCCCCTGAACCCAAAAAAACATGTTTTTAGCAATTGGTCTGTGTGTGCGTGTGTGTGTCAGTGTGTGTCTGTGTCAACAGAATATCTCAAGAACGGAACATCGAACGAACTTGAAACTTAAGATAGACACCACTACCGGACCCGACACGAACATTTGAATAAAAATCGGTCAACCGGAAGTAGTAGTTTATTCGTGTCATTTTTCACTTTTTTGCGATTTTCTCAAAAACTTTTCCTACAATTTCTTTTAAAGTCGCCTGGCTTACTAAATTGTTTATGCTCTACACGATAGAGTAGGCCCCATGTTTGCCGAAAATTTTGGTGAGGCTGTTTTAACGTAAAAAAAAATTGTGTTTTTAAGATTGCGGCTTTAATATGCATTTTAATGCAAAATGTATATATAATTAAAGTTGTAGAGAATTTAAAATACTACAACTTTTATTTCAAATATTTTTATATATAACGCTTAGTTTAGCGGTAATTAGCGATTTTCTGTTTTTTTCTCACGGTAACGTGTGGAAAATCAATTTTTTTTAAATTTCGGCTTTAGTATGCATTTACGACAAAAGTGTATATTATCAAATTTATAAGAAATTAAAAAGAGCTACAACTTTTATTTAGAGCATTTTTCTCTACAGAGTCTAGTTTAGCGTGAAAGAGTAATTTTCCGTATTTTTAAGCCAAACTGAGGTTGATTTTCATTTTGCGTCTTTCACTCATGATTAAAATTAGGTTATGTTTATTGAGGTTAGTTTTTTGTTTATTTCTAATGTTTTATTACTAATGTTAGGTTTATTGTTATTTATTTGCATTGGCAAGAGAAAGTTGTGTGAGTGTTTCAGACCAGATTTTTAGGCAAAGAAAACTTCATTGATGTTCAAAGTGACACTGCCAAACAAAATTTAAGGAATGTTCGCTCACGCCCTTCTGGATCAGTGTCCAAAAAAATACCTTTATTTTGAGTGAAAATGCCTTAGTAGGCCTACCATTCCATTTGCTATTACATATTCTTGTGAAACTGGATTTTCCACTCTTGCTGCCATGAAGAACAAAAAATATCATTCAAGATTAGATTTGACAAGAGAACTTATAGTTCACTATCGGAATTTATTGCACGTTTCAGCACGCTTTGTGCCGAGGAAAAACAGCTTATCTGTCACATTAGTAGTCTTAATTTTTGTTTTGAGTCATATTTAGCAATATGTACTCATTAAAAATACATGTCCAGATTTATTTGTAATTATGTTTTTAGTTATTTCAACATTGAACCCATTGTCCCAATAGGAATAAAATAAAGGTCTAAATAGGCTTGTTTGTAATAGATGGTGCCATTTAATATAGGGGGGGCTACAAACAATTGGGTACTTTTACATTAACGGGGGGCACTCTGATTTCAGTTGGAAATTCACTGAAAATGGATTGAAATGCATACTCCCTCATTAAACACTGACATACTTACATTAAAAGTTGATTTCTGGAGGATTGAAGTCTTTATTGGCACCCAAAGTCGTGGTAAAGCGATTGTCTTCAGCTGTAACCCGCCACTGGAACTTGGTCAGGTAATCAGAGTGGCCGCCAGTTAATGTAAAGGTACCAAAAAAGTTCTGTTTCGTATTACATGACCAGCCAATTATATAAATGAAGCACTTAACAGTTTCATTTCTGAATTTGTTCTGCATGTTACTCATTCTCTGCAACGTTTGTGATAGAGGGCTAGTTTTTAAACAATCATGAAGAATTTTCTGCTTCACTCTGGACTAAACTTAATTCTGGTTTATAATGTATTAAGTGTCACCGAATGGTGATATTAAGTGGCGAGTTAAAATCTTTGCATTTTTGGTAGCCCTGAAAAGGGCCGTTTAAGCGGTGGTCGTCTTGATGGGAAGCGTCGGTCGTAGTCGTCGTGGCGGTCGAGGAGCTGGGCGACACGGCGGGGGTCGTCGTCCAGCGGAGACGTTATCTTCTTCCCTCGCAGAAGTGCGTCGATGGCTGCTTCGTCGGGTCCGGTGGGCGTAAGGCTGGGTCGAGGGACCGCTGTGGGCATCGCTCGCGTCAGCGGGCGATGACGGTCCGGTCGACGGCTTACGGTGACGGGTCGGCGAGCGGAAGCATCATCTTCTCTCTTGCGGGGTCGTCGATTAGTCTTCGCTAGAGTTCTATAGCTGTGTACCGTGGTGTATTGTAATATTAAAGGCCGGCAACACAGTAAATGATTAATTAGAAGGGGTGGCGGTAACATAAGCTTCAAGTTAATGAAATTGTAACGTTGATTTTTTGGTCTTTAGTTTTCTTTTACTGTCAAAAGTTAAAGTTAGTGACTTTGTATGTGCAGTATTAACTATTTTTACTTTCTCTTGCCTATATGAATATATAGGAAGGAAAGTATTGTTTTCATGTCGATTTTTCGAAATCGAGTTTTCACCGGATCTATACGTTTTCAGACCCCCTGAACCCAAAAAACATGTTTTTAGCGATTGGTCTGTGTGTGTGTCTGTGTGTGTGTGTGTCTGTGTGTGTGTCTGTGTGTGTGTGTCTGTGTGTGAACAGAATATCTCAAGAACGAAACATCATACGAACTTGAAACTTGAAACTTAAGTTACATACCACTACCGGACGCGACACGAACATTTTCATCAAAATCGGTCAACCGGAAGTAGTAGTTTATTCGTATAATTTTTCAGTTTTTTGCGATTTTCTCAAAAACTGGTCCTACGATTTTTTTTAAAATCGCCTATTTTACTCAATTTTTTATTCTCTACAAGAAAGGGTAGGCGCCATGTTTGCTGAAATTCTCGGTGAGGCTGTTTTCACGTAAAAACGTTGTTTTTTTAAGATTACGGCTTTAATATAAATTTTAGCGCAAAAACTTATATAATAAAAGTTGTAGAGAATTTAAAAACCTACAACTTCTGTTTCAAACATTTTTTTGTATAACGCTTATTTTAGCGGTAATTTGCGATTTTTTGTTTTTTTTCTCACGAAAACGTGAGAAAAAGCGATTTTTTTAACATTTCGGTCTTAGTATGCATTTTACGACAAAAGTGTATATAATTAAATTTATAGAAAATTAAAAGATCTACAACTTTTGTTTAGAGCATTTTTCTCTACAGAGCCTAGTTTAGCGTGAAAGCGTGATTTTCCGTATTTTAAAGCCAAACTGAGTTCGATTGTCATTTTGCGTCATTCACTCATGATTAAAATAAGGTTATGTTTTTGAGGTTAGTTTTTGTTCATTTCTAATGTTTTAATACTAATGTTAGGTTTATTGTTAATTATTTGCATTGGCAAGAGAAAGTTGTGTGAGTGTTTCACACCAGATTTTTACATAATATGGAGCACATAACGGACAGGCGGAGTGTTAAATTAATTGCACTCGATCTGTAGTTTCCAGGGCTACAAAAAAGTTCTGTTTCTCATCATGTAGTCAGCCAATTATATGATTGAACTATTTAAGAACAGAAGAGGTAGAGGTGTAAAAGATACTAATCAGAGTTATCTCCTTTGAAAGTAATGAATTCCACTATACAGCCAGACCCTGTGGTGAATGAAGTGAAGGTGTCATTTGCAGGGTGGAAAGTAGGTGCTTTTCGGAGGGCCTGGAATGCTGATAAGCATACTTTTTCAACTCAGTGAGGAAGCCAAATGTAACCTCACTCTCGTTTTACTTAGTAAAACCTCTAGAGGTTCAAACTAGCCTTTCGGCTGTTGACCTAAACAACAACACATAATATGGCTGAATCTAGTGAAACAAATAAAAGGAAAACATTTAAAAAATTGTAATTTATAATTAAAATGAAATGTATAATTGATATTATCTAAAATAATTAAGATACGTAGCGAGTCCTTATGTGTTTTTAGAAAAAAAATAGTGCTATGTACGATTAGTATGAGTGGCGCTAAGCAATCTCGGTTAAGTTTTAGCAAATCTGAGAAAACTGTATTGTTCACATTTTCTCTATAATTAAATGGGTACAAGTCACGTTTTCTTTACGAAAACAAGTTTGTCCTCCAGTTTACTTGTATGGTGCGCCACTTCCTCAACATGACAAAATAAAGTATCTTGGGCTGTACATTGACAAAGGACTAACGTGGAACCAACATGTTAACGAAACGCGAAAGACTTTAGACGCTAGACGTAAACAACTGTATTCGTTGATTTCCAGATCTTCTAAACTCCCACTTCATCTAAAACTACTAGTTTATAAGTGTTACCTTAGACCCGTTTGGATGTATAGCAGCCAAATTTACTGTTGTGCCAAACCGTCGGTCATTTTGAAAATTCAACGCTTTCAGTCCAAATTATTAAGACAGATAACTAGTGCTCCCTTTTACGTAACGAACGATACACTACACACGGACTTAAACGTCCCATACATCAACGATGTGTTTTTACGCACATACACACGATTTAAAAAGAAATTACCGAATAATCCAAACCAGCTCATTGTTGACCTAGACACACCAGATTTACCAACTGCCCTTATACGAAGACTGAAACGACTATGGAGTAGAGATATCATGAGACGTCAAAATTAAGTAAAACAAAATAAAAATTAAGTAAATTATGAACTAATTTAATGATAACGGTTGGAGTACTGTCAATGGGCAGCGATCTCCTCAATGTCTTAAAATTTGTCAATATTTGTATCCTTTTTTTCAAATTTGCTTGTTGTTAATTTTATACAGTTGCAAATAAAAAATATCTTGTATAGTCAATTAAATGGATTTTACTATAATTTACAGCCGAGAGTTTTTTCCAGACTTCAGTCCGATTCATGAAAGAAAACTCCTGTCTTTAAACAGCAATATCTTTAGAACCGTTTTATGTAAAAACAATTACGATACATAAAATTAAATCTTGTTTTATTGTTGGTTACTGGATATACAATAATATTTTCTGAAATTAATAGTGTATTAAATATAATGGATTACGCATAAAAAGTACCCTGTTTTTAACCACTTTTCCAGTATACTTGACTTCAAGGTACTATTACATTGTTCACGCGTACTTTTAAATGTGTGTTGTTTAGGTCATCAGCCAAAAGGCTGGTTTGAACCCGCAGAGGTTTTACTGAGTAAAACGAGGAGTGAGGTGGTTTACCATTGCCTTCCTCACTGAGTGGAAAAGTATGCTTATCAGCATGCCGGGCCCTCTGAAAAGCACATATTTTCCACTCTATTCACCACATATTTTCCACTTTATTCACCACAGGGTGTGGCTGTATAGTGAAATTCATTACTTTCAGAGGAGGTAACTCTGACTAGTGTCTTTAACACCTCTACCTCTTCTGTTCTTAAATGATTCACTCATTTATTGACTGACCATGTCATAAGAAACAGAACTATTTATTTTAGCCATGCAACGAACAGATTAAGTGCAAATAATCTGACACTCCACCTTTTAAATGTACAGGGCTACAAAGTATCATATGTTAATGTAATCCTTTAACCGACAATAAAATTAGTTTTAATTTGATGTATCGTAATTGTTTTTACATAGAACGGTTCTAAAAATATTGCTGTTTACAGACAGGTGTTTCTTTTTTCTTGAATCGGACTACTATCGGTTTCATAATCATAGACAATGCCCAAAACGGGCAGGTGGAGTGTTATTTTAATTGCACACTATGTGTTTGGTCCAGGGCTAATAAAAATAGTTCTGTTTCTTATCACATAGTCAGGCACTTATATGTTGTTTCGGTCAACAGCTGAAAGGCTGGTTTGAACCTTTAGAGGTTTTACTAAGTAAAACGAGGAGTGAGGTGGTTTACCATTGCCTTCCTCACTGAGTGAAAAACTACGCTTATCAGCATGCCGGGTCCTCTGAAAAGCACATATTTTCCACTCTGCAAATGACACCTTAACTTCATTCACCACAAGGTCTGGCTGTATAATGAAATTCATTACTTTCAGAGGAGATAACTCTGATTAGTGTCTTTTACACCTCTACCTCTTCTGTTCTTAAATGATTCAGTCATTTAATTGGCAGACCATATGATAAGAAACAGAACTATTTATTTTAGCCCTGCAACAAACAGATTGAGTGTAAATAATTTGACACTCCACCTGTCTGTTATGGGCATGCACTTATATGAGTGAACTATTTAAGAACAGAAGAGGTAGAGGTGTAAAAGACACTAGTCAGAGTTATCTCCTCTGATAGTAATGAATTTCACTATGCAGCCAGACCCTGTGGTGAATGAAGTAAAATTTTCATTTGCAGGGTGGAAAGTGAGTGCTTTTCGGAGGGCCTGGCATGCTGATAAGCATACTCTTTCAACTCAGTGAGGAAGGCACTGGTAAACCACCTTACTCCTCGTTTTTACTTAGTAAAACCTCTAGAGGTTCAAACCAGCCTTTCGGCTGTTGACCTAAACAACACAATCATAGACACCCGAGTTTGAACCCTTGCATTTCCAAAACTATGAGTCGGATTTTAACACACTTTACATCAGCATTTAGTTCATTTTATTCTGCGTTGACCCCACAATAGTCGTATATTTTTAATGTTGTTTAAAAATTGCCATGTCGAAGGTGGAAGTAAAAATGACCCGGTTTTTTGCCACGGCAACGAATTTCATGCGTTTAGAGGCGTGTAACTCGATAATTAATTGACAAAAAAGTTTGAAATTTTAACAAAATATAGACAATTATATTCTTACAGCGTGTACGAAATTTCAAATTAGTTCGTTATTTAAATTTTTATTTATTAAAAATATTTTGAACCCTTGCTATCTCGGTAACGGCTCGATCGTTCGGCGCGGGCGAACTATTCGTTTTATTCAGCGTAAAAAAATTAGTACTAAGATGTTAATAACATGAAATATTGATTGTCCAATGTTGTGGTAGAATTTTTAAAATGTGAAAAAAAGACTGGGTAACGACGGGGGTGGGCGCTACTACCCATGTTGCCTGAATCTGACTGTCTACCTGAACTGACAATGCAGTCTGTCAATTCAGGTAGACAATCCGACAGGATTTCACGTACACAACCTGGCAACATGGATAGTATCGCCCACCCCCCGCGTTACCGAGTCTATTTTTCAAAATGTAAAAAATTCTACCACAACATTGGCCAATCAATATTTCATGTTATTAACATCTTAGTACTAAATTTTTTACGTTGAATACAACGATAATTTGCCCGCACCGAACGATCGAGCGGTTACCGAGATAGCAAGGGTTCAGAATACTGTTAATAAATTAAAATTAAAATTACGTACAAATTTAAAATTTCGTACACGCTGTAAGAATATAATTGTCTATGTTGTGTTAAAATTTCAAACCTTTTGGTCAAATAATTATCGAGTTACACCCCTCTAAACGCATGAAATTTGTTGCGGTAGCAAAACAACGGGTCTTTTTGTCTTCCAACCTCGATATGGCAATTTTTAAATAATATTAAAAATATAGGACTATTATGGGTAAACGCAGAATAAAATGTGCTAAATTTTGATGTAAAATATGTTGAAATTCGACTCATAGTTTTGAAGATGCAAGGGTTCAAACTCGGGTGTCTATGAATATGAAACCGATAGTAGAGTACGTACTGCATCTGTAACCATTTACTCTTCTAAATTTATTTAAGTTCATAATTTATTTACTTCCTCTACTTTAGTTGTAAACTTCCTTTCTTTAATTTAATACAGTAAACTATAACTTTTCAAGGTTTTTGATGATTATAAGTACGGTATTATAAGAGTGTAATATAGGCTAATGTAACCAATTTTTACTTCCTCTTGCCTATATGAATATATAGGAAGGAAAGTATTGTTTTCATGTCGATTTTTCGAAATCGAGTTTTCACCGGATCTATACGTTTTCAGACCCCCTGAACCCAAAAAAACATGTTTTTAGCGATTGGTTTGTGTGTGTGTGTGTGTGTGTGCGCGCGCGCGCGCGCGCGTGTGTGTGCAAAATATCTCAAGAACGGAACATCATACGAACTTGAAACTTGAAACTTAAGTTACATACTACTACCGGACCCGATACGAACATATTCATCAAAATCCGTCAACCGGAAGTAGTAGTAATTTTTCACTTTTCGTGCAATTTTTCACTTTTCTTAAAAACTGGTCCTACACTTTTTTTTTAAATCGCCTGGTTTACAAAATTTGTTATGCTCTACAAGATAGGTTAGGCGTCATGTTTGCTGAAATTCTTGGTGAGGCTGTTTTCCAGTAAAAAAATAGTTGTTTTAAGATTGCGGTTTTAATATGCATTTTAGCATAAACATTTATATAATAAAAGTTGTAGAAAATATAAAATCCTACAACTTTTATTTCCAACATTTTATTGTATAACCCTTAGTTTAGTGGTAAATAGCGATTGTCTCTTTTCTCACGAAAACGTGTGAAAAATCGATTTTTTTTGAAGATTTCGGCCTTAATATGCATTTTACGACAAAAGTGTACATAATCAAATTTATAGGAAATTAAAAGGTCTACAACTTTTATTCATAGCAATTTTCTCTACAGAGCCTAGTTTAGCGTGAAAGAGTGATTTTCCGTATTTTTAAGCCAATCTGTGGACGATTTTAATTTTGCGTCTTTCACTCATGTTTTTTGAGGTTAGTTTTTTGTTTATTTCTAATGTTTTATTACTAATGTTAGATTTATTGTTAATTATTTGCATTGGCAAAAGAAAGTTGTGTGTGTTTCACAATATTTTTCTTTGTTTTTGGTTCATTTCACCAGTAAAAAAAGTAAATATCGAGGAAGTTTATCAACAGATATCGGCCGAACAAAAAACTGCATAATGGAGAAATTTCATTTTGAAATTGATAATCATCTACAATTTGAAATTTCATTAGACGTCGAAACAAGAACATAGAAGAAAGAAAACCAAAGAATGACATTACCACCTTTTTCCTTTTTCATCATCTTTAAAAAATGTGTGTGTATATAACCTGTTTGCTTTGTGTATTTAGTACGTGTTTGCAGATACGTCCGAATACTATCGGTTCGTGGTTGCGCGTTGAATACTACGGATTGTCTGGTAAGTATTGGAAGACGACAAGTGTGTGCGGATTGCAGAATTGAAGGTGTCTGTGTAGTCGCGTGTGTACAAAATGTGTAGTAGTAAAAAAGGATGGTGATATAGTCTCGGCATGCAGTTGGTCGGGTGTCTGGCAGACGAGAGGGCGAAAGACAGAGAGAGAAAATTGTACCCCCTACAAACCCCCTCTTTAGCTTCACCAACTTCCCCCACCATTTACTCGCCCGTACTCTACGAGGAGATCTCTCAGTCACTACGTTTTGTGTTTGCCGGTTGAACTTGTTGTCTCTTTATGTGTGTTCATCATCTACGGTAACTACATCAGTAGTATAGCTGAACGCGTGCGTTTAAGTTAAATTAGCCGGTATTTTAAAACAGTTTTTGTTGTAATAAATTATCAATCAGTTACTTGTTACAAATAACATTTACTTAATTATTAATTAGACGATAAACATTTTAGTGCTTGTTTTAATTATTTTCCTCGAAACTTTACCCTACGACTTTGTTTATAGTTATTTTTCTATATTAACAGGTAAGCTTATTACTGCATTATTTATTGTATTACTATTATAATTTACTATCTCAATTACTTATAATACCTTTTACTTAGGTAACAAACTTAATGCGAGTTTATTTTACTTTTGTATTTGATTACCAATTTAAAAAATATTGTAAAATGTAAAGGAATTTTATCGTATGTGTTTATAAATTATATTCGATTTTGTTTGGGTTGTTAATTAGTCCGAATAAAACGTAATAAACTAAAATATCAATAATTTAAATAAAAGAAAACAATGTAAATTTCACTTGAGATAATATTTTACTTTACTAGTTGTAATTGCTACAATTAAAATTTAAAAAAACATTCTAATTTATAAAGTTTTATTTTCAAACAATGTTTAATTAAACATCATGTTAGTTTGTTGAAAATAAAAAATAAATAATTGTTATTATCAGTAATTAACGGATAAATTTTTAATCCTTTAAAGGATAATGACAAGATTACAATGCAATATTATACATACGATTAGGTGTACAATGAATTTGAGAGTCTAGATTGTGATAGAAGTGTAATTCTAAATTTCTCTGTTACGAGCGCTGTTTTAAAAGGAACAAGTGTTAAATTTAAATGTTTTTTTATATTTTATTTTCGCGTGAGGGTTTATGGTCCCGAACGTATATAAGTAACATCCAGAATTATCTAACTTGTCAACAGATTTTCATTTTCCTCTTCGTTATGCAATACTTAGGAATAAATTATGTAATTTTATAAATCTATTCTCTGTTGTCATCTGTAGAACGCATGAACTGCGGATGATGCCTAATTTTGTGTTCTGTCACTGTATACTGACAGATTCGTTAAGATGGAACAAATTCTTCTTACTGTATGTATTTCTACCGATAAATTAAAAACTAATAATTTTTGTTGTTCGGAACCAACAATAACCTACAAGAAAACCAATTCAATTTTAAAATTATCTAAGTTAATGACATTTAAAAGAAACTTAAAATATCAATTGGTATGAGTTATTATTGATATGAGTTATTATTGATATTTTTTCTGCCCAAAACAGACAGGTGGAGTATCAAATTATTTACACTCAATCTGTTAGTTGCAGGGCTAAAATAAATAGTTCTGTTTCTTATCACATGGTCAGCCAATTAAATGACTGAATCATTTAAGAACAGAAGAGGTAGAGGTGCAAAAGACACTAATCAGAGTTATCTCCTCTGAAAGTAATGAATTTCATTATACAGCCAGACCCTGTGGTGAATGAAGTGAAGGTGTCATTTGCAGAGTGGAAAATATGTGCTTTTCAGAGGGCCCGGCATGTTGATAAGTGTACTTTTCCATTCAGTGAGGAAGGCAGTGGTAAACCACCTCACTCCTCGTTTTACTTGGTAAAACCTCTATAGGTTCAAACCAGCCTTTTGGCTGATGACCTAAACAACAACAACATGGTTTATTCACCAATAACAGTCTGGTGGAGAGTTAAATTTTTGCACTCGATCTGCTAGTTCCAGGGGTACAAAAAATAGTTCTGTTTCTTATCACATGGTCAGCCAATTTATATGACTGAAACATTTAAGAAAAGAAGAGGTAGAGATGTAAGATGCATGTGGGATACATGCCGTAATGAAATCCGGTACATATGCCGCATTTTTTCCATAAG
Organism: Catonia carolina; assembly: GCA_035578175.1. Taxonomy (NCBI): domain Eukaryota; kingdom Metazoa; phylum Arthropoda; class Insecta; order Hemiptera; family Achilidae; genus Catonia; species Catonia carolina. The sequence goes on along the minus strand of JAQMRL010000001.1, from coordinate 282,099,952 downwards.
GGATACATGCCGCACCAATCAAATTAAGTTTTAAGTTAGTTAAATAATTTGCTATATTGTTTAGATGTTTCAGCAAATGTTTTAAAAGTGTTCACCCTATTTTATGAAGATAAATAAGACCTTTTTGGCGCAGTTGGTAACGTGCTCGCCTCTCATCATGCGGTCCTGGTTTCGAATCCCACTCAGGCACGGCATATTTTATACGTTACAAAAATCATTTCATCCTCCATTGTAAAATAGTTACACCCCAACGTCGTCGCTAATGACCGTTGTAGTTGATGCGACGTTAAATAAATTAAAAAAAGACCTTTTTAAACTCAATCATAAAATAAACATCGATTACATCAATAATCCAAAAAAATAATTATTGACTTATAACTTAAAAAATAATAATATATTTTTATTGTCGGCTCAATATATTTCTTGTACACTAATTAATAAAATGAAACCAATTTTTTAGTGAAGAAATTATTTTAGCTTTATTTGCAAAAACATGAATCAAAAAATTATTGATTCGTTATCTTTATCGTTTATGCTAAAATACAAATGCCTTCTTTTACGAACGTAAACCAGGGGAAAATCTTGTGGTTCGGCCACTAAGAACACTATGTGAACACTTAACAAAAATAAATAAAATAAAAAAGTGTTCTCTATCTTTGACAACATGGTGCAAATTCTGAGGGTGTGTCTACACATTCTCAGTCGTTGACCACAGCTTGTGCTTCGAAATCCCTTGATACTGTTTCACACGTTGTTGTAGCAAAGAGAATATTGGGCCTAAACCCGAAGTAGTACCACCAAAACCTTTTGCTGATATTTTACCTTTACCAATTATCAATGAAGGAAAATCAATAACAGGTGCGGTTGTGCTAACCTCCGAAGAAAAAAGAGAACAACTGAAGAAAAGGTTGGATGAAAAGACTAAAACAAAAACTTAAAAATAATGTTATATTACTTTTTTAACACGAAGTTGTATAGAAATAGTAAATAGTATTATGATAAGTAAACCAAGTATAGATAGCCCTTATATTGAGCTGTCATTACAATCCAAGTCTCCATTAAAATAGAATTTGTGTTAACAGTTTAGCGTTGTTTCTTTTCGTTACAACATATTTATAACCAAAAATGTACTTTCTGATAAATAACGGGTGTTTTATTAAGGACGCAACCCTGATTATAAGAAGATAGAAGTAATACATCGGTAAATTTTCTGTCCACCAATCGGGTGTATTGGGAACAGTGTACTCAAGGCCAACTATCTAAGACAGTTAAAATGTTCCAGTCAAGCATTAGTGTGGTGACAACAGTCGTTTCGTTATATTGTGTCAGCAATGGTTTTTTTCCAAGGAAGAACACGTGTTTTTTGTAGAGATCACATAGCGAGTAAATCTTACAAATTCGATGCCAACGCGATAAGGATGCTAATGTAACTTTTTCGTAGCTCTGAAAACAGTAGTTAATGTTAGCCCAGCTTGCGATGATAAACTTCTAAGAGATTTTTTAGGTGATTGAGTCAAACGATTTTTAAATCTTCGAGAACTTCCGCGGTTAACTTTGTTGGCTGGCGAGGTAATTTCTCATCGAGTACACTCCCAGTTCTACGGAATTTATTTATCAAACACGATATTGACGATTTATTCGGAACGACAGAACGGAGAAATTTCAACTGAAACTTATCTTGTATACATTTGTAAGATTTACTCGCTATGGAAGTCTCTATAATAAACACGCGTTCTTCCTTGGAAAAAACCATTGCTGACACAATATAACGAAACGACTACTGTCACAATACTAATGCTTGATTGGAACATTTTAACTGTCTTTAGGTAGTTGGCCTTGAGTACACTGTTGCCAACATACTAATTGGGGGACAGAAAATTTACCGATGTATTACTTCTATCTTCTTATAATCAGGGTTGCGTCCTTAATAAAACACCCGTAATATAAAAAAAAAGGATTATTTACTTTTTTTTAGCATGCGGCATATCGCCCGTAACATAAGGGATAGATGCCGAAATGTAAGGTTTTTTTAAGTTCAAAAATTTTGTCCAAAAGTCTTCTTCTTCTTCTTCTTTCAAACAGGGATTAGGCCATGGCCTGTTCCGACTCACATTCAGCTTATATTAATAATTTTAGAAAACATCTATATTAAATATGTAATTCACATTTTATCAATGATAAATTTAAGTCTATCTTATAACATTTGTTTTTTTTCCTTATGGTATAATCATTGCCACCTTTTCCGTGGCCTGCCTATACCTCTTTTGCCTACCGGTATATTCCAAAAGTTAAATTAAGAATTCCAACAATATTATTATGGCGAAGTAAACTTGTTTATTTACCTGTAAAATGTAATTAGAACCATAACTGCATCATACGACTTTATATTATATTGAAGATTTAGAAAATGTGCGCCATCTATCCCGGATTTACCCTATTTCTGTTTACCTATTAATTTTTGATACATTTAGAATAGTGAAAGGATTTGTTTGCAATTCCCTTATAATCACGATTTTTCTAAAACTTGAATCAGCCTGTATTACATGACTACATTATAAACTGTAGACGAATATTTACTTCTTAATTCGTTGTGGGTTTAATATTTATATGTTTACCAAATGTTTCTTCCTCATTCTTATTTCATAAGATGAAGCAAAGGGTAATACAAAGAAGAAACATCTGCGCTTTATATAGTGGTGGTAGGTTGTTAACTATATGGAATGTACTTCACTCTGCAATGAATAGTTAAAACAAATAAACAGACGATTTCAAGTAATAATATGTTAGACGCCGTACAAATTCCCTGAATAAATACTCACGCACAGAAATTTAAACTTATTTATTTTATAAAAATAATTTTACTATTTTTATCAATATTGAGACCGGTAAAAACTAACAGGTAATCTGATTATTAAATTAAAGGATAAGAAATGAAAATATTGGTCGGATCCCTTTGAACTTTTCATAAGAAATTTCGCATCGTATATTTCTCTTCGAAATATTATATAGATTTCTCCAAATTACAGTGGAATTTTGTATCTTTCAAAAAACATATTTACTGATATTTTTTAAACCTTACAAAACGAAGTATCCCTATATTGAAAATTTTATTTACTCATTATTACGTTTTGTAAGCGATCTACTGATATATTATTAAGCCGTTTAACTTTAATTTAATTATGTCATTTAACCCCCCTCACCCACCGGGTTGGTCTAGAGGTGAAGTCGTCGTCAAAATCAGCTGTTTATCAGCTGATTTTCGGAGACGAAGGTTCCTGGTTCAAATCCTAGTAAAGGTAGTTACTTTTATACGGATTTGAATGATAGACAGTGGTTACCGGTGTACTTTGATGGTTGGGGTTCAATTAACGATACTCTCTCAGGAATGGTCGACCTAAGTCTGTACAAGGCTACACCTCATTTACATGTCATACATATCACCCTCATCTCATGGGGTTGCTTATTGTTCTGACTTGAACAGATTGCAGCGTACACATATTAGGAATTAAAAAAAAAATTAACCCCATAACCGGCAGTAACATTTTTATAGACCGGCAGAGAATTTCAAGCATATGGGTCAGCGATACGTAAAGAAATCATTCAAAATTTGCTATAAATCACAAATCTTATCACGTGATGTTTCAAAATAACAAGAAAATTTAGTAAAATAGAATAAACACATTATTGAATTTTTACTCTGACAGTTAAGGATGCTGAAGCTATTTGAAAATAATCTTTAGACAAATATTTTTTTTAAATTTCAGATAACACTACTGTTTAAAACTTTCTTATGCTCTACTTTCAAAATTCATTATATACGAATCATTACTTATAATGTTTATTTCATTATCATGTTTATTATAGTGGTTACCGGTGTACATACTTTGATGGTTGGGGTTCAATGAACCATACTCTCTCAGGAATGGTCGACCTGAGTCTGTACAAGACTACACCTCATTTACACGTCATACACATCATCCTCATCTCACTGGGTCATGGGGTTGCTTATTGTTCTGAATTGAACAGATTGCAACGTACACAAATTAGGGATTACAAAAAAAGAGTTGCAAAAAATATAAACAAAACATAATTATCATGTTAACTAAGAAATAACCAAATTCAGCTGTAGGAGAGCGTGGTTTGAACAGAGAAATATAGGCAGAATGTGTTGTTTAGGTCATCAGCCGAAAGGCTGGTTTGAACCTGTAGAGGTTTTACTAAGTAAAACGAGGAGTGAGGTGGTTTACCATTCCCTTCCTCACTGAATGGAAAAGTACGCTTATCAGCTTACCGGGCCCTCTGAAAAGCACATATTTTCCACTTTGTAAATGACACCTTCACTTCATTCATCACAGGGTCTGGCTGTATAATGAAATTCATTACTTTCAGAGGAAATAACTCTGATTAGTGTCTTTTACATATCTACCTCTTCTGTTCTTAAATGATTCAGTCATTTAATTGGCTGACCATGTGATAAGAAACAGAACTATTTATTTTACCCCTTCAACTAACAGATTGAGTGTAAATAATTTGACACTTCACCTGTCTGTTATGGGCAGATAGGCAATATATGGGACTAAAACTCTTGTATCATACGTAAAAATTTACTTTATATATTATTAAACTATTGTAGAAAATAGGAACGCTGTCTGCAGACAAATTTAAAACTAAAACGACAACATTGCAATGCTATGAAGCAAATCCGATTTTGCGACGCGACCGGTTCAAGAAGCGGTAACATCGTCTCAAAATTGACGATTGCCTAGGATTCTAGGGTTACAGGATTTTGAATTACAGTAATTGTTGAAATCAACAGAAGATGAACTGTTTTGTGTTGAGGAATGGGTCTTTTCTGTTATCCCCCCCCCATCCCCCAGCATAATTAGTCACATTTTGTGGATATTTCATATGTTTCAGAGTTTGTCGGTAATTTTATAGTGTTTTAACGATTAACGGGAAAAATATTTTTTAAAAAAACATATCAATATTTTTCAAGTTAACGTTAAACTATTTATTGAAAGATATTGTTTAGGGGATGAGCCGAAAGAGTGGTTTAAACCTCTAGAGGCTTTACTAAGTAAAACGAGGAATGAGGTGGTTTGCCATTGTCTTCCTCACTAAATGAAAAAAATGTTTATCAGCATGCCCTCCAAAAAGCATCTACTTTCCATCCTACAAATGACACCTTCACTTCATTCACCATAGACAAACCCTTATTTATTGTAAACTTCACTTATTGTAAACCTTCTATACTATCAGACTGATATTTTTTTTTTGAAACTGAGGCCCTTTTTTTAAACGGTCCACCAAGATCGTGCATTTTAAAATCGGGTTCCGATCAAACCTATTTATGTCAGGTTTATTAAAAAATAAAACCTATTTATTTGAAATGTTTAGTTTTAAGTAAACTGTATTTACGTTAACAATTTGAACGAAACCAAACTTAAACCTATAAAACATTTCCTGTTTAAATATCTATTTAAGTAACTAACTTTAGTTAAGTATGTATGCAGTAATAAACAGTACAAAAATAGATACGTTTACTTTTGTGTTTACGTTCTATGTGCTTGTATTTTACGTCGATCGATACTTACTTCAAATAAATGATTTTATTTTTTTACTTTTTAACTAACGTATCTCAGTTTAAATGAAGTCCTTAAATTGTAGACTATTAATTTATTTTTGGTTCGAGTTACGATTATTATCATCTTATGGAAAAACAGCAAGTAATATGAGTTAAAGTCTTTCTAGAATTACTGTAGTTAGAAAAATTATTTGTTTTTTTTATTTTTTTGTTAATCGGTGTTTTTATAACTACTGTGTTGTCATGATTGACAAATGGAAGTAATTGACTTAAAATTTTCAGAAGTTTCCATACTTTTTACATATTCGGAAGTATGTGAAGAAATTCTTTTCCAGTGGCCACAGTAATAGACAAAACTGTCATCATTCATTATACGATATTGTTGAAGAAAATAAATTTTTATTTCAAAATAGTTTAATGAAGCTTACTATAGAGTTTACCAAAATTACCAAAACTTCAACAGAACTGTAATTTTGTTAAAAGTGTTTACATTTTGAATCATTACCCCGAATTGATGATACTGGTAACCGTGTTTAAAAAAGAACCGAAGTTAGCCGAAATGGGTTACGCCCACTATTTTCGACCGGGTCAACCATATACTTTTTTTTGTTATCAGTTCTCGACTAGTTTGATGCAGTTCTCCAAGTTGTTCTTTTTTGTATAAGTCCGTTTCATATCTACATACCTGTAACACCGTACATATTTTGTAATTTGCTTTAAATATTATAACCTTTGCCTCCTCCTACAATTCACTCCCTTAATATTACTCTCCATTATTGATAGAGCAATACCTGATGTCTTAAGATATGACCCATTAGGATATCCCTTCTGGTAAGATGGTTCTATATACTTCTTCTTTCATCTACTCGTCTAAGAACCTCTAAATTACTTATTTCGTCCACCCTTCTAATCTTTAACATTTTCCTATAACACCTCATTTCAAAAGCTTCGGTCCTCTTTCCTTCTACGGCCCCTATTACCCACGTTTCACTCCCGTGTAATTCTACACTCCAAACATAGTGTTTTAAGAAAGTTTTTCCTAATCTGTAAATTGTAGTCAGTAAGCTGTTTTTTATTTCAAAGGCTGTGCTAGGTTGAGCAATCCTACTTTTGATATCACTTGTGCTTCTACCATCCTTTCTTATTTTACTTCCTAGATAGCAGAATTCCCCAACTTCCTGTATGTTGCTCACAGCTCTTTCGTTTTGTTCTTATTAATTTTCAAGAAGTTATCCTGTCGCATGAGCATTTATTCCTTTTAAGATATCCTCTAGTTCTTTCTTTGTCTCGGCCAATACTACGATATCATTGCCGAATCTCCTTGAATTTTTATCCCTGTATCAATTTTATTTTATTACTTACTTGTAAAACTAAATTATTTTTCCGTTTTGATATCAATATTAAATCGACTTATTAGTTCCGAATTATTGTATCTGTTTACTCGTGTTTGATTAATTCTAATCCAGTTTTTCTTTAAGTATCTTGAAAATAAATTTGTAACAAATCTAAAGAAACTAAAAAAGTTGTGAAAAAAATTAAAATATTTAATAAGGAAAGTAATTCTAAAATTTTGTATATTTATGGAATGGACGAAAACAGATTAAAAAAGAAATACAGATATTTAATTTTGATTTTGAAATTGGTCGAAGGATTTTGAAAAGCCGGGAGAAATTTCAGGGAAGAAATTGATCAATCTTGATTTCCAGAAAAAAGTAAAACTATAAATGGGAAAATGGACAGAAGAAAGGGAAAAACAAAAGAATAAAATAATGAAGGAGTTTTGAAAAAGAAAGATATCTGAACTATGTAAACGTGATCCCTAGTGGGCAGAACGGAAAAAATTGTGCTAAAATATTTATTGTATAATTTTTATTACCCTGTTAGAAAGGCCGTGCGCAACCTCTCATGTAATTTCGTTCACGCGTCTCGTGAAGGGAAGAAAGTAAAACGTAATGGTAACATTTTTAGCCAACAATAAAATTTTTTACGACTATCTGTATTTTATGGTTTAGAGTCATTGAATCTGAAAGTTAAACAGGAATTATTAAAACATACCCTGAAACACGTAGAAACTGGTACTGTACATGAGAAACAAATTTATTTTTGGAAATTTCTAATTAGCCAGTCAACAAGAACTTTTGAATTTCAGTGTTGAATATTTGAATAAATACATAATAATAAATTTGAATACGAATATCAAAATTTACTAGCAGTTAATTTATTATATTAGAAAATAATCTAATTTTTAATCTAAAGGAAGAGGAAAAATATGATTAGATCACTACACCCAATCCTATGGAATAAAAACATAACTAAAAAAACAAAACAAAAATATATACCAGGCAATGATTGAGCCTGTCGTGACGTATGGGTCGGAAGTGTGGAGTGTGGATAAAATTACATCTCAAAAACTTCTCTCAACTGAAATGATGTACTGGAGGAGAAGCTTAGGTTTAACGTTGCTGGACCGAATCAGAAATGAAACCATAAGGGAGAGGATGGGCGCAAAAAACACGATAATGGATGTCATCGGAGAGAAACAATTAAAATGGTATGGACATCTGCGCAGAATGAATGAGGAGAGAATACCGTTGAAGGTCTGGCACTGGATTCCTGCAAACAGAAATAAGCGTGGAAGACCGCGAAAGAAATGGATCTCCAACGTCCGCATTCAAATGGAAAGGAAAGGACTTTTTGAAGGAGACTGGATCGATAAGGAAAGATGGCGATTGGGATGCGAGAAGCGACACAACTGACGTTGCAAAAAACTCGCTATATATATATATATATATATATATATATATAGTTAATAATCTTTTCTTCTTCTTCATATCATGGATTAGGCCTTCCAACCTGTTCCGACTTCTTAGCTCATCTTTTTCGCGGCCTACCTACATCTCTTCGTTCATTAAATATGTTCAGTGCTCGTTTTGCTCATCTATCTTCATTCATTCGTATCAAATGTTTCTCCCATTTTTATCTGTACATACCGACTGTTTCAACGAGAGCGGAGACATTTATATGGGCCTGAATTTCCTCATTCTTAATGTGTTCCATCAAACTTCACCCCTGAAATCTTCTCAAGAACTGCATTTTCATCACCTGGATCTGACGTTCATCTTTCCTCTTAAGTACCCAGGAATCACTACCGTACAGGAATACTGGAACAGCTAAAGGCTTAGTCCTCGTAAAACTGTTAGACAGTAGTTTAATTCAAAATTCATGGTATTAATATTAATTTTTATTTCAATTTGCCGAATTTTCTCTTTTCTTGTAAATATCTGTTGTACGTAGAATGGGTGTAGAATAAAATTCATTACTCTCAGAGGAGATAACTCTTGACTAGCGTTTTTAATATCCCTACCTCTTCTGTTCTTAAAATTTTTCAGACGTATGATAAGCTGACCATGTGATAAGAAACAGAACTATTTTTGTGGCCCCGGAACTAGCATATCAAGTGCATATTTGGGGGTTTTTTGAGTGCATATTTTATGTACACTCCACCTGCCTATTATAGGCAAAATAACTTTGTTGACAAGCATCTAACCTTCGTCAATAAAAATTGTTATTAAGTTCTTATTTCTTAAAAAAAATCTCCTATGAAATTTGTTTTATTGTATTAGTGAAACAATGTTCATTCATTCTTAGATGATTCAGTGTGCAATACAGATTATGTTCATCCATTCTTAGATGATTCAGTGTGCAATACAGATTTTGTTCATCCATTCTTAAATGATTCAGTGTGCAATACAAATTTTTTTCATTCTTTCTTAAATAATTTAGTGTGCAATACAGATTATATTCATCCATTCTTAGATGATTCAGTTTGCAATATAGACTATGTTCAATCATTCTTAGATGATTCAGTGTATAATACAGATTATGTTCATCCATTCTTAGATGATTCAGTGTGCAATACAGATTATGTTCATCCATCCTTAAAAGATTCAGTGTGCATACAGATTTTGTTCATCCATTCTTAGATTATTCAGTGTGCAATTCAGAAATTCAGTGAATGAAGATGTTATGTGCATACAAAAAGTGATATTTAATAGTAAATTTTTAAAAGCTTTTAATTGCATAATAGTATACATTTTACTTAGGGATCTAGAGTCAGTCACTGAATTGCAGGTACCGTTAAGAACTAAGGAATATCTAGATGATGAGGTAGAAAAGTTTATAAGGGATATTTAACAGGCGGCTTGGAAGAACACGCCTGATATTAAAAGAAAAACCAAATGTAACAACTACCCCTTAGAAATTCTTGAACTTGTGTACGAGAAAAGGAAGGCAAGAAAGAAGTGGCAACAAACAAGGTTACCTAACGACAGAGCAATACTTAATCGTCTTTGTCAACAATTTAAGAATGAAATAAAATCTATTAAGAACGAAACTTTTAGTCATTTCTTAAGAGGACTGACTAACCAAAAAGACTCCGATTATTCTCTGTGGAGAGCCACAAAGGAACTTAAAAGACTTCCGAAGTATGTACCATCAATGCAAAAAATAGACGGAACGTGGGCCAGAAATAATAAAGAAAAAGCACAAATTTTGCAGAGCACCTAGAAATTTTATTTAAACCACATGTCATGGATACGTTACCTCTTGAATTTCAAGATATGGCTTTAAGAGAAAATGTGGACATAAAATACACAACACCCCATAAAGTAAAAAGAAAATAATCGGTCAATTCAAAAGAAAAAAAGATGGGAATCGTCAAATATTGATAGCATTTTTCTCAAAACTATATTTTAAAATTATCGGTTTGATTTTAAATCAATAATTTGCATAAATTTCATTATTTTTGGAACACTGTGTTAAGTTAGGTACATAATAAAAAATTAAAAGCAGATGTTTTTAAGCCATTAAAAAGTCATTAAGTGAATTTATTATTTATTCTATTTATAGTTAACATTTATTAAATAAAAGTAGGTAAGTTAATAAATACTGAATCGTGAACAGAAAATGTTTGTTCTGTTTTTAACCTAGAAGAAGTAATAAAAGGCGGTTTTTTTATTGTTTTAGCACATGGATCGTCTACGTAGTAGGCCTACATACAATATTCTTACCTATCAGCTGTTGCTAACTGTTTTAAGTGTTTCTTTGTATTACAAAATATAAGCTAGACTTTTATCCATGTATTTTATGTGTGCGGATAAAAATTACAGCACTGCACTACTTCTCAACGTTCCTAAGAATTATCTTCTGACTGTGCTTTTATATATATAATTTTTGATTTGAATTATGCTAATGTATTTATCTACCCGAAGTATACTCCAGATCTTAAGGGTACCCGGAATGAAAGAAATTAAGAATTTTTACATTTCCGGTTTTTTGAAAATTATTAAAATTCGGAGTTTTCTGCATCCAACAACATGGGTGTAATTTGTTGGAGGTTTTACCAGGGCTGTTGAATAAAATCCCATTCAACAGCCATGGGGTTGTGAAGTTTGTTTTTTAAAGTAAAAAATCATTCTTTCGCGCTAAACTAGGCTTTATAGAGAAAAATGCTTTCAATAAAAGTTGTAGACATTTAATTTCCTATAAATTTTATTATATACACTTTTGTCGTAAAAAGGCCGAAATCTTAAAAAAAAAATCGATTTTTCACACGTTTTCGTGAGAAAAAAAACAGAAAATCGCTAATTACCGCTAAACTAAGCGTTATACAAAAAAAAAAACGTTTGAAATAAAAGTTGTAGGACTTTAAATTCTCTACAAATTTTATTATATACATTTTTGCGCTGAAATGCATAAAATATGTTGAATCCTTACGTTATTTTTTAAATGTTACCATTTGCATAACATCTCTATTTTTATGAATGACAACAGATAAATACTAATTTTTTTATTTTTTTTTTATTTAACGTCGCGTCAACTCCAAAGGTCATTAGCGACGACGTTGGGATGCAACTGTATGAGGATGAAATGATTTTTTGTAACGTATGAAAATATGCCGTGCCTGAGTGGTATTCGAAACAGGACTGCATGATGAGAGGTCCTGAATTTTTTTTTATTATGTGCTATATTTTTTGTTTTAAAACTTTAAGTTAGCAACAGACCACTTGTATAAGTAATATATTGACCTCTGAACTGTAAAAAATAACATATTGAATTATTTAACGTATAATGTGTTCTCTTTAGGTTTTTCTTGTTTCCCGTAAAAAACAATTTTTTACGCATATGGAACATTTTCTCAGCCAACTGTGAATGGATTTAAAGAAATTTTTGTACAGCCTTTCATAACATAATTTCAATGTAGGCTACTGAGTTAATATTACAGTAAAATAATGTGTTTAATTATTTATTTTCCACTTCAATAGGTAAATAGTTTTTGAGAAAATTTTTCTTACATTAACATTATGGAGATAGGTATTCCGGTTCCCCTTAAGATCTAGAAACTTAACATTTTGTATGTTTTCGTTATTTGAACGAAAGAAAATGAAAAAGCTTAAAAATCAAGTTTTTTTCAAAAAATACACCTCACGATGTATTTCTTTCTCTTCTTCCTATACGGATGGATCGAAACCGGTCCACATTGCTTCTCCGAGGCTTGCCCTTACTCAATATCCCTCTGATCTGTACTTAAATGCTTCGTGGAGGATTCTTCCTGGGATCATCTGATGAACGTTATCCCTCCATCTCCTTCAAAACTCACTTATATTAGTTTTCAATGCTTGGACTCCCAGCTTTTACCCGATTATTTTATTTTCAAGCCTTTCTAATCTGAAACAATCTTTGACAGCTCGAAGTAATCTCATTTCGGGTCTTTTCTCTTAGTTCCCCGCCACAGTAGAAATACTGAATTTGAGTGTCTTATCTTATCTTAATTGTTCTACTCAATTGTAATATCCTATATTAATGTATTGTACTCTGTAATATAAAATATTAAATTACATAAATTAATCCTGAATGGAAAATAGGTTAGTATTCAGTTATTGTTGTTCCTCACCGTAAGGTAAGAAGCTGCTATTGCTACAATGGCAATAAATTTGTTTGATTTATTTCGTAGTGTTAATTTTTGAAGAAACGCTGTGGAATATTTGCAGGAATGAAACATTCTGCACAAGCAGCGCGTCTTTATAAATGGTCATGATATGAATGTCACTTGTAGATAAAAACGGTTGATGGCGTTGATACAGCCGCGCGTGTCGAGTTGAAGAGGGATTAGGAGTAGGTACATGGCTCGAAGGTAGTAGATTACCCCTAGAAAAAGTGTTTTTAGTTAATTTATAAAAGGCTGTGGTTTATTGTTTTTAGTTTTTTTAAAGTTAATACTTTATTTTGCCACTTTGATTAATTGAGCTAATAGAAATATTTGATACGATGGGTCTCTGTTGCCCATTTAACACCAACTTAACGAAACTTTAAAAGCAGTGCTTTATTTTTGAATTTGCCTTTAATTAGTCTCCATTCTTTATGGAGACCTAATAATCGGAATCACTTTAAAAGAGTCAACGAACTTTCAAACCTTTAAAGTTTGAAATATAAAATAATCAAACCTTCAAACTTTAAATTTTCAAACATTCAAACCCTCAAATTTAAAAACGTCTAACTTTCAAACCTTCAAATTTCATCCTCAAACATTCAAACTGTAAACTTTGAAATTTCAAATAGACCAACCCTCAACTTTCAAACATTCAAACTCTCAAACTTTTGAACCTTCAGATTTCATTCTCAAACATTCAATCTTCAAACTTTCGAACATTAAAATAACAAACGTTGTTAATTAAAACCAGAAACCTCATGGTTAAACCCTCAATTATCAAAACTTCAAACTTTGAACTTAAACATCAATCCTAAACTGGGACCCATAGCGCCACGAAGTTTAATCGTTGACTACCTTACACATTGAAAACTAAATTATTTTCATCCACCCAACCCCTTTGGCGGCCGAACTTCGCCTTATGGCAAGGTGCGTGCTTCTGTAGTTATAATCCACGTTACCCCGTGGCGTGCTCGAACCGAACGCGGCGGGAGTTATTATAAAAACGTTAAAATATACGAGGTGTGGCTATTAAATACCGAGACCAACGTTGTAAAAAAATTGTATTTTTATTTTATACATAATCACTTATTGTCACCTTCGATATAAACTCCTTCTCTATCCCTAAAACGCTTCGTGCGAATTTTTCATTGTTGGAAACAGTGGTGGAAGTCATCCTCTGTCAGCTCCTTCAGGACGCTGCCGCTTTCTCTTTTACATCTTCCACAGACTCAAATCTTGTCCCTTTTAATGCCGATTTCACCTTAGGGAACAAGTAAAAGTCACATGGTGCAAGATCTAGTAAATAAGGTGGATGTTCTAACAGTGAGATGCTGTACTTGGCTAGGAACCTCTTGACAGATAACGCGGAATGATCTGGCGCATTGTCTTGGTGGAGAACCCATGATTTGTCTTTCCACATTTCAGGGTGTTTTTTCCTTACTCTTTGACGTAGTTTAGAAAGTACCTTATGGTAGTAATATTGATTAATTGTTTGACCTTTAGGTACCCAGTGAAGGTACACAATCCCATAGATATAAAAAAAAAACAATCATCATTGCTTTAAATTTTGACTTGCTCATTCGAGCTTTTTTGCTCTCGGTGAATTTCGGCTCTTCCAGTGCATGGATTGGCACTTCGTTTCCGGATCAAAAGTAAAAAACCACGTTTCATCACATGTTATTATCGTTTCCAAAAAATTTGAGTCATTTTCAATCGCGTACAAAGTGTCAGTACAAACATTTTTGCGAGCTTCATTTCAAACATTTTTGAGCGGCACGTATCCTGAAAGAGCTGACAGAAGATGGCTTCCAGCACTGTTTCCAACAATGGAAAATTCGCATGGAGGATTGTAGGGATAGAAAAGGAGTGTATAATATTGAAGGAGACAATAAGTTATTATGTATAAATAAAAATAAAATTTTTTACAACGTCAGTCTCGTTATTTAATAGGCACACCTCGTACAGGTATACGACGTACACTAGTATTGTTCTACTTTTTCCCGAACAAGGAATTAAAATTACAATAAGTAGGTATGTGCTTTTTTTAAATTTGTTCTTATATCGAGCTCGAATTATCCGGGTTGTTATGTAATATAGGTACTTAGATGAGATGAAACACCTTTAATTTCACATTATCAGTAAACTGGTAAGATTTTACTACGCCGTATTATTTCCTTTTTAGTTTGTTTACATATTCTATCGAGTCTTACTACCAGTAAGTGTAGGTTGATGAAATAGATTATAGCCTACTTTGGTAAGCGTCATTAAGCCTATCGGTGATTTGTAAGGCTTACATGTATATAATAGAGGACTACTCCTACTATTTTTTTACTCTTGAGTGATTTGAACGAGTTGAAACTTGTTTTTATTTTCCTTTGTTAAGCCTACACATTGTATTATACGGTTGGACGCTTTCTTATATGCGCGTGTAGGCCCATTATTATTGTAGCCGTATGCACTGTAAGCTAACAGTACGTTTTCTTTTAAATGTTCTGTATTATTGTTATAAAATTGCTTATTATTTGCTTTGTAATACATGGAATTATGTGGTACTTCATCTTTTTCTGCGACTTGAGACTTTCAGGAATCATTTAGTCTGTAGTAGGAATAATGCTGATAAAGTAACATAATTAAACCAGGAACAATTAAATCAAAGTTGTTACAAAGAAAGCAGTAACACGTAATTATAAAATAGTGTAAGAATTGCATTTTTTTTTTTTGGTTTATTTAAAGTCACATCAACTGCTTGGTTATTAGCGACTACGGTGGGTTATGTATCTAGAAAAGTGGTTTTGACTTGTAAAAATTTCCAGATCCTGACCGGAAATATGTAGGAAGGAAAGTATTGTTTTCACGTCGATTTTTCGAAATCGAGTTTTCACCGGATCTACACATTTTCAGACCCCCTGAACCCAAAAAGCATGTTTTTGGCGATTGGTCTGGGTGTGGGCGTGCGTGTACGCGTGCGTCTGTGTGTGTGTGTGTGTGTGTGTGTGTGAACAGAATATCTCAAGAACGGATCATCGTACGAATTTGAAACTTAAGTTAAGACACCACTACCGGACCCGACACGAACATTTTTATCAAAATCGGTCAACCGGAAGTAGTAGTTTGTTCGTGTAATTTTTCACTTTTCTGCGATTTCTCAAAAACGGGTCGTACGATTTTTTTTAAATCGCCTCGTTTACTAAATTTTTTATGCTTTGCAAGATAGGGCAGGCGTCTTGTCTGCAGAAATTTTTGGAGAGGCTCTTTTTACGTAATAAAATTGTTTTTTAAGATTGCGGCGTTAATATGCATTTTAGCGCAAAAATCTATGTAATACAAGTTGTAGACAATTTAAAATCCTACAACTTTAATTTCAAATATTTTTTGTATAACGCTTAGTTAAGCAGTAATTAGCGCTTTTCTGTTTTTTCTCACGAAAACCCGTAAAAAATCGATTTAAAATTTCGGCCTTAGTATGCATTTTACGACAAAAGTTTATATAATCAAATTTATAGGAAATGAAACGATCTACAACTTTTATTTAAAGCATTTTTCTCTACTGAGCCTAGTTTAGCGTAAAGAGTGATTTTCCGTATGTTTTAAGCCAAACTGAGGTTGATTTTCATTTAGCGTCTTTCACTCATGATTAAAATTAGGTTATGTTAATTGGGATTAATTTTTTCTGTTTATTTCTGTTTTTTTTTACTAATGTTAGGTTATATTGTTAATTATTTGCATTGGCAAGAGAAATTTGTGTGAGTGTTTCACACCAGATTTTTACATAATTATTCTTTGGCATTTCAAATATTATAAATTTTTCGTTTTACTTGTGACGCGCTCTAGACTATGAACAGTAAAACACGGTGTACGTCTGCTACTTGTACATGCATGCAAACATAATGTGGAGGAACGGTCAAAGTGCGTCGTTATTTGTTGCAATACGCGAGTAAATTGCAAATGACGCGATGGCAAGTGGAAAGATAGATTGATGATGGAAAGGACACACCCCGTTGACCATTCGACCTCTGCTGTTTTTACTACTGCATTCTAAACGTATTATAGTGGCCACCAAATAAAGTGGCGATTCTTTTATGTATCAAAATTATTTGAAATACGGTAAATTAAAATACGGACTTGTATTTTTATTATTTATAAATTCTTCTTTATGGTAATAAAAAAAGGATTTTTTTTAGAATCCAGACGTCGGATTGTGGTTGGAATATCAAAATTCCGATATATTCTTCTGATGGTACGTCGAAGTAATGTTTATTTAACGACCTGCTGTCGTCTCTCTTCGTATTTTCCGCATAAGTAATATTCAAATAATATTCTCCCGCGTTCTAATGTATGCGATTACACTTTTACTTCGGATATGTTGTGTTCTTATGCCCATAACAGGCAGGCGGAGTGTTAAAGTATTTGCACTCGATCTGCTAGTTCTAGGGTTACAAAAATAGTTAAGTTTCTTATCTCATGGTCAGCCAAATATATGACAGGAGCATTTAAAGAACAAAAAAGGTAGTGGTGTAAAAGACTGTAGTCACAGTTATCTCCTCTGAGAGTAATGAATGTCATTATAAAACCAAATCCTCTGATGAGTATAGTGAATGTGTCATTTGTAAGGGGGAAGTTGATGTTTTTCAGAGGGCCCGGCTTGGTGACAAGCATATTTTTCCACTCAGTGAGGAAGACAATGTTAAACCTTTTCGTCCTCGGTTTTCTTATTAAAGCTTTTAGAGATTCAAACCAGCCTTTCGGTTTATGACCTAAACAACAACAACTGTAATTATGTTTTTTTTATTCGAGGCGGCGAGAAAAACTCATATTCACTCCCTTACGATGGGGGAACGAGTGTTTGACACAGTTGAGGCGTCCTCGTCCAGCCCCTAGGAGGCCGCAACCGCCTTACCAACCAAAAACCTGCCGCCTGGCCACTTGATCCGACATCAGCAAACAACCCTCCACCTCCCTCGGAACTGTTTATATAATACTACAAGGGAAATGTCGGGTTAAAAAAAATTTACATATTGTTAGTGGGGCGTGGAAGGGAACCGTAGCCTAATTCCCCTCTCGCTGTCACCGACCAACACTCATTCTCACTTTCATTCATCTCTTTGATCACCAGCTCATGAATATTAGTGTGCCTACCTTACCCACTGATACCGGGACAGGATTCATTCACTGTGGGAGAGGGCGATCCCGCTGATCTCCATTTTTATGTCTCCTCCCGACCACCCTCTCCACAAACTGAACGACCAACTTCCAGCTCTCCTCATCCCGCACCATCGCTGCCCCTACTCTGGAATCCACTGTGCAACGCCTATCTTCTCAGATGTCTCCATGCTGTCGAGGCCAAAATGGGGACATCTTTCAAAAATATGCGCAATGGACTCCTCTTCACTGACGCACTGTCAACATTTCGGTACATCATGAAGTTTGAACTTAGTCAGATATGCCCAAAAGCAACCATGCCCTGTTAGCAACTGCGTCGGCTCGTGGGTGGTATCACCAAATGTCCTCCTTATCCACAATTTGGAATGAACCTCCTTGTCCATTCCCCGACCCTAGCTTCGCTCCATCTCCTCTGCCACCTGCTAAGTAATTATGTTATTTCAGTTAATCCTGTCAACACTTTATGGATTTAAAATTACTATTTCTGCGAAGATCAATGATCTTATAGTTTGAAAGTTTGTAGATTATCAAATATTCCGATTTGTTGTTAATTTATCATAAACTATCATATTATAATGTTAATGTTTAGGTCATCAGCCGAAAGGCTGGTTTGAACCTGTAGAGTCTGTACTAAGTAAAAGGAGGAATGAGTTGTTTACCGCTGCCTTCCTCACTAAGTGGAAAAGTATGTTTATCAGCGTACCAGGCCCTCTGAAAAACATCTGCATTCCACTCTGGAAATGACACTTTAACTTGATTCACCACAGGGTTTGGGTGTGTAATGAAATTGATTACTCAGAGAAGATAACAGTAACTAGTGTCTTTTACATCTCTTTCTGTCTTTTCTTAAATGCTTCAGTCATATAATTGGCTTACCACGTGATAAGAAACAGAACTATTTTTTGTAGCCCTGGAACTAGCCGATCGAGTGCAAATAATTAACGCTCCATCTTCCTGTTGGGGCATATATACTAATAATATCTCACTTGAAAGGTCGTGTGAGGTACAAATTGAACTGATGTTAACATTTTAAGTTAAGGCTTTAAACGCAGTGGGCTACATTGCTCGAATATTAAGTACTGGGATTTTATGAACTAATACATTCCTTGTGCTTTATCGTTTATTTTTAAATGGTACTAGGAATATTAATGAATGTTTATTAGTGGACTTCTTCTTCGAGTGCAGACTCTATCAATGAAGATTGGCTACAACTCTGTTAAATCACAGTCTTTCGCGAACAACCCACAAAAAGTGTGATAATTCATATTTTTCCAGTCTCTCATACAGCTATGAGCATTTCCTTCGCTCATGTCTGCGTTTGCCTTCAACCTAGAGTTAGGGAATACAAAGACTTATTTTCCTATCCGTTGTTTTCGTGACTTATTTGGCCGATCCATTGGTGTAGTGGTCAACGCAACTAGCTTCAATGCAAGGGTCACGGTTTCCATTCTGTCAGTTTTAGCATTTTTTCATCTGTAATCACCTCATATCATTACCTACTCACAAGCTAATGCCTAGTGGTTATGTAGG
Source organism: Catonia carolina (assembly GCA_035578175.1). Taxonomy (NCBI): domain Eukaryota; kingdom Metazoa; phylum Arthropoda; class Insecta; order Hemiptera; family Achilidae; genus Catonia; species Catonia carolina. The sequence continues at coordinate 282,080,690 of JAQMRL010000001.1, read as the reverse complement.
CATCATTATCGGTGATCTTTGATGTGTAATAATTATCCAGAACGTATTCGGAAATCGAATCCAAGGCCTTCTGTTTTCTGGCCTACTCCATGAAGGTGCTCCAAATTCTAGTACTGTGCTTCCATCCACGAAAATACTGTAAAAACCGGAATTGGTTGAATAGTTCAGTTCACATGGTTAATTTTTAGGTCGATCCGTTGGTGCAGTGGTCAGCGTAGCTGACTTTAATACCGGGGTCGCGGATTCAATTCCCGGCCGATTGAATGAATCACCTCAAATCATTACCTACGCACAAGCCAAGGCTTATGTATTGGCAGTCCTAGCTCCGTGTAGTTGGAAGAAATGCATTTCGTTGTTATAGTAGTGGGAGAATGAATAAGTTTTAGTAGTGTTTCACAGCTGATGCATTTGTAGTGGTAACATGTACTAACTAGACTAAAAAAATATTCTTATCATCCGGCGCATTAATTTAAAAAATACCTACCGGGTTATTAACTTGGTCGGATTTGTAATATTTAATTTACCAATAAATAAATAAAATAAAATAAATGAATTTCAAGCTATTTGTGGTACCATTAACAGGACACTGGGTAACAGAGCTAGAACAGAGACAGTAGTGAAGTTCTACAAGGTAATGGCAGCCCCAGTCCTTCTTTATGGAAGTGAGTCATAGGTTACCACAAAACGCCAAAAAAGTAGGATCCAAGCAGCAGAAATAAGGTTTTTAAGAACGGTGAAGGGCTGCTGGAAGCAAAATCTAATACATAACGAGGAAATTAGATCCGAGTTGGGTGTATTTAGCTTGATGAAAAAGTGGAGGAGCACCGGAATCAATGGAGGCAACATTCGGAACGGATGCCAGAGGAGAGAATACCTCTGAAAGTGATGGAATATGTTCCAGTTGGAAGAAGGGAGGTAGGAAGACCTCGAAGAAGATGGCAGTAGTCAAGATGTACGGTGTTTGTGTAGACGTACAGGATGGTTTGTGAGTTCGGAACAGGCTTATGCCTAATCCTTGATAGTGAGAAGAAGAAGAAGAAGAAGAACTTACCAATTTATATCAAAATATGTAAATAAATAAATGTAATAAATACAAACAAGTAAAACGAAGAGTGAGGTGGTTTACCACTATTGCCTTCCTCACTGAATGGAAAAGTACGCTTATCAGCCTGCCGGGCCCTCTGAAAAGCACATATTTTCCACTCTGCAAATAACACCTTCACTTCATTCACCTCAGGGTCTGGCTGTATAATGAATTTCATTACTTTCAGAGGAGATAACTCTGATTAGTGTCTTTTACACCTCTGCCTCTTCAGTTCTTAAATGATTCAGTCATTTAATTGGCTGACCACGTGATAAGAAACAGAACTATTTATTTTAGCCCTGCAACGGACAGATTGAGTGTAAATAATTTGACACTCCACAAGGAAATGTTCACAAGTTAAAACTCACAGTTACAGTCACTTGATGCGACTTTAAATAAAAAAATAAATTTTAGTTTCCGAACCATATTTGGAAATATTAAATAGAAAAGGCTGATGTGAAGAAATTCACCAATTTTTATTACGATTGGTTTAATTTACACGATTCACAATACAGTATTACTGACTTAGTCATATACTAGTATCCATACTAACTACTCTTGTATTTTATAGGCTACGGTTGAAAGATGATGTCATATTTCATGTGTTTGCGTGTGTGCATACATCGAATGTGTCATTTTACGCTACGTAGTAACAACAGCGTAGAGATGAGTAACTGCCAATTAGTAAATAAGCGGTAAAAGATAAAAAGGATCTATCAGTTGAAATTTGTTTCTTGAACTTAAGTTTATTTTCGTACTTAAAGGAAATCCCTCTACAAAAAAGATCCATTAGGATTTCCTTTTATCACTCACTGTTTGTGTCTACTCTTTCTTAGAACGTCGTCTGATCTGATTGTCCAGGGTTTTTACTTTCATAAAAATTACTTTTTAGAAGAGTTCTTTGAACGTTTTTTAAGGTTATTGTCGTTATAAATGCTGATGAAATTCCTATTTTCCTTATTACATGTATAAATTATTAAATTATAAATTCAGTTAAATAAATTCTGCGTATAGTAAGATAAATCTACTTAATTTTTATATTAGACGGACGTTAAAATAATACTACTCTACATTTTGAGTTTGAAATTTTGATTTTAAACCATTGTGCCATTTCCCTTGAAGGATCGTATTAAGAGCGAGACAATCCGGCATGATTTGGGTAGAACGGAATCTGTGAGGCAGCAGATTGAACGATATAGGGAGAGGTGGTTGCAACATGTAAGCTGCATTCCAGAGGATCGTTATCCGCTACTGGCCTTACAATACCATCCGCAAGGAGTACGGTCGGTGGGTAGACCACGAAGAAGATAGATAGATTGTAAAGTAAATTGGTAGGGGTTTTTTGTCATATTTTATTAATGCTTTTTCATAACTTTGCTGATGTTTGTATTATCATTTATTAACATTTTAGTTTTGTTATTATAAGTTTTAATTTACATTTGTATTCTGTCTGTTTTTTATTTTTTACTAACGCGTTTTTTAATGTTATTTGATCATTTTCTCTTTTGTGTGACTTATTTTTTTATGTAATAAGTGTGTATTGGTATTAATATGCTTTGTCAAGGTTGATGAGCTCTGCTGTTTCACACGTTTAGACCAATCAGAACGTTTGCCAGCGTTGTCAGATTGTAACTGACAAACATTTCGCGCGCATGCGTATAAGAGCGGCAAAAGTTCACTCTTGTCTTGCATCTCGTACTGAACACATCGATTATAGAGCGCGTTAACATGCAATACTTTATAATATAATCAGCTGATTGTATGTTTATAGTGTTTATAATTCATTATTATTATTGAAAGACAAAAAAATGGCCGACAAAATATTTCACAGAGCTACAAGAGTATTGGCAACGTTGCTGGCAAGTCATTGGCTAGCTGTAAAGTAGGTAGGGGCAATGCATACATTCAAAGCTCATCAGCCTTTAAAAATAGTATAACTGTTTTTTCTTTTTGTTTTTTTTATCAGTGCTATTATTGTTGTATTGTAGTTTTATTTTTGTGCTATGTATTTTTTGTAATTAGAGTAATCCTTATCCAAGTACGGGATTTGCTCTTTTGGAGGAGTTATAAAAGAAATAAATAAATAAAAAGATAGGATAGAAGCTGTAACAGGCAATGTGCCTAATCCGTAAAGGAAGAGAAGGATGCTGAAGAAGAAGAAGAAGAGAGACTATCAAAATCACCATGCCTATAAATTGCTACTGTATTTGAATCAAGAGTATTGTGATAGTAGAGTGTAGTAAACCAATTGTGAATCGTAGTAGTACGAGTATAATTGTATACTATGCTAACAACTATCGTATTTAATAGCAGGGTAGTACTAGTAGAACTATTTTCTTCTATTATGGAACATAGTTACTACATTGTAATAATAATAACAATAATACTACACTCGGGTTTATATTAGGAGGCTATTAGTATTCTCTGGAATAATTTACTCGGTTTTATTGTGGCGGCTTCCTGTTTTTCGTTTTTTTTTTAATAACCTGACTACAATGATCATAGTATACTACTAACAGCGTGCTCATTGGTTAGAACAGTAATAAATGGTTCGCCACACCAACGCGCTCTGGTGTCGGTTATTTTGTAAACATTACGGCCAGTTGATTGACGTAATTATCGTATGAATTTCCCTAATTACTTTCAATCATGATAAATAATAATACTAACAATAGTAATTTATTCAACTGTTTTCGTAGAATTATATTATTTTATCTGATGGTCAAATAGTAGTGTGGTTTTAACCTATTAAACTGTTATTACTGTTATGGTCTGTCATTGTTTTTTTGCAGTTACGGACTATGTGATTAATAAAACTATGATTTATTAACCCGTATTTATTGGGTTAAGAAGTTTTATTATCTTTTTTATTGTTTTTCTCCTCCTCCCCACCAAAGGAGTTATAGGGCAGTTATCATTCTAAAGGATGATAAAAATATGGAAGGAGACAAAGATAAATATTTATTATGCTATCCTGGAGAGTGTGTATACCTATGGTGCGGAAGTGTGGGTATTGACAAAGAGACAGAAGGATCTCCTAAAAGCGGTGGAGATGGATTTCTGGAGGCGGTGCTGTTGTGTGTCGCGGATCGATCGAATTCCCAACTCTCAAATTAGGAGAAGAATCGGCCTTCAAGGAAATCATGAATCATGAAATCATGGAAATCATGGTATTATGGATACCATATCCCGGAAGCAGTTAAAATGGTTTAGCCATTTTCAGAGGATGGAGGATGGTAGGATGGTATGACATCCTACTATGACATCGCCATACTCTCCATCTCAATACCCGAGCAGAAGCACAACATGCCCTAGAAAAACTCCACGAGATTGCCATGAAAACCGGGCTCCAAATTTCCTATGAAAAAACACAGTTTTTTGATACAAAGTGTTCAGACAAACTCCCACTAAAAACAAAACATGGTGAAATTGTACAAGTCAATGAGTTCAAATATCTAGGAGAAATTATGCAAAAATCTGGTGTCAACACAAAGTCAAATGAGGAAAGAGTCTCAAAGTTACAGAAAGCGTACAAACTCACCTGGTCTCTACAATAAAAAATGCAGCTGTGGAGATGCAAAGTTACGACACTACAATACGGTGGTTCTACCAGAAACCTTATATGCATCAGAAACCACAAGTACCAGGTGAATGGCAAAAATTAAAGACATTGAAAAGCAAGAAAGGAAAATTCTGAAGAAAATACACGGTGCAGTTTTTAGAGAAAACTTCTGGCAAAAAAGACCCACAGAAGAACTATACAGCCATACTGAAACCATCATGACATTCATCAGAAAACGCAGAGCGAGGTTTTTTACACATATAGCCAGAATGAGTGACACCAGACTGACAAAAAGAATATTAAACATAATGTCCACTTCAAAGTTGGGCACCTCTTGGTACAAAGAAACTATGGAAGACCTGCAAGAATTGTGCATCACAATGGAGGACTTTCACGACCGCAAAATTTGTGGAGAAAAAATCAGAAACCAGGAAATTCAGTTCAGATCATAAGCCAAAAGAACAAGCGAAAATGGACAGACGAAGAGAAAAAGGCGCAAAGTGAGAGGATGAAAGCTTTTTGGGAAGCTAAAAGGAGGAACAGAGACACCACCAAGAGCTAGATTTTTGTGTTTTTAGCGCTCTCCTTAAGGGGACTATACGCAAATAATAATAATAATAATTTAAATGATAAAAAATTACTAATGGCAGCTTATCATGGCCTCATTCTGTCTCATATCCGTTATGGTATCTTAGTATGGAGGATAATTCTAGCATTGGTAATATGAATAGGGTTTTTAAAATTCAAAAGAAAGTTATTAGGTGTATAGTGGAAGCTAACCAGCTAACCTCATGCAGGCCACTGTTTAAGGAGCTTAAATTGCTTACAGTTCCTTCTCTTTACATTTTTGAGGTGATTATGTATGTTAGGCAAAATAATTTTATGCAGAATTTCAATGTTCACAATCATAACACGAGAAACAGAAATGATTATAATGTGGCTAATCACTCCATAAAATTGTTTGAACAAAAACCTACTTATGCAGGGAGAAAATTTATGAATAAATTACCCCAATTTTTAAAATGTTGTGATAATTTGCATTCCTTAAAAAAATCTGAAAAATTACTTGATCGGTGAAACTTTTTATAGCGTAGGCCTACAAGAATTTCTTTCTTGATAGTAGTGATACATTGTGTGATTCTTATATGTATTTCAGAAATTATAACTGACATGCCCTATACTCCTACTGGAGTCTCCTGGACGCAAAAATGTACTCATAATATTTTTCTACTTTGACTGCGAGTATCTTTCAGAGAAAAATGCCAAGTACTATTTGGACGGGTTACAGAGATGGGAGCATCGCTGGGAGAATTGTGCAGAGTCACAAGGAGACTATGTTGAGAAATAAAAAAACTTTTTCGGAAAAAATGTCTTGTATCTTTGTTAGGTCGGAAACTTTTTAGACCACCCTCGTATGTTATGTATGAATTATGCTATGAATAACAACAATAAAAACAATTAAAAAAATGGAAAAGGAAATTTGTAATTTCAAACTGGGAAATTGTTTTAAAAAATAATCTAAAATATCCCTCAGGGGAAAAGTTATTGTCGTCATAATTTGAAACAACTAGGATTTGAACCAGGAACCTATTAATACAACTCCGATCTGTTAAACAGCTGACTCGCAGCGACTTCACCTTTAGACCAACCCGGGGGATAAAAATTTGTTAAAAGGAAAAACTATAATTGAAATAGTTTATTGTAAAAGAATTCTGAGTTGAATAAATACAATTTACTACGTTAACAGTACAAATTTATGTTTTTGTTGTTTAGGTCATCAGCCAAAAGGCTGGTTTGAACCTGTAGAGGTTTTACTAAGTAAATCGAGGAGTGAGGTGGTTTACAATTGCCTTTCTCACTTAGTGGAAAAGTACACTTATCAGCATGCCACGCCCTCTGAAAAGCATATATTTTCCACTCTGCAAATGACACTTTCACTTTATTCACCACAGGGTCTGGTTGTATAATGAAATCCATTACTTTCAGACGAGATAACTCTGATTAGTGTCTTTTTACACCTCTACCTCTTCTGTTCTTAAATGATTCAGTCGTTTAATTGGCTGACCATGTGATAAGAAACAGAACTATTTATTTTAGCCCTGCAACTAACAGATTGAGTGTAAATAATTTGACACTCCACCTGTCTGTTACGGGCAAATTTATATCGGGTATAAATTTATACAATACAAATTTATATCGGGTTTATGTATTTAAATTGTATCTGAATAAAATAAGTTCCAATTACTGTAACCTATAATTGACTACACTGCTGTAGTAATAAGGTTAAAACAGGGTTACTCGATAAATAATACGGACGATTTGTAATCAACATAGCCTATTTATATGTATGCAGGATTTACATAAATAACTAAAGTGCGTGAACAAAAACAGTTAGAACAGTAATAATAGTTTACTTTTGTGAGTGGACCCTACATTTAGTTAGGTCTACACATAAACATAAATAACAGTTGTAGAGGTAGCCCTAAATCTACATTTAAATGGTATATTACAATTTATTGTATACTAATAAACAATAACACTTTTACGTTAATCTTCACACCTCCGTTATTACCATATTCCTAAAGTTTCTATGTGAAATTAAACTACTATAGTTCCTTATAACATTAGACATCCCCTCTGTAATTTCGGTAAAATATTATAAGTCATTAACTGCTCTAAAAGGAATAGCCCCAATGATTCTTGTTTTGAACGGAAACCCTGTAATTTGGTAATCTGATTAACATTTTTGAACTGTTATTTAGTTCACTTAACATTTGTCTTCTAGGTTTTTGTTTTTCCTCAGCTCTAAGTTATATAGGGTGATTCAAAACTATACGGCAATCTCTTGGGATCTCATTCTATAGCTAAAAATAAGAAAAAAAGTTCATATAAACATATGCTTGAAAACGCTTAGTTAGCGAGTTACGGCTTGCGAAAAATTTCACCTAGAACTCTGTACCCTCGGTGAAGTAAGGCCGTATAAAAATGTAAACGTAGTTACAAAGATACAAATACGATTGTTTCTTATGTTTTAATCTGAAAAATTGAATAAAATTGGTTTCAGAGCTGTAAATGCAATACTTTCAGAGATATTTTACATAAAACACAAGAATTGGTGCAAAGAAATAACATATTTTTGTATTTAACGTAAGATTACTTCCATAAATGGTAAATAAAGGTGTATTTTTTTAATAAATTTGTAGAAAATTTAATTCTGAAAAGATTCATGTGAATTACTCAGGAAAAAAATCAATAATAGATATTGAAATTTCGCTTTATTTAAAATCAAAACAGACGCACATAAAACGAACATTTTTAACTGCATAAAATATTAACTAATATGTACGTTGGGAGTTAACAGCTGATCATTATCAGCTGTTACTCCCAACCTAATATGTTATGCAATTAAGGATGTGCGTTTTATGTGCGTCTGTTTTGATTTTAAATAAAGCGAAATTTCAATATCTATTATTGATTTTTTTCCTGAGTAATTCACATGAATCTTTTCAGAATTAAATTTTCTACAAATTTATTTTTAAAAAATACACCTTTATTTACCATTTGTGGAAGTAATCTTACGTTAAACACAAAAATGTGTTATTTCTTTGCACCAATTCTTGTTTTTTATGCAAGATATCTTTGAAAGTATTGCATTCAAGGCTCTGAAACCAATTTTCTTCAATTTTTCAGATAAAAAAACATAAGAAACAATCGTATTTGTATCTTTATAACTACCTTTAACATTTTTATACGGCCTTACTTCACCGAGGGTACAGAGTTCTAGGTGAAATTTTTCGCTAGCCGTAACTCGCTAACTAAGCGTTTTCAGGTATATGTTTATATTATGAATTTTTTTCTTATTTTTAGCTATAGAATGAGATCCCAAGAGATGTCGTATAGTTTTGAATCATCCTGTATATAATTCAATCGTAATGGATCGGACAATTGGATATTTTTACTGTCTTTGTTGATAAAACTTGTGAATGAATTGATGCGTGTATATAATGGTCAGATTATAATCATAAAACATTCGGTACAGTCCTTGCGTTTTCGTGGTGTTCTTAGAACGGTAGCTGACCAGTTTTATTTTATTATCCATAAAAATCTGGTGTGAAAGACTCACACGCTTTCTCTTGCCAATGCTAATAATTAACAATAAACCTCACATTAGTAATAAAACATTAGAAATAAATGAAAAACTAATCTCTAAAAATATAACCTAATTTTAATCATATATGAAAGACGCAAAATTAAAATCAACCTCAGTTTGGCTTAAAAATTCGGATAATCACTCTTTCACGCTAAATTAGGCTCTGTAGAGAAAAATGCTCTAAATAAAAGTTGTAGATCTTTCAATTTCCTATAAATTTAATTATATACACTTTTGTCGTGAAGTGCATACTAAGGCCGAAATCTTAAAAAAATCGATTTTTCACACGTTTACGTGAGAAAAAAAACAGGAAATCGCTAATTACATCTAAACTAAGCGTTATACAAAAAAATGTTTTAAATAAAAGTTGTAGAATTTTAAATTTTCTACAACTTTTATTATATACATTTTTACGCTTAAATGCATATTAAAGCCGTAATCTAAAAAAAACAATTATTTTACGTAAAAACAGCCTCACCGAGAATTTCAGCAAACATGGTGCTTACCCTATCTTGTAGAGCATAAAAAATGAGTAAATCAGGCGATTTTTAAAAAAATCGTAAGACCAGTTTTTCAGAAAATCGCAAAAAAGTGAAAAATTACACGAATAAACTACTACTTCCGGTTGACCGATTTTGATGAAAATGTTCGTGTCGGGTCCGGTAGTGGTATGTAACTTAAGTTTCAAGTCCGTACGATGTACCGTTCTTGAGATATTCTGTTCACACACACACACACACAATCACTAAAAACATGTTTTTTTGGATTCAGGGGGTCTGAAAACGTGTAGATCCGGTGAAAACTCGATTTAGAAAAATCGACATGAAAGCAATACTTTCCTTCCTATATATTCGTATAGGCAAGAGAAAGTAAAAAAGATCTGGTTGAAACACGACGTTCTCTTGTCAATGTAAATAATTAACAATATAACCTATGTTTAATCATGAGTAAATTTAATACAGGGTGCCAATTTTAAAGATTTTCATGGAAAAAAAACAGAAAATCAGTTATTACCGCTTAACTAAGTGTTGTACAAAGAAATGTTTAGAATAAAGGTTGTAGGTTTTTAAATTGTCTAAACTCTTTATTATATACATTTTTGCACTAAAATGCATATTAAGGCCGCAATATTAAAAAAAAACCTTTTTTCTATGTAGGCACAGTTACCCCAAGAATTTCAGCAGACATGGCGCCTACCCTATCTTGTAGAACATAAAATATGTAGTTATTGAGGCGCTTTTGAAAAAAATTGTAGGAACGTTTTTGAGAAAATCGCTAAAAAGTGAAAAATGATATGAATAAACTACTATTTCCGGTTGACCGATTTTGGTGAAAATGTTCGTTTTGGGTTCTTAAGTGGTACCTAACTTAAGTTTTAAATTTCAACTTCGTACGATGTTTCGTTCTTGAAATATTTCGTACACACACACACACAAATGAAATGAAATAGACAGTTTCGATAGCTTATAGAAAATTTATTTTTGAAAAGTTAAGGTAATTACTTACATGATTTTATAGAGGAATTCATTAAGTTTTTATTGAAAATATTTACAGATGTTCAATGTGTGCACCATTTGTAACACGACAGATATCAACACGGTAGTCGAATTCTTCCCACACACGATCTTGTGGCAAGAGCATTTGCGATACGTTGTTTTAGATCATCGATATCTACAGGAAGCGGTGGTACAAAAACTTTGTCTTTTACATAACCCCAAAAGAAAAAGTCGCAGGGCGTTAAGTCTGGACTACGAGGTGACCACGGCGTAAACACAATGTTTTCCTCACTTGCACAGCCGATCCATCGTGTAGGAAGACGTTCATCAAGCTAATTTCTGACCTGTAAGTGCCAGTCAGGCACTCCATCTTGTACAAAAATGAAGTTATCACTATCTTCCTGGAGTTGAGGCATTAACCATTCGTTTAACATGTCCAGATAAATTACTCCGGTTACTGACACTTCGTGAAAGAAGAACGGCCCGTAAACCTTTTTCACGAGATAATGCGCAAAAGTCGTTTACTTTAGGGGAATCGCGTGTATGCTGTAAAGTTATTTTTGGGTTTTCTGTGCCCAACATTCTAACATTATGTCTATTAACTTTTTGACTAATGTGAAAATTACATTCTTCACTGAAAATTAGGCGATTAAAGAATGCGTCATTTTCAACACAATGTTGCATCTCCAGACAAAAATTTTTGCGTACGACTTTATCACTGGTAAACTTAAACTTTGTAGGTACTAACTGCAATTTATAAGGTGTCATTTTCAAACGTTTCCGCAGAATTTTCTACACAGTTGGTTTGCGACTAAATTTGCCCTACGATTTTTTTAAAAATCACCTCATTTACTAAAGTTTTTATGCTCTTCAAGATAGGGTGGGCACCATATCTGCTGAAATTCTTAGGGAGGCTGTTCGCTCGTGAAAAATAATAATTTTTTAACATTGTGGCCTTAAAATGCATTTTAGGGCAAAAGTGTATTAAAGTTTTGGACTTAATCAAAGTTGTAGTATTAAAAAATGTACAACTTTTATTTAAATATTTCTTTGTATAATGATTAGTTAAGCTGTAATTAGTAGTTTTCTGATTTTTTTTAACGAAAATCTGTAAAAAAAGGGACTTTTTAAGATTTTAGCCGTAGTATGCATTTAACCGCAAACGTGTATATATAGTGAAATTTATAGGAAATTAAGATTATTAACGTTTATTAGAAGCATTTTCCTCTACAGAGCTTTGTTTAGCGTGAAAGAGTGATTTTTGTATTATTAAGCCAAACTAAGGTTGGTTTTCATTTTGGATAATTCACTCATGATTAAATTTAGATTATGTTTTTTTGAGGTTAGTTTGTTTGATAATTTTTTGTTTTATTAATAATGTTAGGATTATTGTTAGGATAGATTAATGTTAGGATATTGTTCATTAATTGCATTGGCAAGCGGAAGCCGTGTGAGTGTTCACACCAGATTATTTTATTTATTTCAAACTTTTTTACTGAACTATGGGCCTTGAGCGGTATATCTAGGTTATGTTCGAAAACTTGAAAAATCGGTCATCCGAACTACCTGTGGTCCCAATAGTTCGGATTTTCGACTCTACTGTATATTAGAACGAACAGATTATTTATAGATTAAAGCATTAAAACTGTACAAAATCTAAAACCGTTAATTAAATATAAATCCTTCGTTGTATTAACTTTTATACTCAATTTTTTGATCTGGTATTTTATTAAATAAAATTTAAATCTGTTCTATGTAATTTACACACGAAAATCGTATTAGAGAATGAAGTATCCGATAGGTAGTCTGTGTAACACAACACTTGCTAATCACGTGAACTCCATGCTACCGGTTCACTAGTTACATAGGTGTACTTATCTTTTTTCAATACGGATTTACTTCTGTCATCCTAACAAGGTTAAACGATTTGAATTATTTTATTCTTAATGTAAACTGACCTATCCTAGGCATGCCGTATTTTATATTTATCAAATTCATAATAAGTTACTCAAAAATAACAACAACAATATCATAAATCATTCTTAAATTATTTCAATGAATTATTTTATTTTATAAATTTTTGACTGACTTCTTGTATCGTTTCGTTTTCATTTTTCATAAAACTTTTTCTACATTAAATTTAAAACTTGTTCATTGCCCATAACAGGCAGATGGAGTATTAAATTATTTACACTCATTCTGTTAGTTCCAGGGGTACAAAAAATAGTTCCGTTTTCTCATCACATGTGCAGTCAATGTTGTGACTGAAGCATTTCAGAACGGAAGAGGTAGAGGTTTTTTGCAATTACTGCTAATGCAGACGGTGAAGATCAAATGATTTTTGTAACGTATGAAAATATGCCGTGCCTGAGTGGGATTCGAACCCAAGACCGCATGATGAGAGGTGAGCACGTTACCAACTACGCCAATGCGGCCGGCAGAGGTAGAGTTGTGAAATACACTACTGTCGATTTCTTTATTATAGATTTCCGAGTTTGGAGCTTTTTTTCTTCAAAACCGCTTGTTAAATTTTAACGTACCTACTATACACCAACATTTAGCTAATTTCAATCAGCGTTGTTACATGTAAGTTTCATATTTTTAGCGTTTTTTGATATTCCGATATCAGGATGAGAAGAAAAAAAGAGCCGGTTTTTTGATGCTGCAACACAGGATGCATTTAGAGGCTTATAACTCAAAAACCGCTTGACCAATTTATTTGAGATTTCGTCTGAATACAAACTTGTAACAGCACAAGTCCGACCTAATCAGTAACAGCACAGCGTACATCCATCGGTAAATTTTTTTAAATTTATTTTTACCTTTTCTCCCTATATGAATGTATTGGAAAAGAAAATATTGTTTTCATATCGATTTTGACGAAAGCGCGCGCGCTTTGGAGTATACAGTCGATCGACAGCTACACAATTTCTGTTACATACTTATTTAAAAAATATTGATTACACATTTTCTCATGCGAAGCCGCGCGGGGCACGCTAGTTATAAATAAAAAAAATATTAAAAACTATCAGCAACAGTCAAAGAATCGCAAAGAACAGTTACCGATTTGAGAAGTACTTATGTGGCTTTATCACATCATCAGCTTGTACTTAAAATTATACAATTTAGAATTCTCAATTCTTTATTATAAACATTTTTTGTCAGTTAATATACTCTTAATTTTTTCTATTTTATTTTCAGTATTTCATCTTCATTTTCATTGTCTTGGATTACACAACCTATTTTTATATCTATTAGTATTTTTATATCTTTACTCATTTTATTTTCCGAATGAGTATTTCGGATTTTTTCTTGTTTCTCAAAATCTTAGTTTTTTCATACGATACTTTTCCCGATATATTTTTGCACACTCTTCTAAAATTGTTCTTGTATCTTGCTGTGTTTTTGCTATCCGATATTAAACCCATACCTTGTACAAAACCTAAATAATTTATTGCTACATAGCTATTTTCCTCACTGACTATTTTGTAGATAATTTAACCTTTTTCATCACCAGGTTGTATTTACTTTCAGTGTAGTTTTTTGCTTTTAAAATAAAATTGTTTGTTTATTCCATGACCTAACCTAACTGTTTTATGCTAGTTTTATTTTAACATACCAACAGATGATTATGTGGAACTATTATTTTTCACAAAGATAATGAAATGAGAATTTATGACTATTTATTATACATAACAATTGTATCATTATTTTTATTGTTATGTTTTATTTTTGATAAATTTTATCTCTGAAGTTCTATTATTCATATATATATATATATTTATTTTTTAATAAGGTTTCTCACAAATTCTTTGTAGTTTATTTTCTATGTAAAAGTAACTTATGTAGGCTAAATATTTTGAAAACTTTTTAATGCGGGTCTAAGATTTTATGGGATTTTTTCGGAATTCGGTACATAATTTGTATACAATTTTTACATTGTGACACTTATTGCTAAGATCCGTTTCGGGATCTAGGTTATTAAATAATTAATACACTAAAGTTTACAATTACAAATATTTATTACACTATAAAAGATTTGCAAATTAAATAATAAACTAATTATAATGAAGTGATACAATAAATAACTTAATAATTTACTTAGCACTACTTACAATCAATTTTATAGAATACACATACAAAATGAAACTGAACACACAAAGACTGAATTTAATACAGATACACAATAACTTTTCACAATACTCGTACACACACAAACAAAAACAGTATAACAATCGTTGACCAACACCATGCCCGGAACGCACCTGCAGTACGCCCGATATCCACTCGTCAAAGATCAAACGAATACTAACTCCTGACCGCGCTCGGGGTTCTATTTATATAGAAGGGGTTCAAAGAGACTTCTCGAACGACATAGAGATTCGATCAATAATCTTTTTTATTAGTTCTCGAAAAGTCATAACTGATGAACTTGATATTTATCATGTACATGGAAAGTGTTACAGGTCCCTTTCATAAATAGTTGTACTACAATACCGGACTTTTTATAAATAGCTATACTTTTATTGTTACTATTGTCTTATTGTCACTTATTATTACTATTTCACTCTATTATCTACTCTTTACCATGAAATGCTAGAGATTTCGCGAACCTTCTTCGATATTGTCACAGTATGTTATGGTAGAAATGACTTGAAATAGGAATATTATCAATTATAATTTTCTGCCATTTACAAAAAGATGAATAAAACATCTAAGCACATAGGCCTAAGATGTAGAAATATAATAGATATTAATCCGAGTTATTACCTCTGAAAGTAGCCTAATTGATTTCATTATGCAACGAATTCTGTGATTTGTTAATTAGGTTTTGTTTGATAGAAGGAATATGCGTAGCTCTTGAGACCAAGCATATTGAAAAGTTATTATACTTTTTAAACTGGTACGTAATCAACATTAAACCACCACTGTGTTCTGAATCTCTATTCAGAACACGGTCAAGTGTAGAAATATTTGTTACTTTACTCAGATCACGTGAGGGGGAGAAAAATACGAGTTGTTGAGGCTGGTGGTCCAGGAAAATATCGAAGCGTAAAGGAGTCCTTGCATACTGGATGAACATCCTGGCTTAAAAACTTGGTACAATGGACTAATCTCACATCAATGGACCTTTTCCGATCTGCAATAAACAATGATGATCGTCAACGCCCACTGAGGATGTTGTTGTTTAGGTCATCAGCCTGTAGGCTGGTTTGAGCCTGTGGAGGTTTTACTAAGTAAAACGAGGAGTGAGGTGGTTTACCGTTGCCTTCCTCACTGAATGGAAAAGTTCATTTAACAGCATGCCGGGCCCTCTGAAAAGCACACATTTTCCACTCTGCAAATGACACCTTCACTTCATTCACCACAGGGTCTGGCTGTATAATGAAATTAATTACTTTCAGAGGAAATAACTCTGATTAGTGTCTTTTACACTTCTACCTCTTCTGTTCTTAAATGGTTCAGTCATTTAATTGGCTGACCATGTGATAAGAAACAGAACTATTTATTTTTGCCCTGCAACGAACAGATTGAGTGTAAATAATTTGACACTCCACCTGTCTGTTATGGGCAGCCACTGAGGATATGATTCTAGAAAAAGATGAAGATAATGAAATCAAGAATTTTCTAAATTATTTTTGTTTAATCAATTTACCACCTGTTGGTGTACCCCCTTTTAACCCCTTTAAAGTTTTACTTAGTAAATTAAAGGTATTTTATTTTTCTGCAAAGGCATGTAGACTCTTTTCCAATCTGCTGTGTGGGTCTGAAATGTAGCTGCTGAGAATGTTTTATTAAAATATATTCTAGCTGCAGAAATGTTCTTTTTAAGAAGTTTAAAGATTTTTATAAGATACTATCATGCGGAGAGAAGTGAGTAGCTCATGAAGAGAGCACGTAAGAAAGTCGCGTCCTAAAGTTAATGTGTGGTATCAATCAGCTGTCCGGAGATCTCAAGAGAGAAAGATCTTTTTAGAGATAGAGTAGTTGGAATTAGTCACTGAAGTAATACTTGATGTAGGATGTGTGTGCAATGAGAAACCAAACTTATAAAATTTCTCAGTGAATCATTATCACGCGTAGTGATACATACTTCTAGGATAGGGTGTACATCAATATGGTAAATCAAGAATTGAAATTATTTTCAAGGTCTTTTCATATTTTTTCTCGACTTCATCTGTTTTACCCGCTCCGGATATTGGCTACCACGATGGTAAGTAATAACGTACCTTTTTCGCTACATGGTTTGTGAGAGGAAACAGTCCTGCTTTTACCCGGGCTCCGTCTTCCCTAAATGACGATCTGCAGAAATAGGTGCACTTAAAACCTCTAAATAAGTTAACGACTAAATATTAATTGATAACTTCTTTTAATTTCCTACAAGGTCTGTGTTTATGAGTTAATACATTTCTTTTAGTAGATATAACTTTGTTTAGTTTTATTTTCATGTGTCTTTACTGGTCTTAAATACAGCTATAATTCTTTTTTCCAAACTCATAAGGGGACTTAAACTATGTTTAATAGTTCTTCAACTTTTATAGTTAGTACAATATTAGTTAATTATTCTAAATACCTGTAACGAAAATGTACTGAATGGGTTTCTATATTGTAGATTTGAAAGACAAATATGTTCCGTTCAGCGCAGTGATGAGAAGAGTACTTTCATTATCTAACTGGTGTCATAGAACTTTTGCCTTCCCCATTAAGACTGTTGTAACGGTCTTATTTAATACTCTTCTGTATTTATGCCTGTGAGATAAACCATTTCAATTAAATATAATGTGAAATATTCCTCAATGAATTCTCAGAAGGAAGATTTTATAGACATTAGTTTATGGGTGAATAATTAATACAGTATTACTATATTACCATCTAATTTTAAACATTATTTTTGTATGAGTTTTGATTTTTTTATGCATTATTCTAAAATATTTATTTTTCTGTTTACAGGTGAGCTTTTAACGAACGCATGATTACGACTAATGGTAATTATTTCTTAAGTTACAATTGTTTTGTATATTCATATCATTTATACTCTATCGAAAGTCCATTTCGGGATTTCTTGTTATTATAATACATAACGAACCTTAAGCTCTCCAAACTTTCAAAAGAAATTCGAATCAGATTATTAAACAACTTAAAAATGAAAAACTTTATTGTACATTTATTTATGTTAATTACATTGATTACGATGTTAGTTAAAACATCTTAGCAGTTTAGAAGTTGGCTAGTTATTCTATTGTATGAAATGTAAAGAAATTGAAATCTTTCTTTGAGTAGCCAAGGGAAACCTTTTAAAATGCAGATGCTAATACAAGAAAAGTTTGATGTCGTTGAAGACTCATAACGGGCAGGTTGAGTATTAAATTAATTACACTCAATCTGCTGGTTTCAGGGTTAAAAAATAGTTCTGTTTCTAATCACATAGTCAGCCAATTATATGACTGAATTAATTAAGAACAGAAGAGGTAAAGGTGTAAAATGCACAAGTCAGAGTAATATCCTCTGAGAGAAATGTATATGAAATGAATTTCGTAATACAGTAAGACCCTTTGATGAATGAAGTGAAGGTATCATCTGCAGGGTAGAATCTAGGTACTTTTCGGAGGGCCTGGCATGCTGATAAGCATACTCTTTAAACTCAGTGAGGAAGGCAATAGTAAACCTCCTCACTCCTCATTTTTTACTTAGTAAAACCTTTAGAGATTCAAACCAGCCTTTCGACTGTTGACCTAAATTACAACTAAAACAGGAGTTCCAATGCCTGTCTGACTAACGTTATCATCGATGCATTATCTTAGCAGCCGATAAAGATATTGGCTTCAAATTTTTACCTCATACGATAGGCATTTCTCAGATAGAAATGCTCATCTGAGAAGATAGGCATTTCAAGCGTTTGAAATGCCTAGTTTATGACGTAATAATACCAGTGATCTGAAGTCATACGTGACTTGCGCCGTGTATTCCTGTACAAAGTAGACCTACAGTTTACTAGTAACGTTTCCAAACGTTCACACCGCGCTAGTTTACTAGCGCTAGTAATTCACGTAACCTTTTTTTCTCTACTAGCGCTAGTAAAATCAAACTTGTTCAAAGTCATATGCGCGCTAGTGAATACTACCGCTTTAATTAAACTAGCTGCTAGTTGTTCGTTCCCATTACGCTTGTTGCTAGCTGCTAGACAACTAGAAGCTAGTGGTTTTGCTAGTTGACACCATCTTGTGTTACTTAACAATTCATAGCTATATACTGCCAGCTGACTGGGGTGACTTCTGAGTCGTACATGTAATTTGAATTCATTAAAAAGAAATTTGTGTATTTTTTTCTGTACTCGTCCACCTACATTTGATATACGAGTATTAACAATCTGGTGAAAAAACTCACACGACTTTCTCTTGCCAATGCAAATAATGAACAATATAACCTAACATTAGTAATAAAACATTAAAAATACGCAAAAAACTAACCTCAAAAAACATAATCTTATTTTAATCATGAGTGAAAGACGCAAAATGAAAATTAACCTTCATTTGGCTTAAAAATACGAAAAATCACTCGTTCACGCTAAACTAGGTTCTGGATAGAAAAATGCTCTAAATAAAAAATATAGATCTTTTAATTTTCTATTAAATGATTATACACTTTTGTCGTAAGATACATACTAAGGCTGAAATCTTTAAAAAATCAATTTCTACACATTTTCGTGATAATAAACAGATAATCGCTAATTACCGCTAAACTAAGTGTTATACAAAAAAATGTTGGAAATGAAAGTTGTAGGATTTAAAATTTTCTACACCTTTCATTATATACATTTTTGCGCTGAAATGCATATTAAAGCTGCAATCTTAAAAAAAAAACAATTTTTATACGAGAAAACAGCCTCACCAAGAATTTCAGCAGACATGGCACCTACTCTATCTTGTAAATCTTAAATAATGTAGTAAATGAGGCGATTTAAAAAACATCATAGGAGCCGTTTTGTGGAACTCGCAAAAAAGTGAAAAATGACACGAATAAACTACTACTTCCGGTTGACCGATTTTGATGAAAATGTTTGTGTCGGGTCCTCTAGTGGTATATAACTTGAGTTTTAAGTTTAAGTTCGTACGATATTCTGTTCACACACACGCGCGCGCGCGCGCACACACACACACACACACACACACACACACACACACACACACACTCTCACACGCATACAAAGACCAACCGCTAAAAACATGTTTTTTGGGTTCAAGGGGGTCTGAAAACGTGTAGATCCGGTGAAAACCCGGATTTCGAAAAATCGACATGAAAGCAATACTTTCCTTCCTATATATTCATATAGGCAAGAGAAAGTAAAATTTTGTTGTTTAGGTCATCAGCCAAAAGGCTGGTTTGAACCTGTAGAGGATTTACTAAGTAAAACGAGGAGTGAGGTGGTTTACCATTTTCTTCCTTACTGAATGGAAAAGTACGCTTATCAGCATGCCGGGCCCTCTGAAAAGCACATATTTTCCACTCTGCAAAGGACACCTTCACTTCATTCACCACAGGGTCTGGCTGTATAATGAAATTCATTACTTTCAGAGGAGATAACTCTGATTAGTGTCTTTTACACCTCTACCTCTTCTGTTCTTAAATGATTCAGTCATTTAATTGGCTGACCATGTGATAAGAAACAGAACTATTTATTTTAGCTCTGCAACGAACAGAGTGAGTGTAAATAATTTTACACTCCACCTGTCCGTTATGGGCAGAAAAAAAACTAAAATTACTGAGTATAAAGTTGAACGTTGAAATGATGAGAAAACTTCTATTTAGGACTTCCACATCGTCATCGAAAATGTGCATCTGGTGCATCCAGATCACATGTGTAATAAACTCTCTAATTTTTATGACACTGCTTATAACTTTTTAGGCTTATATCTTCTTAACTGCATAAAAAAACATCTTGTTTTTAAAACCAACACTATTTACATAATTAAGGCTGTGTAGATTATCTTTAAAAACGAGGTCAGATTTTTAAAACAAATTACTCTTAGTAAAATCTTATGCATTTATTTTTTTTATTTAAATAATATTTATGCAATGTGTACGTGGTGTTTTTTAAAAATAAAATATGTCATCTTTTATAAACTGACCTAGGGTAATATATTTTATGTTATTAGTAATCTACTTTGAATAGGTTGTTTATTAGAATTTAATTATATTGACCTATTAATTCTCTTGTATATTTATAGTACAATCATTTCATTGAATAATGTTCTTAGTTTACGTTTTGTTTTGACTTCTTTGTAATTTAGGCCTATCGTTCTATATACAATAAAATAATATATCTACATGTCTATCGAATATTATTGATTAATACTGTTATTAAGGTAGTAAATTAGGCCTGTATTTCATAAATCATTATCTATTTTTTTAAAATTCGTAAACATGTTTTTTAACAAAAAGATGTAATCTATTTCATCAAGATTATCTTGTGATTCATTTTAGTGAAGTTGATAAGCAACAATACCGTTAAAATTACTGTTGTTGTTTAGGTCAACAGCCGAAAGGCTGGTTTGAACCTCTAGAGGTTTTAATAAGTAAAAACGAGGAGTCAGTGATTTACAGTTGCCTTCCTCACTGAGTAGAAAAGTATGCTTATCAGCATGCCAGGCCCTCCGAAAAATATCTACTTTCTACCCTGCAAATGACACCTTCACTTCATTCACCACAGGGTCTGGCTGTATAATGAAATTCATTACTCTCGGAGGAGATAACTCTGACTAGTGTATTTTACACCTCTACCTCTTCTGTTCTTAAATAGTTCAACCGTATAATTGGCTGACCATGTGATAAGAAACAGTACTAATTAAAATTACTGCTAATTTTTAAAAAAATTCCTGATGTGTGTACGTTGCAATCTGTTCAATATAAGAAATACGTTGTTTAGGTAATCAGCTGAAAGGCTGGTTTGAACATCTAGAGGCTTTATTAAGTAAAACTAGAAGTTAGGTGGTTTACCATGCCTTCCTCACTGAGTGGAAAAGTATGGATATCAGCATGCCAAGCCCTGTGAAAAGCATCTACTTTCCACCCTGGAAATGACACCTTCATTTAATTCACCCCAGGTGTTTGGTGTATAATGAAATTAATTTTCAGAGGAGATAACTCTGACTACTGTTTACACCTTTACCGCTTCTGTTTTAACATGTTTCAGTTTGTCATACAATTGGCTGACCATACGGTAATAAACAGAGGCATTTTTTGTAGCCCTGGAACTAGCAGATCGAGTGCAAATAATTTAACACTTCATCTGCCTTTTATGAGCAAAATAAGAACTGTAAGCAACTTTTTACACTCAATCTCTTCGTTACATGTTAGCTCTGTTCCTTATTACATGGTCAGCCAATTAAATGTCTGAATTATTTAAGAACAGAAGAGGTAGAAGTGTAGAAGACACTAATTAGAGTTATCTCTTCTGAAAGTAATGAATTTCAATATACAGCCGGAACCTGTGGTGAATGAAGTGAAGGTGTCATTTGCAGAGTGGAAAATATGTACTTTTCAGAGGTCCCGGCATGCTGATAAGCGTACTTTTTCATTCAGTGAGGAAACCACCTCACTTCTCGTTTTACTTAGTAAAACCTCTGCGGGTTCAAACCAGCCTTTCGGCTGATGACCTAAACAACACAACACAAGCAACCCTTTGACGCAATGAGATGATGATGATGATGTGAATGAGGTGTAGTCTTTTATAAACTCAGCCCGATCATTCCTGAAACAGTATGGTTAATTGAACCCCAACCATCAAAGCACTTCGGTTACCACTGTGTAGTATTAAAATCTGTGTATAAGTAACTACTTTTAATAGGATTTGAACCAAGAAAGTTCGTCTCCGAAAATCAGCTGTTAAATTGGTGACTCGTGGCCATAACGTAATTAATTTACGAACCTGGTGGGTTACTTCTTAGATTTATCTTGTATTTTTATACTAATAGTCATGATAGCACCTATTTTATTTTGTAAATTGTCGGTCAGTCATCATCTTGTAGTTTTATCCTCTATCGGAATCTGAACAACAAAACGGTGGATAAGATATAGAGAGATTCAAGTGGCGTCACGATAACCTCTACACCATGAGAATTTTAAGGCGTTAAACTCCTCGACAACTCAAACTTAAAGAAATGATCAAAGCGCCAGAAAAATTTCAACTCTGTTTGTTTTACGAAATAAAAGTATTTTGTTTTATAAAAAGAACTGGGTTAATAGGGAAATACTAATCTTTATTTAAAAGATTACATTAAGGGATATTTTTAAGATAATTGTTACCGTTCGAATGTTTTTTTTTATTAACTGTATTCAGGAGACTCCAAAGGGGAGTATAAGTTAAAAAAATTTAAATACGACAAATTCATTAATTACCAATATTTATTACCACTACTAACATGCTTACTTCAATAAATATACTTCACTAATTTCAGTAAGCATGTCACAACCCATTAATATCAAATAATAAACAATACAGTAAACTCTCGATTATCCGTGGCGCCTACAGTAAAACGTTTTATCTATAAAAAAAGAAAAAATACACAAAAACAAGTTTTGAAACTTAGAATTATTTCATAAATACGAAAATAGGTTTTCTAATTACTTTAATGTAATAAAAATCATTATAAATAATAAAATACGTAATAAACTATAATATTGTATAGTACAACACGTACAGTATAGTATTTAACACGAAAAAACAAAAGCAATTGACCGATTTTTTTGTAAAACAGTTAGCATAACTTCCTCTTAAACAATAATGTACAAAACGTAGATTTAGTTTTTTATCATATACGTTCTTTTATTATACAATAAATTGATTTAAAGCACTTGTGTTGTTTTTTAGAACTTTCAGCCATTTTAACTGCTGTCGGCAATTTTGCGGCTTATCCGCGAAATTCGATTATCCGCGGTATCCGCACCAGTCAATTCCCCGGATAATCGGGAGTTTACTGTATTTCTGTATTAAGAGGGTAACTTAAGAGAGTAACTTAACATTTTAAAAATGGACTAAATATTGTTGTTGTTGTTTAGGTCATCAGCCAAAAGGCTGGTTTGAACCTGTAGAGGTTTTACTAAGTAAAACGAGGAGTGAGGTGGTTTACCATTGCCTTCCTCACTGAGTGGAAAAGTACGCTTATCAGCATACCGGGCCCTCTGAAAAGCATATATTTTCCACTCTGTAAATGACACCTTCACTTCATTCACCACAGGGTCTGGCTGTATAATGAAATTCATTACTTTCAGAGGAGATAACTCTTGATTAGTGTCTTTTACACCACTACCTCTTCTGTTCTTAAATGATTCAGTCATTTAATTGGCTAACCATTTATAATAAGAAACAGAACTATTTATTTTAGCCCTGCACTGAACAGAGTGAGTGTAAATAATTTGACACTCCACCTGTCAGTTATGGGCAGACTAAATATTGTACTAACTTAAATCTTTTTGGAGCACCCGTTACTAGTGTACTACTATATGGAAATAGGTAGTCAAGGTTGCAAGGTCATATTTCGGTTTCGTTTAAGGTCTCAAATGTCAAGCGTTTGAAAACTCATCGTGCAACTTAAACTTGGATACTAGTTAAACTGTAATGGCGTTTTGTCACGTTATTAGCTGTAATAGTTCTAATAATAATGGTAATCGTATTAATAAGACGTTAGAAACGCTAAATAAATATTTACATTGTTTTATTTATTTAAATAATTAAGGTTTAGTTTTTTAACTGGATTTTGTTGTGTAAATCAATATTTTTTTGTCCCATTGAGAGAAACATTTCTGTGTTTGGTTTACGAATAATAGTTGTTCGAATAGGTGTTTTACACACGCTCTTTTTTAAATCTTGTATTGTTTATTAATGCTCATAACAGGCAGGTGGAGTGTTAAATTATTTGCACTCGATCTGCTTGTTCTAGGGCTACAAAAAATAGTTCTGGTTTTTATCATATGGTCACTCAAATATATGATGTGGTCTTGGGTTCGAATTCCATTCAGGCAAGGCATATTTTTATACGTTAAAAAAAAATCATTTCATTCTTCACTGTCTGCATTAGCAGTAATTACAGAACAATCGGACGTTAAACCAAAAAACACAATGATATGACTGAAAAATTTAAAAACAGAAGATGTAGAGGTGGAAAAATCACTACTATCGGTTTCATAATTACCTATATAGACCCAAGTTTGAACCCTTGCATCTCCAAAACGATTAGTTGAATTTTAACTTACATTACATCAATATATAGCTCATTTTATTCTGCGTTGACCTATAATAGTCGTATACAGTCAAACTTTTGAATAACGAACACTCGCGGGACCAAAAAATTTGTCCACTATAAAGAAGTGTCCGCTAATGAGAAATATGTGTACTGTACAATTTTCTGTATTTACATTATGTATTAGCGTAATGTAAGGTACTGTATTTAACAAGAATATATAAAATACACACTATGTACGTTTATGCAATTAAAAAAAAAATTTAATACATAGGCTTAAGTATATAGTAGGCTACATGTATATAAAATTACCAAAAAAGGAACGTGTTATCTAATATGTAATCAAATCAATATCCATGCATGTACAATACTTATAAGTAATCCAACATACCTTATGTTTGTACTCCAGGATTGTACGTAAGTTGATAAAACAATTTACACGATACCTATATTTGGCTACTTCTAACGCTTTTTCACAAATTATCGAACCGGATAATGGTAATGAATTCGCACGCGCTCTACAAAACCAATCATATGTTATGCTGTCTATGATTAATCCGTCAGTTTTTGGAAATGCAATGTATTGGATACATTGTACTAACATTTTTTATGAACAAGTTTTGTCCGCTTTCCAGAAATTTAATTTTTAAAACCATACAAATTAATTGTCCGCTTCCGTTACGTGCAGGGTCTGTTATTAAAAAATATTTTAGTATTGTGTCTTACGGGAAAATGCCGGGACTTTTAAAATTGTCCGCTATCAGGAAATCCGCAATTCGGAAGTGTCCGTTAGTAGAAGTTTTACTGCATTTTTAATCTTGTTTGACAATTGCCAACTCGAGGTTGGAAGACAAAAGACCCGTTTTTTTTGCTACCGCAAAGAATTTCATGCGTTTAGAAGCGTATAACTGGAGAATTATGTGACCGACAATTTGAAGTTTTAACACAACATAGCCAATTATATTCTTTCAGTGTGTACGAAATCAAATTCATACGTTACTTAATTCTTTTTTTTTTAATTCCTAATATGTGTACGTTGCAATCTGCTCAATTCAGAACAATAAGCAACCCCATGACCCAATGAGATGAGGATGATATGTATGACGTGTAAATGTGGTGTAGTCTTGTCCAAACTCAGGCCGACCATTCCTGAGAGAGTATGGTTAATTGAACCCCAACCATCAAAGTACACCGGTAACCACTGTCTAGTATTCAAAACCGTATAAAAGCGACAACCTCCGTCATAACCCACTCTATTTGTCAAATTTAAAAAATTCGACTACGACATTGATCAATCAATATTTCATGTTATTAATACATTAAACAATGTTTTTACGCTGAATAAAATAATAGTTGGCTCGTGCCAAACGATTGAGCGGTTACCAAGATGGTAAGGATTCAGAATATTGTTAATAAATAAAAATTTAAGTAACGTACTAATTCGAAATTTCGTAAATACTGTAAGAATGTAATTGACTATGTTGTATTAACATTTCAAATTTATTGGTTAAATTTATTGAGGTATACGCTTCTAAACGCATTATTCTTTGCGGTATCAAAAAAGCGGGTCCGTTTGTCTTCCAACCTCGATATGGCAATTGTAATACAGCATTAAAAATCTGGTGTGAAACACTCACACAACTTTCTCTTGCCAATGTAAATAATTTACAATAAACCTAACATTAGAAATAAACAAAAAACTAACCTCAATAAACATAACCTAATTTTAATCATAGCTATATGAAAGACGCAAAATGAAAATAGATCTCAGTTTGTCTTAAAAATATGGAAAATCACTCTTTCACGCTAAACTAGGCTCTGTAGAGAAAAATGCTCTAAATAAAAGTTGTAGATCCTTTAATTTCCTATAAATTCGATTATATACACTTTTGTCATAAAATGCATACTAAGGCCGAAATCTTAAAAAAAATCGATTTTTCACACGTTTTCGTGAGAAAAAACAGAATGTCGCTAATTACCGCTAAACTAAGCGTTATAGAAAAAAATGTTACAATAAAAGTTGTAGGATTTTAAATTTTCTACATGTTTTATTATATAAATTTTTGCGCTATAATACATATTAAAGCCGTAATCTTAAAAAAAACGTTTTTTACGTAAAAACTGCCTCACCAAGAATTTCAGCAAACATGGCGCCTACCCTATCTTGTAGAGAATAAAAAATTGACTAAACCAGGCAATTTTTAAAAAAAATCGTAGGACCAGTTTTTGAGAAAATCGCAAAAAAGTGAAAAATTACACGAATAAACTACTACTTCCGGTAGACCGATTTTGATGAAAATGTTCGTGTCGGGTCCGGTAGTGGTATGTAACTTAAGTTTCAAGTTTGTACGTTGTTCCGTTCTTGATATATTTTATTCACACACACACACACACACACACACACACACACACACACACACACACAGACCAATCGCTAAAACATGTTTTTTGGGTTCAGGGGGTCTGAAAACGTGTAGATCCGGTGAAAACTCGATTTCAAAAAATCGACGTGAAAACAATACTTTCCTTCCTATATATTCATATAGGCAAGAGAAAGAAAAAATATAAGACTATTATAGGTCAACGCAGAATAAAATGAGCTAAATTTTGGTGTAAAGTATGTTGAAATCGGACTCATCGTTTTGGAGATGCAAGGGTTCAAACTCGGGTATATATAATTTTATGAAACCAATAATAGTCAGTTATCTCCTCTGAGAGTAATGAATTTCATTATAAAACCAGACCCTTTGGTGAATGAAGTGAAATTGTCTTGCAGGGTGGAAATTAGGTGCTTTTCAGAGAGCCTGGTGGCATGCTGATAAGCATACTTTTCCACTCAGTGAGGAAGGTAATGGTAAATCACCTCACTCTTGTAAACCCTCTAGAGGTTCAAACCAGCCTTTTGGCTGTTAACCTAAACAACAACACCGTTTATTCATTTCAGTTTGTTTAATCTAGTGTACAGTTGCTAGTTTTAATTTAGTACATTTTGGTGAGCTGACGAGTATAGTATGTAGATGAACTAAAGTCCCCTAGCCGTGGGAGTGAGAGAATGCATAACTCTCTCACTCGCACAAGCCTTACGCGCCATTCCAATAACATTGTATAATTTTACTTATTGTTGTGAGCAAGCGTTTATGCACGCAGTAAACTACTACGCAATATAACGGCTGTAGTATGTTTTCAGATTTGGATTATAATGGTAAAGACCTTTAGGCGCATGCGTAGTTATGCCACATATCTTCCTCTCACTCGCTCGGCTATGGGACATTAATTCATCCTGATATCTGTACATTGGTTTCTTAGCCGATTTGATGGAACCAAGTTATGTTTGGATAACCGAATAGTTGGTCTGCACTACCTTAAACAACGAAGTATAGGTGGTAAAGGACGGTATAGGAAGTAAAGGTGGAGTGTCAAATTATTTACACGCAATCTGTTCGTTGCCGGGCTAAAATAAATACTTCTCTGTTTCTTATCACATGATCAGCCAATTAAATGACTGAATCATTTAAGAACAGAAGAGGTAGAGATGTAAAAGACACTAATCAGAGTTATCTTCTCTGAAAGTAATGAATTTCATTATACAGCCAGATCCTGTGGTGAATGAAGTGAAGGTGTCATTTGCAGAGTGGAATGCTGATGTTTTTCAGAGGGCCTGGAACGCTGATAAGCATACTTTTCCACTCAGTGAGGAAGGAACGGTAAACAACTCATTCCTCGTTTTACTTAGTAAAGGCTCTAGAGGTTCAAACCAGTCTTTCGGCTGATGACCTAAACAACAATACAACGAAGTAAGTCCGTTGCGTTTAAAAAAACTTTCTTTCATAAACTACCAGACGGATAAATGTAAATTTTATACTAAATAAAAGCATGCTCTTTTGCGTTGATTGGTATGGCTTAAGTTTTTTTATTTAAAAATTAGTAGGAGATAAAAATTAAAATTTGTTAGAAGTGCATTTCGAGCTTCTAACAAATTGAGTCATTACATGGTTCACTGTGAAATTATCCATTTATGCGGGAAAAATTAGTCCTAAGTAAGGTTTTTTTGTCTTCACATGTTAAATTTTTCTTCACGCATCACGTCTGAGTGGCCAATCATTTGTTTTTAATTTAAACGCGTAAAATAATTTTACTTTTTTTTCTAGTTGTTAGTAGCCTACTACCGACGTATGTATTTTGTAGTATGCCTCGGGTGTCGAAAACAGATAAACTTTTTTCCTGTGTTATATGGTTTTAGTTATATATTAACGGAAATTCTTTTTTAGAGTAACTTAAATTTCCAACAATTTAAAAAATATATATTGAAAATTTCATAATTTTCGGATAACAAATTCACTGTTTATTAGGGTAAAAAGTTTTTTTATTCGTTTATTTTTGATTAAAAATGTTAAAATTACAAAAGAACCTCGCTAACCCGGATCAACTGGGGTCGGGGCCGATCCGAGTTAACGATAATCCTGGTTAACCACAGAATGAGATAAAAACGATGAAAAAGAACGTGTACTTATGAATAAATTAACATTTTTTTTACATATTGACTCCCGTCACTTCACTAAAGTGTGTGTCGTAACATTTTGAGCGTCAACGTTTAGTAACAGCTCCATCTCCTCTTCATCTTCCAGTATTTCTAGACATATTCTCTCGCTTAAATGTACTTGGGTGAGTAAAGTAATCGTACATGTAGGACATGGAAAATGCGATCTCGCTACGGACGTTCAAAGTCACAATGATATGACGTATAGTTCAGTTTTTATATGATCTCATTTCGCATAATGTGCCCTAAGTATTGAACTTACCAGGTTTTACAATCGTAAATATTTATTTATTTGTAAATCCGCCCAAGAGTTTGCTCTGTAATGAGATCTATTCACGATACTCTAAACGACCTGCGATAGAGCCATATCTTAAAGTAGCATTTTAATCTATGTAAATAAATTGTTCAGTAATAAACAGGTGTAATGCATCTTGAAACGGTTGTTTTATTTTAAACAAGGATATTAAGCCTTGCTTTTTTAATGTGTGCAACAATAATTTGAAGACCGATTGTATGCATGTTGTAAAACGTTCTATGTTTGATTTGTGTTTATTTTATGTTACGGTTTTATTGCAGTTAACTACAGGATTTATTTTCTTGCATTAATACTTCCTCTCCATCATGACATCTCTCTTTACCTCTGCTAGAGGCACACAAATTACTTTCACAGAATATATTGTATTATTTAACGTACGTACTACTGTAGTTTAGTGTCCATTGTCTCAGGTCATTCGTTGTTAAGAAGTTACAATGCATTGTCGGGCTTCGTTCCAAATTCTTTTAGTCAAGGAATCTGACGTTTCTGCCAGATATACAATGTACTTAAAGAATAAGTGCTGTACTTTATATCCATTAATTAAATTTTATAATTTAGAACTAACAATTGTAAGGAATAAATAAAATTTAAACGCTTAACATTTTAGTTTTAAGTCTTTTTATGTAATTAAAATTGTTTTACACTTCAATTAGCATTTTGTAACGTGCAATTAATGGTCCAATATATCTGGTGATTGAATCCATTAAGTTACATGATCGTTTTTAGTTTCAGAAAATAAAAATAAAATGTTTCACCGTTAAATTGTTTGTTAAGTATGTTTATTCTTGAGTTATGTGGGGTTAGAGGTTGGTGTAAGTAGAAGAGAAGGTCCGGTTTTCCCTAGTTGTTGTACTCGTTA
The DNA here is from genome assembly GCA_035578175.1 of Catonia carolina. Classification (NCBI taxonomy): domain Eukaryota; kingdom Metazoa; phylum Arthropoda; class Insecta; order Hemiptera; family Achilidae; genus Catonia; species Catonia carolina. The sequence continues at coordinate 282,050,449 of JAQMRL010000001.1, read as the reverse complement.
TCCTTTGCAGACTGTCCAACCCTAGAAAGAAACTAAAGTCTCCGGACAAGTGACGCTATCCCCGGTCGGACAAAGTATAAAAGGGCTCAACTATACGTATAGTCTCCCAAGAGGCTTAAGGTACCAGGGAAATGGAATGAAAGATAAGGGCGTGGGTTGGTAAGGGAGAAGGCCGATCGATAAGGAGTTGATCCAGTGCATGAAAAACTGTGCCAACAAATTCTATAAACCATATTCATTATACCTTAAAATTCAGGTCCATGGATTCAGTCCATAAAATTTACTTAAGAGTTCGGTAAAAGATTTGCATATTTACAAAAAAATATTATTTGGTACGGATTACCGAACTGAGAATGGTCCTGATGAGGGAGAATCGGAAAACGATGCACCAGACAACAAGTCTTCTCCTCCTACTACGCTCCCGCTCTCTCAGAATTCCCCTTAAACTCCTCATCTACACAGCTATCATCAGATCCTTCCTTATTTACGGTGCACCAGTTTGGTGGCCCTTCCTCTCCTCCGTCAACAAAAGAAAACTCTCCTCCCTTTCACAACTGCATAGTAAGATAAATTTCCAACCTCCACTACCTCATCAATAATAAAACCGTTCACGACTACGTCCTCACCCCCACCCTGGAGGAGTTCATACATCGAACTTCAAGAGTCCTTCACGAAGCCGGTCAACGCTCTGTACAGCCAGCTGTCAGAGCAATCTACACGACACCTCGCCCGCCACAAGTAAAGATTAAACAGTCATTCCACGATTTCCTATAGACTCCCTACAAATATCCCTGTAAATATCTCCTACTAGTAAAGAACACTCCCGACTAGAAAAAGCTTCCCTTCCCAAGGCAATGTTCTCGTTGTTATCCCGATTCCGAGCCCATCTTTCCCCCCAGCCAAAATCAGCTGTTTAACAGCTGATTTTTGGAGACGAAGGTTCCTGGTTCAAATCCTTGTAAAGGTAGTTGCTTTTATACGGAGTTGAATACTAGACAGTGGTTACCGGTGTATTTTAATGGTTGGGGTTCAATTAACCATACTTTCTCAGGAATGGTCGGCCTGGGTCTGTACAAGACTAAGACTACACCTCATGTACACGTCATACACATCATCCTCATCTCATTGGGGCATGGGGTTGCTTATTGTTCTGAATTGAACAGATTGCAACGTACACACACTAGGGATTAAAAAAAAAACTTGCAAATAATAGCGGCTTACTCTTTAAATGTTGCCTTATTAATGATAGTTCATAGTATTGCAGTTACAATGTAAACGCTGTTATAGCGAATGCATATTGTATGGCCGTGCAATGTGCTAGACATAATAAAATGATACTGTCCACTAAATCGAGTGATTCATTGCCTTATGAATCACGTTTTCTTAAGTTATTTAGCTGTTAATCATTCAATGCCATTCGCTTATTATAATATACTCATACGTAAATCTAATTTTAAAATGCAGTCTAAACAGTAAGAGCCTACGCTCTGTTGCACTATGCGTTTAGCTGTGCGCCTTTTACTTTTAGTATCACGATTGGATGCGCTTAGATCAAAGCATTGTACCTTTTGAAATATTTTTCGAAGAGTGCCTACTTTTATCTCTACTTTGAATCATACGAGTGTGGCTATTAAATAACGAGACTGACGTTGTAAAAAATTTATTTTAATTTTATACATAATCAATCCATGATTGATTTTATAATATAGGCCTATATATTATATTATATATTTACCAAATAAATAAATGAAGAACACGAATAAATGAAGACTTGTTATAGTCAGAAATCATTAGAAAATGTTTGATCTTTTAAAAATATCGATTATGATACATTTTAAGTTGTATTTTAGCTTAAAATACAGAAATGCATACATTTGTATCCATTTTCTATTCAAGTACTGTAAATTTTATCAACTTGTCGCATTGTATGTTTGGAATTATGGTAACGTTCTGGTGTAGATGTGTAAAGACAGGTCGAATTCATCGGCGGTAAAAAGTTTTTTACTGTTAAAAAATATTGGAAATATTATAAACGATTAATTATTTGTTTATTTTTTCATTTTGACAACTTTGTTTTATCATCTAAAATTATTGCAACAATCAGCTGTCTCTGAAAATTAAAAATTAAAATGTTGCTGAAGAAAATATATTAGGTATTTAAATTTTGTTTTGTTTGTAACAGTGAAGTATTTCTTTTGCAATCAGCTAATAAATACAATAACTTTAAGCAAATATGAGAAAATCTTAGTAATTTCCTTAGAATTAAAATATGAACTACACTACACTCAGTAGTGTGTTTCAAAAAGACTAAACTGTGAAGAAAATATATATATATATATACAAAATCAAACTTGATGAACTGTGAAGCAGCAACACAACTGTGAACTCTTGAAACACAAAGTTGTTGAAGTTGGAGATGACGATGACGATGATAGAGATGAAAATGACGCCGATTATGAGGTGACGATGATTAGGAGTTGAAGTGGAGAAGATAAAAAATTTTTTAAATGATTAACAAAATCGTAGAGGTAAGTCTAATGGTTTAAAACGTTTCAGTCTGTGAGTATCTTCGCTGTTGTCAAGGAGGTTAATCGCTAATGGATTCTGATGGTCTTCTAGTTTTTGTAATAAAGTATTTAAAATAATATTAAATTATATTCCAAAAAAACACAAATTTTTAAGTAAAAAATTTTAGATGATAAAACAAATTGTGAAAATAAAAAAATAAATAATATTAATTTTTTTAAATATTTTCATTGTTTTTTTTTACGCCCTAATTGGAGCACTCAAGTCACTCATGGACATGCATTCCATGAGTTAAAAATTAATATTTTTTAAAAAGTCTAAACATTTATTAAAGATTCCTGATTACAACAAGTCTTCATTTATTTGTGGGAAGAAGAAAATATTAACAAACTAATGAAAATTAATGCTATTTGCCTATGGTTCAAATTTTGTGGGACACCCGGTATAGCTGGTGAGGGTTGGCAGGAAGACAGTTCATAGAAAAAGAAGGACATGTTTTTTTTTAGTATACCATCTGGCAAGCTTAGGTGGGATGGGCGAGCCAGAGTAATGGTACAAAAATCAGACGCTACAAAAATCTCTTTTCTGTAGGTTCCGAGTATGATAAAGTTTTCACAAAATTTCAGTGCATTCATAGATCATATATGAAAGATGAACAAGGTCGTCTTCCTTCTCATCCCTTATTTTTCTATCTCATATTGTCTTACAATTAAATTTTAAAATATTTACGAAATAATCGATCTTTAAGTATGATAAACTGGGAATTTTTCGCTTGCTATAGGACTAATTACAGAAATACATGAGCTGAAAATAATTTTTGGGGCTTAATCAATTTTATCTATTGTTGTTTAGGTCTTAAATCGAAAGGCTGTTTTGAACCTGTAGAGGGGTTTTTTTAGGTAAAACGAAGAGTGAGGTGGTTTACATATACCTTCCTCACTGAGTTGAAAAGTATTCTTATCAGCATACCAGACTCTTTGTGAAGCATCTACCTTCCACCTTGCAGATGAAATCTTCACTGTAGTCTCTACAGGGTCTGGCTGTGTAATGATGAAATTAATCTCTCTTAGAGGAGATAACTCTTGACTAATATGCTTTTCACAGTTGATGAGCTTTGCTGTTCCACACATTTAGACCAATCAGAACGTTTGCCAGCGTTGTCAGATTGTACCTGACAAACATTACGCGCGCATGCGTATAAGAGCCGCAATAGTTCACTCTCGTCTTGCATCTCGCACTGAACACGTCGATTATAGAGCGCGTTAACATGCAATACTTTAAACATAATCAGCTGATTGTATGTTTGTAGGTTATAATTATTATTAAAAGACCAAAAAGGTCTTCTTGGGAATCCACCGCCTGGCGAAGGACAGGGAAGCTGGCATTCGGATCCGGTGGGCCAGCACCAAAAAGATAACAAATATGCTGGACGTTTGGGTTCAAATTTGTCTAAGAATAAAGGATTCACCTATTTTGCCACTCTGAACGTAAACTCGTTACTGAAAGCACAGAGTAGACAATGAGTATAGGTTGTTGCCAAATTCGGTTCTATACAGGGAAAATGAGGAAATTTCCGAGATAATGAGGAAGAGAAGAGTTGGGTTCTTTGGACATCTTAGGAGACTGCCAGAATCCAGATTTACCAGACAGGTACTGGATTTCTTTTTGAGAACCAAAGTCAAGTACGCCTGGTTTGAGGAAGTTCAACAGGATCTGCAGGACCTGGATATCTCAGAGACACAGATTTTGAACAGAGAAGAAGGATATAAGATCAAAAATCCAAACACGAAATTTCCAGAAGTACCTAAAAGGCAGACAAACTGACATTGGACTGTGGAGGATAGGGCGAGAGTGTCGCAAAGGATGAAGAACGACTGGGCGGATAGGAGAAACAACTAGGGATCTTCTATAAATCGATTAATTTTGCTCCAATGAGGGCCTAAAAAAAAAAAAAAAGACCAAAAAAATGGCTGACGAAATATTTAATTGAGCTACAAGAGCAAGTATTGGCAACGTTGCTGGCAATGCAACCGTTCAGAGCTCATCAGCCTTGAAAAATAGTATCGTGTCTTTTACACCTCTACCTCTTCTGTTCTTAAATGCTTCAGTCATATAATTGGCTGACATATATAATAAGAAACATAACAAATTTTTGTAGCCTTGGAACAAGCAGAACGAGTGCAAATAATTTAACACTTCACCTGCCTGTTATGGGCAAAATTTTACCTCATTGAGGCTAAAAAAATACAGAAAAAACTAAAAGTTGAGAATATTACTTCAAAATTTTGGTAAAATCTGCCTTTAAAGAAGGTCAATTGTTCTTTATGAGGTTTTTTCTTCAGAAATAGAATTCAGAATACATGTGAACAAAACAATAGGCCACTATTTTAATTTAGTTAACTGCATACCCTTACAGAGCGAAGGCTTAAGTGGATGTAATTCTAGATCTCGAATGTAGCAATTCAAATGGATTAGGTCGTTCACACCAATTTATTTAAAATTCTCCCGTCTGGTCCATTTGTAGACAGCTAACTATTTTCAGCATAACAATTGATTTAAATAATTCTTGGTTAATTAATAATAATTACCATCTAATTTTTGTAAATATTTATGGACGCTATTCTAAGAACTTAAATAAATTCTTTGAAAATTTTCGTGCTTGTTAATTATGTTTGTTTGTGAAAGTTTTTCAAACAATTATGCATTACATAATGTGTAGCATGTTTATAAATATTAATGTTATTTGGTGTTTTAATTACTTGTTAATTAGATGTTGAAAAATTAAATAAGCTTTAGTCACGTCTTGCACGCTTAACAAGGCAAATATTTAAACATTTATGGGTTTTTTTTAACAATATGTGTAGTACGTAAATATTTAACGCAATTTTCTCGTTTCGGAAGTTTTTTATTTCTCACGTATTTTATTAATTTTAGAGAAATACACCCGATTTTTGTCAAGAAATGTATTTAAAAAATTTTGATTTCTAGTTGTTTAATATTCATTATCACGGTTATTTGAGTATAATACTAAAACATTTAGTGTAAAACACTCACGCAACTTTCTCTTGGTAATGCAAATAATAACCCTTATATCCTAAAATTAATAAAAAACATTAGAAATAAACAATAAACTAACCTCAAGAAACATAACCTTAAGTCATGAGTGAATGATGCAAAATGAATACCATTGTTAGTTCGCTAAACTAGGCTCTGTAGAGAAGAATACTTGAAACAAAAGTTGTAGATCTTTTAATTTTCTATAAAATTTTATAATACACTTTTTTCGTAAAATGCATACTAAGACCAAAATCTTTAAAAGTACACTTTTTACAGATTTTCATGAAAAAAAAAACAGAAAATCACAAATTACCGCTAAACTAAGCGTTATTCATAGAAATTTTTTTGAAATAAAAGTTGTAGGTTTTTAGATTTTCTACAACTTTGATTGTATACTTTTTTGCCCTAAAATGCATAATTAAGGTCGCAATCTTAAAACAAACATTTTTTTCTACGAGATAACAGCCTCTCCAAGAACTTCAGCAGACATGGCGCCTAACCTATCATGTAGAGCATAAAAAATATAGTAAATAAGGGGAGTTTTAAAAAAAATCGTAGAAGCCGTTTTTGAGATAATTGCAAAACATGGAAAAATTACACGAATAAACTACTACTTTCGGTTGACCGATTTTGATGAAAATATTCTTGTCGGGTTCTTTAGTGGTGCCAAACTTAAGTTTCAAGTTTCAACTTCGTACGATGTTCCGTTCTTGAGATATTTAGTTAACACACACAGTGACCAATTGCTAAAACCATGTTTTTTGGGTTCAGGGGTCTGAAAACGTGTATATCTAGTAAAATTCGATTTCGAAAAATCGACATGAAAACAATACTTTCCTTCCTATATATTTATGTAAGTAAGAGAAAATAAAAAAGTCAGTTAAATGTATTATGTTACCCAGTTTAGTCTCAACTCCCGCTGGACTAATTCCGATCAACCTTCTTTTTAATTGACGCTTTCCACGTGCAAATTTTCCATTGCCGTTTGTTATTGATTCCAAATACTCAATTAACGGGAACAATAAATACTATTCTTTTTTTTAACCAAACGTTGCTGCACCGTAGCAGAGCTTAATAACTTTTTAGCCTCCATGAGAACTTGTCATAACATTCACGAATAAACTACTACTACTACTTCCAGTAGACCGATTTTGATGAAAATGTTCGTGTCGGGTCCGGTAGTGGTATCTAACTTAAGTTTCAAGTTTGAAGTTCGTACGATGTTCCGTTCTTGAGATATTTTGTTCGCGCGAGCGCGCGCGCGCGAGCGCGCACACACACACACACACACAGAGAGAGAGAGAGAGAGATTAATCGCTAAAAACATATTTTTTTGGGTTCAGGGGGTCTGAACCCCCTGTAGATCCGGTGAAAACTCGATTTCGAAAAATCGACATGAAAACAATACTTTCCTTCCTAATATTCATATAGGCAAGAGAAAGGAAAGTTTTTTTTTTAATTCCTAATATGTGTACGTTACAAAATGTTCAATTCTGATAAATAGGCATCCCCATGACCCAATGAAATGAGGAGGATATGTATGACGTGTAAATGAGGTGAAGTCTTGTACAGACTCAAGCCGACCATTCCTGAGAGAGTATGGTTAATTGAAACCCAACCATCAAAGTACACCGGTAAATACTGGCTAGCATTCAAATCCGTATAAAAGTAACTATCTTGACTAGGATTTAAACCAGGAACCTTCGTCTCCGAAAATCAGCTGTTAAACAGCTGATTTTGGCGACGACTTTACCTCTAGACCAACCCGGTGGGTCAGTAAAAAGTAGCCTACAAATAATTATTAATTACATTATTGCTGGTGTAATACGGTCACGATTTTATATTATTTAAAAAGAATTATTTTTAACTCTTAATATTGTAATAAGTTTTGAATAACGTTCCGTTCGCAATGGGTCGTTTATGACGTTTACATAAATTATAGTATTGGATATTTTTGATAAAATGTAATAAAAATGGTAGTTACTTTGCATAGCATAAAATTATATTTGATGACGTGGAAAGTATACGTCATTTTTATTTATGAATTTGTTGTTATTTCTCCACTATATTTAGTTGTTCTAAATTTACTAAATTATAGAGAATGAAAAATTACTACTGAAAGAAAAATGACTCTTGAACTTTATGTATTTTAATTATGTATAAACGAAAAACTACAATAAACACGCTAGAAATTTGCTCAGTTTTTTTCTTTTACTGTCATAAAATACTCTACAGCGTACTATAATAAAGAATCTTATTTTTTAACACTTTCTGAAATTACACTGTAATAAAAGACCACTAGTTTTACCAAGTTAAAATTATAGAGATTAAATAAGGTGTTGATGTTAAAAGTATTTTCTGTTAATATTTTATTTTAAAAAAAAGTAGTAATGTTCGCCCGCCAATTTTAATCAAAGAATATATAATTACGTAAATTTTTGTAAAATAGCAAATGTTAACCTCAGAATGAACTTAATTAATTGGTTTTTAACTTTTCCTCTTTATTCCTCTCCTCCATCTCCCCTCTTTTCTTTTTTCTACTCCTCTCTCCCCCGTCCTCATCTCCATCAACCACTTCTCCTTCTGGTTTAAATTCTTTCAGAACGTTGGTAACAATCACATTATTCTGCAGTGTAGTCGTAACCATTGTGTTGTTGTTTAGGTCAACAGCCGAAAGACTGGTTTGAACCTCTAGAGGTTTTACTAAGTAAAACGAGGAGTGAGGTGGTTTACCATTGCCTTCCTCACTGAATGGAAAAGTATGCTTATCAGCATGCCGGGCCCTCTGAAAAGCACATATTTTCTACTCTGTAAATGACACCTTCACTTCATTCACCACAGGGTCTGGCTGTACAATGAAATTCATTACTTTCAGAGGAGATAACTCTGATTATTGTCTTTTACACCTCTACCTCTTCTGTTCTTAAATGATTCAGTCATTTAATTGGCTGACCATGTGATAAGAAACAGAACTATTTATTTTAGCTCTGCAACGAACAGATTGAGTGTAAATAATTTGACACTCCACCTGTCTGTTATGGGCAGTCGTAACCATTATAAAAACTATACTCGTATCTACATCATACTTGTCGCATAAGTTCCTTAGCCATGACGCCGTTTTTCTACGACCTGAACCTCGATTTCCAATTATTTTGCCTTTCATAAATATTTTGCAATAATCTATATTACTGACTTTCATCACTTGTGAAAGGTATCCACAATTTTTTTAATGGTTCTTATAATATCTACGAGGTGTGGCTATTAAATAACGAGACTGGCGTTATAAAACATTTAATTTTAATTTTATACATAATCACTTATTGTCACCTTCAATATACACTCCTTATCTATCCCTAAAACTCTCCATGCGAATTTTCCAGTATTGGAAACAGTGCTGGAAGTCATCTTTTGTCAGGTCCTTCACAACACGTGCCGCTTTCTCTTTTGCAGCTTCCACAGATCAAATCTTGTCTCTTTTAATACAGATTTCACCTTAGGGAACAGGTAGAAGTCACATGGTGCAAGAGCTGGTGAATAAGGTGGATGTTCTGACACTGAAATGCTGTACTTGGCTAGGAACCTCTTGACTGATAACGCGGAATGAGCTGGCGCATTGTCTTGGGGGAGAACACATGATTTGTCCTTCCACATTTCGGGGCGTTTTTTCCTTACTCTTTGACGTAGTTTAGAAAGTACCTCAAGGAAGTAATATTGATTAATTGTTTGACCTTCAGAAACCCAGTGAGGGTACACAATCCCATGGATATCAAAAAAAAAAAAACAATCATCATTGCTTTAAATTTTGAACTGTTCATTCGAGCTTTTTTGGCTCTCGGTGAAGTTCGGCTCTTACAGTGCATGGATTGACGCTTCGTTTTCGGATCATAAGTAAAAAACTACGTTTAATCACTTGTTATTATCTTCTACCTGTGCCCTAAGGTGAAATCTGCATTAAAAGGGATAAGATTTGAGTCTGTGGAAGCTGTAAAAGAGAAAGCGGCACGTGTTCTGAAGGAGCTGACAGAAGATGATTTCCAGCACTGTTTCCAACAATGGAAAATTCGCATGGAGCGTTGTAGGGATAGAGAAGGAGTGTATATAGAAGGTGACAATAAGTGGTTATACATAAAATAAAAATAATTTTTTTTTACTAAGTCAGTCTCGTTATTTAATAGCCACACCTCGTATGCTTGTCAGCATGCCAGGCCCTTTGAAACGCATCTAATTTCTACCCTGCAAATGACACCTTTTTTCATTCACTACAGGGTCTGGCTTTATAATGAAATTCATTCTCTCAGAGGAGGTAACTGTGACTAGTGTATTTAACACCTCAACCTCTTCTGTTCTTAAATGTTTCATTTATATAATTGGCTGACCATGTGATAAGATACTGAATTATTTTTGTAGCCCTGGAACTAGCAGATCGATTGCAAAGAATCCAATATTCCACGTGATTGTTATGGGCAGAAACGAGATCGGATCCTGAAATATTACCGTGTTTGAAATTTAATCATTTTGCATGTCAAGTATTAATATGAACACATTATAATCATATTTCAATAGCATTTCAGTAAGTGAATGTAGGCTGAAAATCTTAATAAAATGTCTACTTAAAACTTGACTGTATTGTACTTAACTTGAATACATTACAATTGAAGGGTTATTGAAACAAGAACTTTAGCTAAAGGTCGGGGTCAAAATCAGGAATAAACAGTTGTTTGTCTACACGCACATGTTATGTTTCAACCTACATCAGACCGCTACCGTATTGCCGGTGATCAAGAGAACTTGTTATGTCGAGTCGTTTTTAATCGTACGCCCATATATTTTATTTGTAACGTATAAATACTAAGTCAATTCTAGTACTTGAACTAATAATACCATATACTACATCTGAACTTACAATACTTGTTTTACACTTTTTCATACTTGTTACTTTGTATACCGTGTTTAACATGAATGTTCTGTACCTACCAGTTATAAACGATAAGACGTGTATTGTTGTCAGTTTATCCTTAAGTATTGCTTAACCAAATTAACTTAAAACCACTTGAAACTTTTTCAAGTAATAATTTAGTTTATACCAATCGCCCTTACAATAGTTTATACGTTTTTTTAAACTAAATATTAGTTATTTAATAAAAAGCCAAAAGAATATTATAATTTATGCGTGAAATTAATGTTTTTTTCTCACAAATCTATTCACTTCGCAAACTTTTATTTCAGATCGTACGTATAATTTTCCTCATTCCGTCAATCAGCGTTTATTTTGCTCAAATTTTACCCTGTTTAGAAACACGTGCTATCATCCTAATAGGACTAATTCATTCATATCGAGTCTCAACTTCAACTGAACTCTACTTTAAATGACTAACGCCTTTAAATTTCAGTGGTAGTTGTCGTTTCTAGGTCATAGATTTACTACATAATAAGACACCTGGGAGATCCATCTACGCTTTACCAGAAACAATGTAAAACATAGTAGAAAAGATCAATAACAGACATAACCCATTGCCTCTTTTCCAAGAATTTCCATTCAAAATTTCTTAGTCATCGTAATTCACTATCCTTGTTCAACACACTCCATTCAATGCAATACACAATTCTTACAATAAACAAATTATCCTATCAAAATGTTCAAATTATTGCTCATAACAGACAGGTGTAGTGTTAAATTATTTCCACTCGATCTGGTAGTTCCAGGGCTACAAAAATAGTTCTGTTTCTTATCACATGGTCAGCCAATTATTTAAATAACTGAAGCATTTAAGAATAGAAGAGGTAGAGGTGAAAAATAGGAGTTACTTCTCTGAGAGTAATGAATTTCATTATACAGCCAGGTTCTGTGGTGTATGAAGTGAAGATGTCATTTGCACGGTGAAAGTAGATGCTTTTGGGAGGTCCTGGAATGCTTTTCAACTCAGTGAGTATAGCAATGGTAAATTATCTCACTCCTCGTTTTACTTAGTAAAACATCTAGAGATTCAAACCAACGTTTCGACTGAATACCTAAACAACATATTCCATCAACCATTTTCAGAATATCACTGCATGATGTATGTATATCACTGTTATGAGTATTATAAAATTTTTACTTAAATACAGTTTGACTTTATTTTGCAACATTTAAAAAATCTTTAGCTGTATTACTGTAGTTTAATGGTGTTGTTGTTTGGTCATCAGCCGAAAGGCTGGTTTGAACCTGTAGAGGTTTTACTAAGTAAAACGAGGAGTGAGGTGGTTTACCATTGCCTTCCTCACCGAGTGGAAAAGTACGCTTATCAGCATGCTGGGCCCTCTGAAAAGCATATATTTTCCACTCTGCAAATGACACTTTCACTTCCTTCACCACAGGGTCTGGTTGTATAATGAAATTCATTACTTTCAGAGGAGATAACTCCTGATTAGTGTCTTTTACACCTCTACCTCTTCTGTTCTTAAATGATTCAGTCATTTAATTGGCTGACCATGTGTTAAGAAACAGAACTATTTATTTTAGCCCTGCAACGAACAGATTGAGTGTAAAAACTTTGACACAACACCTGTCTGTTATGGGTAGAGTTTCATGGTATGATATTGAAATAATATTTTTGTTTAGTGAAATTACTATTACTGACTTTTAAGTTGTGTATTAGGGTAAGTCAGTGTCCTGTAACTGTTGTCTCTCGTTTATGATGATTCAGACGAGAGAGAGTATGTGGTTAATCTGGTCCGCCCTCACATATGAAGGTGGCACAACAGTCTTCGGGTTGTACATAGAGAACCTGTACTGTCCGCCTAATCTATATCATATATACAATGTTGGTACTTTAGACATAACTATAAAAATATAGTATTTCAAACCACGTTAACGAGCGAGGAATATAACTGAAATAAAATTTCCAATTATTAACGGAGTAACCGCAGACTTATTGTCAGATGTAAATGTGAGTGGTTTTGAAACCTATCTTAACAGTACTTCAGAAATATATTGCATATAGACTCGAGTACTGTATAAAGAAATCCAAATCGACAGAGTAGGAAAACCTTATTTGATATTTATTATTGAAGAACGTCGCAAAGGTTCAGTTTTTTTGAAAGCTGATCAAAAAAATATTAATTCTTTTATTGAAGTTTAAGGAAGTAATGAAATTATTAATAATATATACAGTAATACCTCGGTATCCACGGGGGTTACATTTCGGAGGGTTACAGTGGTTCGTAAAACCGCTGTTAGTGATATTTTATATGTACGAAAAGATGGAGGTTAGGTTCTGAAGGAAAAGTTCTGTAGTCATTTTAAGTGTTTAGTAGTTTTAGGAACATTTTATAATTATTATAATCTATGAATATTTAATAAATACTACAGTACTGTACGCATAAAAAAATTAAGTTGTTTTAAAATAGGTTTGACTGTTTGCTTCTTCTTCTTTTCAAACTCCTTGATGACTTCTTCGTATAGTATCATCAGCTCCTGGAGTCCTCTTTTAAATTGAAGGGGCCTTTCCATGACAAGATTTTTCTCTTAATACATGATCAGCAAGCTGTGTTGCCATGCTGAGGATCTCGTTGATGGTTTGTGAAGAAATGCTTGCCTTCATTTCAGGATCGTCAAACAAACAAAGAACTTTACTTATGTACGGAGAAGTTAGACTGACACATGGAGGAAAATGTACGGAGAAATTACAGCATGGCGTATGGGAATACGTATGGTAGTTGGAGGTGGGGGTTGTACTGGCGGGGCCCGGTACCCGGTGACACGCTCAGTACGTACAGTACGTGGAAATCTAGCTTGGCTCATTGCGGCCGTCGCCATACTAGTGTGTGACTTAACATGATGCCAAAACTTTTATTCAAACACGTAGGGTGACACTTTTTCGGAATTGTATGACTTCCCCACCTCCCACCAAGTACGGTGTGCACAAGATGAGATTACGTTCATATTTTAAGATTTTAGGCCCACGGACGAAGTCCGTGGATAAGCGAAACCCGCGGTACCAAAAGATTACTGTACTCTACATAAAACATGACTATGTGATGTGTATTATATTTTCTTTAAAATGTCCTCGTATGTTACCGTAAGAATATTTCTGTGCAAGTATGTTTACTCTGTATTATTTAGATCATTAGCCGAAAGGCTGGTTTGAACCTCTAGAGGCTTTACTAAGAAAACGAGAAGTGAGGTGGTTTACCATTCCCTTCCTCACTGAGTCAAAAAGTGTGCTTATCAGCATGTCAGGCCTTTCGAAAAGCATATACTTCCCACTCTACAAATAACACCTTCACTTCATTCACCACAAGGTCTGGTTGTGTAATGAAATCCATTACTCTCAGAGGAGATATTTTTGATTAGTGACCTTTACACCTTTTCTCTTCTTAAATGCTTCAGTCATATAATTGGGTGACCATGTATGGGCAATTGTGTAGTTTAGAAATTTAATTGTATCGTAAACCACATGTCATAGTTTAAAAACTGAGTTCTGCAAAAATCAACCCTAATGGATGCTGCATTACGTTCAACTATAAAAGAAAACGAGGTAATAATGTATTCAATTAGCATCTTGAATGGATATTTCAGTTTATTCCTTTTTATCATTTAAATCATTATACATTATATTTATGTTTTTATGAAACTATATAATATCACAGCAGTTTGATTCGTTATTATAAACTAATAAAATACTACAACTTTAAACGACAACATACTTTATTTAACGTTACGTTGAATGCAACGAATCATACAGAGTAAAATACTTTGTTCTGATTGGTGAAAATTATCCAATCAGAGTACTTTAAACACTCCATTATGATGATTGGTTGGAATCAGCCAATCATATTACTTAATTTAGAGGAACGTAATTGGTTGGAATTATGTTTTCTGATTGGTCGATATTTTGTTTGTTTATGACATCAATTAAGTTTTAAAAATATGTTCATGGTAGTTTATTTTGACAAACCAAAGTGATTTCCTGTAAAACTTTTTAGGTTTTGAAGTATTAAGATATTTGAACGGCCCATAGTTGTTTCATACGTATTATAAATACAAGATATGAATCATCGTGTGTAAATTTTTTTTTTAAGTAAATCCACATTATTGATTTACATATGTGTGAGCCTACAACTAGGTACTAGTTGCATGTTATGTACATGTTTGATTACGGACAGTTATGTGTAAGTATGTTCGGATGCCTACACATTAGCATCAACCAACGTTACCTATTTGTCGGTGTGTATACATTTTATTCCATGTAAATATTTCTCTTCGATGAACGGTTGTTAGTTTAAAAGCACACCTACCTATTTCTAGCAATCCTTCTGAACTTCTCTTGCGTAGGTCTGTCGATGCAATGTTAAATTTTTATCTTATGTTACTATACGAGTACTTTTTTGTTTAATATTAAAAATGTATGGTGTTACTACTTCCGTATAAATGGAAGAAAAACAGTTACAAGTTGACATTAGAGTTAAAAGTGGATGTTACAGAAGAAATATAACGACACTCTTTAAAGTAACAGTTATTTAAATATGGTATTCAAATTATTTAGTTTCATGATTAAATTATTTATTAGGTTAGTTGTTTTCAATAATACAGTTGTTTGTTTTATTTTAATATCATTTAGTCAAACTAGTTGTTATAGAATTTGAATGTTTCGCTGTTCTTTTATCTGTAATATCTTCTTATTATTATACTTTTTCATTGTTTTATTTTACGTTACATCAACAGCTTGGATTTTAGTAGTTATTGTAAGGTTATGAACCTAACCTTAAAATGGTGGGTTGTAACATGTAATAATTATTCAGACTCTAGCTGGGAGCAAACCTGGGATCTTCCGCTGTGCAGCTTAGCTTTCTAAGGACTGGACCACAGAAAAGTTCAGTTTTTAGTTTTGCTGAACTGTTACGATAAATCATTTAACCTTCGCAAGTTCTTTCTATGAATACTACCGAAATTTAACTTTTTTTATCGATTTTGACGCTGTGTAGATTACAAAATTGTTGATTTGTTGATAGAATTTAAACATTTCACCAGAAATCATTTTGTGTTTAACTTTGTGAAGTTAGCTGTGAACACTTCCAAGCTTTACCCTACATTGTAACATAGTAGAGATATAGTACCGGATGAAGCTATATCGGAGTGTGAGTTTAGATCCGTAGTGTAAAAGATGTACATGCATTTTTTCTAAAAGCAGTAGACTACTTGATTTTGTTCGATACATGGTTTTATTTCTCTTGTGTTACTCCAAATTCTCTCACTCGATATCCTAATTACCTCTCAACTACTTCTAAAATGTAGTATTTTTAAGATTTAAATTGTTTTTTTTTAAAAGATTTCAGTCTTAATAATTAAGACAGTCTTAAAATTGTATACACTTAATATTGTAGGAAATTAGTAGGATTGTAGGAAATTTTGAAACCTACAGTTTTTTTTTCAAAAATGTTTTCCCACAACCCATAGTAGATTTTCTGTATTTTACTCATTAAAATTTGTAAACAATGGGATTTTTTTAATGATTACGGTGTTTAGTATGCATTTTCCGACAAAGTTATAGAAAATTAAAAAATCTACAACTTTAAAATAATTTTTTTATACAGCCTTAATTTTGCTTCAATTAGTGATTTTCCGTATTTTGAATTGCTACAGAGGTTGATTTTTCATTTAGCATCATTCACTCGTAATTAAATGGTTTGCTGGCATTGCTCCCACCACCTCCCCTTCAATTGGTCGCCAGAAGGCATAGACCTGGAGGCCGTTCCTAAGAACTCTTATGCAACTTTGTGACGGCGACAGTCACCTTATTAGAAAATAAAAATCTGGCGTGAAACACTCACACAACTTTCTCTTGCCAATGCAAATAATTAATAATAAACCTAACATTAGTATTAAAACATTAGAAATGAACAAAAACTAACCTCAAAAACATAACCTTATTTTAATCATGAGTGAATGACGCAAAATGACAATCGAACTCAGTTTGGCTTAAAAATACGGAAAATCACGCTTTCACGCTAAACTAGGCTCTGTAGAGAAAAATGCTCTAAACAAAAGTTGTAGATCTTTTAATTTTCTATAAATTTAATTATATACACTTTTGTCGTAAAATGCATACTAAGACCGAAATGTTAAAAAAATCGATTTTTCTCACGTTTTCGTGAGAAAAAAAACAGAAAATCGCAAATTACCGCTAAACTAAGCGTTATACAAAAAAATGTTTTAAACAGAAGTTGTAGGTTTTTAAATTCTCTACAACTTTTATTATATAAGTTTTTGCGCTAAAATTTATATTAAAGCCGTAATCTTAAAAAAACAACGTTTTTACGTGAAAACAGCCTCACCGAGAATTTCAGCAAACATGGCGCCTACCCTATCTTGTAGAGAATAAAAAATTGAGTAAAATAGGCGATTTTAAAAAAAATCGTAGGACCAGTTTTTGAGAAAATCGCAAAAAACTGAAAAATTATACGAATAAACTACTACTTCCGGTTGACCGATTTTGATGAAAATGTTCGTGTCGCGTCCGGTAGTGGTATGTAACTTAAGTTTCAAGTTTCAAGTTCGTACGATGTTCCGTTCTTGAGATATTCTGTTCACACACAGACACACAGACACACACACACACACACAGACCAATCGCTAAAAACATGTTTTTTGGGTTCAGGGGGTCTGAAAACGTGTAGATCCGGTGAAAACTCGATTTCGAAAAATCGACATGAAAACAATACTTTTCTTCCTATATATTCATATAGGCAAGAGAAAGTAAAAACTAGTTAAGAATTAAAATTATTCGAGGGCGAGTTGGAGCCAGGTCGACCGACCTGGGGAGTGTGCACTGCTTGCCCTCTTGTCGGAGTGCCTTTTCGGGCTCAAGGCCCGCGTCAGAAGAAATTTGGGTCCTAACAGTCAGAAAAACTTGTCGAAGATTTAAAATAAACTAACTAATAGTATAAAATAATGGTTAGGACCTAGTCGCCTTTAAATTTGTCCAGCAAGTGTTTGTTCACTATATGTAATTTTGACTTCAGTGCCTTCGACGATAGCCGAGAAACACTATCCCTTAATTATACTATACATGTCGACGGTCACTCATAATTAAAATTAAGTTGTATAATTTTTTAATAAGTATTATTTCCTTGTCATATAAGGAAATAATACTTATTAAAAAATTATACAACTTAATTTTAATTATGAGTGACCGTCGACATGTATAGTATAATTAAGGGATAGTGTTTCTCGTTATATGACAAGGAAACTCTTGGATGAATACTGTGAATGAGGGTTGAATATTAATATTAGCAAAACCGAATACTTGGTTATAGGGGAAGAGTCCAATGATCTTCAAGTCGACAACAAAATTATCAAGAGCACAAAGGAATTCAAGTACTTGGGGACCTACATATCATCAGACGGTTCAACTAGGAAGGATGTTAAAAATAGGATTGTGCAAGGGAGAATAGCAATCCGGAAATTGAACCCGATTTTATGGTCTGCAAAAATGCACATGAATACAAAAGTCCAGTTGTACCACACTATTGTGGAGCCAATAACAACTTATGGGGCAGAGTGCTGGCAAATAACATCAAAAATAGACAGCCAGCTTAAAGCAATTGAAATGGACTTTCTGCGCCGTTCATGTAGAGTGTCCAGGTTGGACCATATCCGGAATGACGACATCAGGAAAAGAGCTCATGTAGAAGATACCATTGTGGATAGGATAGAGAGACGACAACTGATATGGTATGGTCATGTGCAGAGAATGGGTGGTGAGAGGTGGCCAAAAAGAATGTTGTCTTATGTCCCAACCAACAGAAGGAAGAAAGGTAGACCAAGGAAAACGTGGAAAAAGGGAATACAGGAAGCCATGAGGGAGAGAGGGATGGATGAGGGTGATTGGGAGGATAGAAGAGAATGGAGATTGAAGTGCGGGAAGCGGCGCCGGCCGTAGGAACCCCGGAAAAAAAAAGTATTATTTACATTGACAAGAGGAAGTCGTGTGAGTGTTTAATTCTAGATTTCTGTTCGCAGTTTGACTAGCTGTTCATTTCTGTTATTTTGAGATAGTGTTTAATTTGTGCGATATACTCACCGTACGCTGACTATAATATTTAAAAGTCAATAAATTTGTTTTACTATTATTATTATTATTATTATTATTATTATTATTAAATAATCGCATAGTAAAAAATTAACAAATTGCATAATTTTATTAAACTAATATTTATTTTATTTTAATAATGATTATTTAAATTTCAAATTTGTTTACCATCGGATACATATTCCACGTACAGATATGTAATTTAAATCTTATTACGTACAAATCGTTATCATTACGAAATCATACTCCCATAGTAAGAATGTAAAATTAGATTTTTATTTGTACTCTAAATTTAAATTTATTATGTTTACTTCATATTTCTGTTATTTATTTATCTGTAGATTTATTTGTTTAATAAAAGATTATCCATGAGTACATAACAATGTTTTATATGTATTTATTGTAAATTAAAAAAAGATAATTTTATAGTGAGATGTAGGCTACACATAACGTTTTTAATAGTAAATATAGATATAGTATTTGTTTTTTGTACTATTGAATAAATAGTTTGGTTTTAATAAGTTTTTTCTAGACAAATTGATTTAATTTTAAACTGTTTTAAATTAATCGGTAATTTGTTATTAAATTGTTTTTGTAATTTTTTTCGATGTTAAAATTTTGTGAATTTAAGACATTTTAGTAGTAAATAGATCTGGTGTGAAACACTCATACGACTTTCTCTTTCCAATGCTAATAATGACCAAATATAACCTAACATTAGTAATAACATTAGAGATAAACAAAAAACGAACCTGAAAAACATAATAATATTTTTAATCGTGAGTGAATGATGCAAAATTAAAACCTAACTTAGTTTGACTTAATAATAGGCCTACGGAAAATCACTTTTTCACGCTAAACTAGGCTCTGTAGAGAAAAATGCTTTAAATATAAGTTGTAGATCTTTTAATTTTCTATAATTACACTTCTGTCGTTAAATGCATAGGCCTACTAAGGCCGAATTCTTAAAAAATCAATTTTTTACAGATTTTCACGAAAAAAGGGAGAAACATCACTAACTACCGCTAAGCATTATACAAAGAAAAATTTTAAATAAAAGTTGTCGATTTTTAAATTGTCTACAACTTTTATTCAAGATATTTTTGCGCTAAAATGCATATTAAGGCCGCAATCTTAAGAATACCATTTTTTCTACGAGAGCACAACCTCCCTAAAAATTTCAGTAGACTAGCGCCTACTCTATCATGTAGAGCATGAAAAATGTAGTAAACAAGTCGAGTTTTTAAAAAAATCGTAGAAGCCGTTATTGAGAAAATCGCGATAAAGTGAATAATGACACGAATAAACTACTACTTCCGGTTGACCGATTTTGATAAAAATGTTTGTGTCGGGTCCGGAGGTAGTATCTAACTTAAGTTTCAAGTTTCAACTTCGTACGATGTTCCGTCCTTGAGACATTCTGTTCACACGCGCGCGCGCGCACACACACACACACACACACACACACAGATCAATCGCTAAAAACTTTTTTTGGGTTCAGGGGGTGTGGAAACGTGTACATCTGGTGAAAACTCGTTTCAAAAATTCTACATGAAAACAAGGGAGGTTTCTTCACTCAAGATACATAGAAGAAAATCCGTGTTCTTTTTATTTAGTGCCTGATTTGATTTTAGATTTTGTTGCAATTCATAGATAACATACGTACATACATTGTTGAAAATATTATTTAAAGATATTTTACGACCTTCAGAAATTTAATTAATTGACAGTTGTCTTGACAAAATGGTATTTCAGTTAGTTTTTTGTAAGAAACATCTATGGTTGTCTTGCCAATTTCTTACTATCCGGTATGGTTATTAATCTACACCTTTTTACTTTGTACTAACTTGGAACGAAAATCAAACACGGTTTTAAAACAGGTGAACCCATGTACTTTATTAATTAATTTAAATAAATAATGTTCAAAACACCACCAAAACACTTAATAATAGTTTATTGTAAACGTACATATGACTACAATGTAATCTTTTGTACCTTGAGTACAACTTTTAGTCATGGTATTTCACAAATATTTACCAAACGTTATAAATCAAGTGCAACAACCTATGAACAAAGAATGTTCTTTCAAAGTACTTTACTTAATATTGAAACTATTGGCTTGATATTTAATTTTTTCGACGATTTTATAGTTAATGTTCAATTTTTTTATTATTTATAAATTGACATATTTATTTAAACTGAAGATTAGATATATACGTACGTTTATTCTTTTATATTATTGTGTTTTTTTTTGTAGTAAATTGCTTTTTTCCTAACACAAAATTTATTTATTATTGTAAAAAAATATTAATTTGATAACCTATGTGTGTTTGTAACACTGAATTGTAAATTATGAAATTTTGCAATATTTTTGAAAATTGTAATTATAATTATATAATTGATTGATTGGAATTATTTTATTTCACCATAGTTTTTATTTAATATGGTCGCTAAACCTGAACCAATGGGATAAAGCCTTACGGTGCTGTTAATTTCTGTTGGTCGAATTTTATTTATCAATATTTTATTCAATCTTAATATGTACGTTTCAATTTGTTCAATTTACGAACAATAATCAACCTTATCACCCAGTGAGATGAGGATGACATGAATGATGTGTGTAAATGAGGTGTAGTCTTGTACAAGACTCAGGCCAACCATTCCATTGAGAGTATGGTTAATTTAACCCCAACCATCAAAGAACACCGGTAACCACTGTCTATTGTATATTTCTTTTAAGCTGAAATCTACTGTAAACAATATTTTACGAAGTAAGGTTGGATCTGTTTTGTCTACGCTACGTGAAACCGGATGGCTGGCACCCTTCGCCCGCTTTCATTTTTACAAATATACATATCTATCATTCGTAACTTGTATATCATTTGTAACCTGAATCCTATTGAGTAATTGTGGGCTCAGGTGAAAGATAACGTGGTTCAAAAAAATTAAACATTTAAGCTGTATAAGGTTCCTAAAGTATTGGTGAATTAATGAAAAAACTGAATAGCTCACGTGGAAAAGAAGAAACTCATGTCAGATTTAGATTCGTTAAGTGAAGTTCAGTTATAAAAACTTGTTGTAAATATGAAACATGATTCAAGTTGTGACAACAAGGATGAGGTGTTGCCTGATAAAAGTTTTATCGGCAGTAGAAGAGTTACAATAAGGTAAACTATTACAGTGCTTTGTTTACAATTAACAACCTCAAGCTTAGTTACAAATAAATATTTATAATAATAAGATTATAATTAGAATGTAAATTAATTATTATAAACAAAAACAACAACTGTAAACTTCCTGTATAACGAACGTAAACGTTTTGGATGGATCGCGCTACTTAATATTTTTCTTTTATACTGTTTTGACTAGGTCTCAACTTAGCTTACATAGAGTATAGTAATCAAATACTATACCAGATAAAAGTGACTGCCTTCAAAGTTCTTGAGGGAGCTTTGCTGTCTTGTAAACAAACTGTTTTTTTTTACATTGCGGCCTTAATATGTATTTTAGGGGAAGTTGTTTAGGTCATCAGCTGAAAGTCTGGTTTGAACCTGTAGAGGTTTTACTAAGTAAAACGAGGAGTGAGGTGGTTTACCAATGCCTTCCTCACTGACTGGAAAAGTATGCTTATCAGCATGCCAGGCCCTCTGAAAAGTACATATTTTCCACTCTGCAAATGACACCTTCACTTCATTCACCACAGGGTCTGGCTGCATAGTGAAATTCATTACTCTCAGAGGAGATAACTCTGACTAGTGTCTTTTACACCTCTACCTTTTCTGTTCTTAAATAGTACAGTCATATAAGTGGCTGACTATGTGATAAGAAACAGAACTATTTTTTTTAGTTTTACTATACCGGATAAAAGTGACTGCCTTCAAAATTCTTGAGGGAGCTGTGCTGTCTTGTAAACAAATTGTTTTTTTTTTTACATTGCGGCCTTAATATGTATTTTAGGGGAAGAGCATACGTAATTAAGGTTGTAAAAAATTAAAATCTACAACTTTTATTTTAAGCATTTTTTTCTACAGAGCGTACTTTAGTGTCAATTAATGATATTCCTTTTGTTGAGTAAGTAAGTCCTACAGAGGTGATATTTATTTTACGTCATTCACTCATGATTAAAATTGTGTTATGTTTTCATTTTACATTGGGATGAGAAAAACGTGTGAGTATTTGAATGTTAACAATTCTTTTATGAGAAACTTTGTCTTGTAGCCTATTATTGAAGTATTGTTCATCCATATATAGATATCAGTTTACGTAGATGAAGGTATTATGTGCGTAAAAAATTTTTATTGAAAAGTTAAGTTTCAAGAACTTTTAATTGTAAGAATGTAATTTCTCAAGAAGGCGTAATATGTAGGTTTCAAATAAAAGTACGCAAACACGCTACAAAAAGTCTGAACCTTATAATTTTGGTCGCATTTTCCTTAAAACTATATTTTTTTACGTTGTTATTGTTTAGGTCATCAGCTGAAAGGGTGGTTTAAATGTCTAGAGGCTTTACTTAGTAAAATAAGGGGTGAGGTGATTTAACTGTCTTCCTCACTTAGTGGAAAAGTATGCTTATCAGCATGCCGGTTCTCCGAAAAGCGTTTACTTTCCATCCTGCAAATGACACCTTCACTTCATTCACCACAGGATCTGGCTGTATAATGAGATTCATTACTCTTACACGAGATAACTCTGACTAGTGTCTTTTACACCTCTACCTCCTCTGTTCTTAAATGATTCAGTTATATATTGGCTGATTATCTGATAAGAAACAGAACTATTTTTTTGTAGACCTGGAACTAGCAGATCGATGGAAAGTATAAATTTAACACTCCACCTGCCTGTTACGGGCGTAATATTTCTTACATAATATCTTAATTCACTGAGCTCTTTAGATTATTCATTTCGTGAAAAACGAACACATGTTGAACGAAAGGGAACGGTAGATAGTTTAACAATAAATTTTGCAAACCGATTACATGCTGGATTATGAGTAGCTTACCTACGATTTTTTACGTTGCACAGACGTATAAGTACGTGTGAAAGCACTGAATTTTACTGGCACATAATGTTAACTACTTGTTGAAAGTATAAACCAACCTCAGCTTTTGTATATAAATTAATGAATGAATATTATGAATGAAGATAATAAATGGATCAGTGAGTGAATAAATGAAATACATTTTATGAATGAAAACGTAAATGAATTGGGTATGTTAATTACACTCCAAGTTTATATGTAATGTTTGGAAGCATACAGCATTTACAGACAATCTGAGCACTGTATCGTTATAATGTGTTGTAAAAGGGTTAATGACATTTTGAAAACAGAATTTCTTCTTCTTGTTCTTCTTAGCATGTATACGACCCAGTGCCTATTACATCACTCAATGAAATTGGTCTTTCCACCTTTTCTTTGCCCGACCCAGATAACTTCTACCCTCAAACTGATACTCTTCACTTCGTCGTGGGAGTCTCATCCCCTACATTCATCTCACGTGATCCCACCAATTCTGTCTATATTCCCGCACCATCTCATTCCTCCTTATATCCCATCTGGTATAGCCAGCTACCTACCTTAGAAATTGCGTCTCTTCCTGCACTCTCAACTCCTGCGCTCGTGTATAAGTGTTCATGTCTCGCTACCATACAAACAGCCTGGAATGGACAACGCCTTAGAAAACGTCACCAATCTCTCTTCCACCTTACTTCTTAGGGTAATCTATTGTTGTGTAGATGATCAACCGAAAGGCTGGTTTGAACCTATAGAGGTTTTACTAAGTAAAACGAGGACTGAGGTGGTTTACCATTGCCTTCCTCAATGAGTGGAAAAGTATGCGTACCAGCATGCCCCGGGCCCTTCGGAAAACATATACTTTGGTGGACCCTGTGGTGAATGAAATGAAGGTGTCATTTTCAGTAAAGAATATGTTTTTCGGAGGGCCCGGCATGCTGATAAGCATACTTTTCCACTCATTGAGGAAGGCAATGGTAAACCACCTCAGTCCTCGTTTTACATAGTAAAACCTTTAGAGCAGTGATTCTCAACCTTTTTTGCTCCGCTACCCCCAAATAGTAAAAATAAATGAAATAATATTTAGCTTAGGATTATTAATGCTTAGTTCATATTACTTATGGTTTACATTCATTACTCATGGTTTTACATTCATAATGGGTTAACTTAGAAAATAAAAAAAAACACTTGATCTTTTTTTAATGTAAATTGTTCTAAATTCAATGGTCGTGTTAATGCATAGTGTTTACAGAACATGGTAAAAAAGTAATCTGTTGAAGTTATTCATTAATTAATGCTACAGTTATTATAACGAAGCTGAAGTATCTTTATTTTAATTTACTTTATAACTTGGAAATATTTTTGTTTGTTCTTTATGTACTTCATTAATATTTCTTATGCAACTTGTTCTTGTCGGGAACCGCATGTTAAGTTCTCCCGTCAATGAAGATCAAGGTAAAAAATGTCAAATATTCGTGTGAAGTTATGTTTTTTACTTGGTTTTATATTGTACGTCTCATTGTAATTCTACTCGGTGCATTGAAAGAGTTGGTACTTGGTTTATATTATTGATAGTACTACACAATCTTAAGCCAGCCTATTTATTGTTGATGTTATTCCTACATCTACGCGGTTTGTTATAATCAGGTCTGGTTATATTACATTTTGTATAAAGCTTGATGTTGTCTTTAAATAAAATACCATTTTTGGTTGAATCGGCTTTGTTTGTTCTTTACCCGGTTAAGGTAAAAATCAAGTTGTCATTTGTTTTATTTTTAACTTATTTTTCAAGTTAAGTTTACCGAAGTTAAGTCATAAGTGTAAATATAATTCTGCGTTCACCAGAGATGGGAAGGGAAGTTCTTCCTTTGCACTTGTAATTAATTATAGTTATAATTCTACTTTAATGTACATTTATGGTGTGAATTATATTTCAGGTTGTTTTTTATAAATAAAAATATGTAAGACGATGTAATTATGTAGGCATGTAATATAGGTAGTACAGTATATCAATTACTTTTAATTAAATTATAATTATTAAATTCCATCCCTGTTTTCAAAATAATTAAAATGTCTTCCTTCTCCTGGATGGTTTGTAGTGGCGTCATCAACACAACCGGCTTAGCCGGCCGCATTGGCGTAGTTGGTAACGTGCTTAACTCTCATCATGCGGTCTTGGGTTCAAATCCCATTCAGGTACGGCATATTTTCATACGTTACAAAAAAATCATTTCATCCTTCACCGTCTGCATTAGTAATTGCAGAACAGTCGGACGTTAAACAAAAAAAAAAACACCTCTGGCTTCTACGCCAGGTATCCCGGGTTCGATTCCCGGTCAGGTCTGGTATTGCTTTCATCATTTATTTTCATCTGTCATTCTTCATTAAAATGTAATAACTACAGTGTTGTCCTTATTGACCCATAACATTTACATAGAACCATCATAAACTTCCGTAAACTGTGGCTGTCACAAATAATTTTAAATTATATACTATATCAAACTATTAATCTTAAATCAAATGTGTATCATCTCCAATTACAATGTAATCAAATCTGTGTATTGAGTTAACGTTGGACGTAAAATAAAAAGCCTCCTCTTCGTCCACCTTTTCCTTCTACTTACGTATTTTTCTACTTTTCCATCAACATTTTCTTCTTGTTCTATTACTTCTCCTCCTTCTTCTTCTTCTCCTTCTCCCTCTTCTTCTCCTTCTCCTCCTCCTCCTCCACCTTCGTTTTCATTTTTTCTCATTTTCCGAATTTTTAAGCCAAACTTAGGTTGATTTACATTTTGCTTCTTTCATTCATGATTAAAATTAGGTTATTTTTATTGAGGTTAGTTTTTTGTTTATTTCTAGTGTTTCATTACTAATGTTAGGTTATATTGGTCATTATTTGCATTGGCAAGAGAAAGTTGTGTGTTTGTTTCACACCAGATTCTTTTTAATACAGCTATTTGTGACTAGCAATAATTCTGTAGGTGGTATTTCTGATAGTACACAATTATTTTAATTGTTGTTGTTGTTTAGGTCATCAGCCAAAAGGCTGGTTTGAACCTGTAGAGGTTTTACTAAGTAAAGCGAGGAGTGAGGTGGTTTACCATTGCCTTCCTCACTGAGTGGAAAAGTACGCTTATCAGCATGCCGAGCCCTCTGAAAAGCACGTATTTTCCACTCTGCAAATGACACCTTCACTTCATTCACCACAGGGTCTGGCTGTATAATGAAATTCATTACTTTCAGAGGAGATAACTCTGATTAGTGTCGTTTACACCTTTACCTCTCCTGTTCTTAAATGATTCAGTCATTTAATTGGCTGACCATGCGATAAGAAACAGAACTATTTATTTTAGCCCTGCAACGAACAGATTGAGTAAATAATTTGACACCCAACCCATCTGTTAGGGGCATATTTTAATTGTAAAGAATATAATTTTTCAAGCAATTAGGAAAAAACCGATTCACATTTTTATGGTAGTCAACTTTATTATTTATTTCCGTCGACGGTTGTTGATTCATTCATGTATGTATGCACGTATTCGGTTAAAAAAGATCATAAAAATACACTGTTGCGGTTATTGGCAGTGTGATAAGATAACACAACTTCATGTAGTCTGGCCTGTTATTATAATGTGTAAGCAGCCAACCAAGTCGTAAGCTACATGTGATTTTACTATGTTATTATTGTTGCAGTGCTGTTAATATGTTATCAATTATTCTCTAGTACACTTATTTGGTATATATACGACAATGTACTCAGTTTTAATTTAATTTTCAAGTGCATCTGAAAACGTACTACATTCATTATTACATGCTGTAAGTACTTAATTTGTATGTTGTTAACAGCGCGTGCGGAAACTATTGTTTCATTATGTTTTTGCTGCTTAGCAACTGTTGATGTGTCATTTCTGACGTAAACCGTATGTTCTGCTATCACTTTAGAGTTCAAATTGTATTCTCCTAGATTAAATCTATACACTTACATTTTTGTTTTAAGTGTTCATCAATGTATAAAAATGAATTTTTGTGATCTGTAAACAGGTGTGTTATGAACTTTTATTTACTAAAAATATTGATACAAATACGTTATTTCTTTGTTACTGTATTTATAAAAAAAATCTACTTACTAATTACTTTTATTTTTATACAAAAAATTATTTAACTAAAAATTCAAATAAAATAATGTGTCCCTTTACATTTTTAAATGTTTATAATCGTATTTAGATTTTTTTTTAATTTTTAACGTAAAATAAAGTTTTAATGAAACCAACTTGGACGTATGGCAGGTAAATCTACTGCTCAGCAATTAGTCGTTAAAGTAAGTGTGCTATTTTATACAGTTTCAAAATTTTGTTTTTGTTTAAATCCCTAATATGTAAACGATGCAATCTGTTCAATTTAAAAACAGTAAGAAACCCTATGATCCAATGAGATAGAGGAGTATGTGTAGTCTATGGAATTTAAGTAATGTGTAGTCTTGTATAAACTCAGGCCGACAATTTTTGATTAAGTATGGTTAATTGAACCCCAGCCTTCAAAGTACACCGGTAACCAATCTCTAGTATTCAAATCTGTATAAAAGTAACTAGGATTTGAACCACGGAATCTTTATCTTCGAAAATCAGCTGTTTCACAACAGCTAAATCGTGACGACGATTTTACCCACTAGACCAACCAGGTGGGTTATTATAAAGAATTAAGTTAAAAATATGTGTTATTTATTATTTATATAAAGTTTTTAAGGAGCCGCCTTCGTAGCGTAGTGGTTAGTGAATTAACCTACCACGCGGAGGTCCCGAGATCGATTCCCGGCCAGGATCTGGAATTTTCACAAGTCAAAACCCGTAGTCCCTAATAACCAAACAGTTGATGCGACTTTAAATAAATTATATATACCTAATTTAAAGACTTTTTAAGCCTCTTCGAAATCTTTTGGGTGTTTTGAGTTCATTCCATTACTACTAAGATTCAAATTCAAATGTTTTAGGTTAATTACTGACGTCTGCCCATAACGGACAGGTGGAGTGTCGAATTATTTACACTCACTCTGTTCGTTGCAGGGCTAAAATAAATAGTTCTGTTTCTTATCACATGGTCAGCCAATTAAATGACTGAATCATTTAAGAACAGAAGAGGTAGAGGTGTAAAATACACTAATCAGAGTTATCTTCTCTGAAAGTAATGAATTTCATTATACAGCCAGACCCTGTGGTGAATAAAGTGAAGGTGTCATTTGCAGGGTGGAAAATATGTGCTTTTCAGAGGGTCCAGCATGCTGATAAGCGTACTTTTCCACTCGGTGAGGAAGGCAATAGTAAACCACCTCGCTCCTCGTTTTACTTAGTAAAACCTCTACAGGTTCAAACCAGCCTTTTTGGCTGATGACCTAAACAACAACAACAACAATTACTGACGTTAAATATCGACAAACCTTTACAAAATGACCACCTCCATGTCCCTTGTCTCAACAAAACTTTAAAAAAGATTTTACGGTTATTTTTTTGTGTAATAATTTCTCTTAAAAGTGTTTTTTTAAATATTTATATTTTTTGACTCGTTTTTTGTGAATAGAACTGTGTCAATGGATTCTAAAGTTTTAATTTATCATGCCATTTTTGTATTTTTAATCAACATTTTCTTATCTTTGTGCACAAATTTTGTATAATTGCCTATAACAAGCAGGTGGGGTGTTAAATTAATTGCACTCGATCAGTTGGTTCCAGGGCTACAAAAAATAGTTATGTTTCTTATTACATAGTCAACCAATTATATGACTGAACTATTTAATAACAGAAGAGGTAGAGGTGTAAAAGACACTAGTCAGAGTTATCTCCTTTGAGAGTAATGAATTTCACTATACAGCCAGACCTTGTGGTGAATGAAGTGAAGGTGTCATTTGCAGGTTGGAACGTAGGTGCTTTTCGGAGGGCCTGACATGCTGATAAGCATACTCACTGAACTCGGTGAGGAAGGCAATAGTAAACCACCTCATTTCTCGTTTTTACTGAGTAAAACCTCTCAGGTTTAAACCAGCCTTTCAGCTGTTGACCTAAACAACAATACAATTGTGTACAGTTCAGTTCCAAATAAAGAAGTAAAGTTAAAATTTAGTATATATAAGATTATTTTTTTAAGCCTCTTTGACATGTTTAGGGTGTTTAAGTTGTATTGAAGTCTTGGACTGTGTTAAGTACGGGTACATACTGTATTCCTCCCTCCAAAACAATGAATTTGGCCTTACAGTCTAGTACGTATGATAAAGATGTAGATTTTTTTATTTAATTGAATCCAATATTTCTTTTACATCTTAACGGTGTTTCTGTTGTAGAATTTGATGAAAATTTCTGATCGAGGTACTGTTGTTGTTGTTGTTTAGGTTATCAGCCGCAAGGCTGGTTTGAACCCGTAGAGGTTTTACTAAGTAAAACGAGGAGTGAGGTGGTTTACAATTCCCTCCCTCACTGAGTGGAAAAGTACGCTTATCAGCATGCCGGGCCCTCTGAAAAGCACATATTTTCCACTCTGCAAATGACATCTTCACTTTATTCACCACAGGGTCTGGCTGTATAATGAAATTCATTACTTTCAGAGGAGATAACTCTGATTAGTATCTTTTACACCTCTACCTTTTCTGTTCTTAAATGATTCAGTCATTTAATTGGCTTACCATGTGATAAGAAACAAAACTATTTATTTTAGCCCTGCAACGAACAGAGTGAGTGTAAATAATTCGACACTCCACCTGTCCGTTATGGACAGCGAGGTACTGTATGTACATATTAACATAAGGTTCTCCCTGAAAAATTTAAAATATTTTTTAAGAATGTCTTAAAATCCTATAACACCAGGTATAAACGTGGACAATTCAGAATTAGTTCCATTCTCTGAATATGTATTACGTTATCATTTACATTAGCAACTGTAACTCCATTTTTTTGTAACAACTACAAATTTATTTTAATTATTTTCAATTTGGTTTTCCGAAGAATTACTTTTTAATTTGTACAAATGCATCAACCACACCTTAAAAATAGATTAAATAGATAAATTTAAAAATTTTATTATAATTAAATTTAATTAATTATAGTATAAGGTAATAAAATCGCAAGTGTAGTATAATTAAGCTGATCTATAAAAGTAGAGCAATAAAGATAAGAAAAAAGTAAGCCATTCACCTTGCTGATAACAAAGAAACTTCATGTAAAAATTAACCTTGAACGACCTTGAACGGTGATAAGACTGATTACTGTACTATTACGACAATTTGCCATTTAATAATAATTTTTTATTACAATTTCAATTTGATAGATTTATTTAAAGCACCGATATGTCTCATAAATCAAAAACTTTTTTTTTTGTTTGAGATATAAATTGAACAAACAATTCCACGTCAAAATTAACAGCTGATGGTACTGAATTTCAACGTTTCGTAATTACTCACATAACAGCAGTACATTTTACAGTTTTTCTTTTGTAATCCGTAACGTGTATACATTGTAATCTGTTCAATTCAGAACAATAAGCTACCCCATGACCAAATGAGATGAGGATGATGTGTAAATGAAGTGTAGTCTTGTACAGATTCAGGTTGACCATTCTTGAGAGAGTACGGTTAATTGAAACCCAACCATCAAAGTACACCGGTGACCACTGTCTAGCATTCAAATCCGTATAAAAGAAACTACATTTACTAGGATTTGAACCAGGAACGTTCGTCTCCGAAAATCAGCTGTTCAACAGCTGATTTTGGCGACGACTTTACCTTTAGACCAACCCGGTGGGTTATTGTACTGTAAAATTATTTTATTTTGATTCATAATGCATGAAATTATAGTGGGGTTTTCTTTAGAAAATTTAAGAGTACAATATTTACTCCCCCCCCCTCCACGCTCGCTACGCTTCACGACAAACTAAACTTCAAGTGATGAAATTCTCACATAACCTTACACGTTGAAAGGTCATGCTGTACAAGTAAAACCAATTAGTCCTGAAAATAGAAATTTTGTTGACATCACTTTTTATCACCAGTAGAAGGGCAAATACTGACAATATCTGAATTCTACAATATTATACGGAAAATTGGCGTTATATTTGTTGTCCAACTGTTCTCGAAAACGGTTTTCTCGATGATAAGTGAAAAACTATCAGAAGTACGTTGAACATATACTGGTAAATAAGCAAATAAATATTTTTGGAGATTTCAAGTTAAAAGACGGTAAAAAAATAAATTTCCGATTGCAGTAATAAATATGTGAATACTATTTTAAAATGTTAATAGCTTTCGATTTATTAGATAATAGTTTAACTCAATATTCAAGGTTGAAATTTCTGAATTTCTGGGACTTGGCTTTTATATGTTGTAATAAAATTTTTGCCTAACATTCTTTGTATATTACTTGTATGTACTTTATTTTCCTCATTAATATCACTGAGGTAGTTCGATGGATGTTTGACTTCCAGTTATGTTTAGTTATTAATTTTCTTTGCAATGTCAGTTATTTACTGTTGAAATAAAATGAACAACAGTATAAAATAAAGATAAAATGAACGGCAATCTGTTCATTTTTATCTGACATTACAATTTTTACGATTTTTAGTTTTTAGATTATTACTTTCTCTTCTACTATATGAATATGTAGGGAAGGAAGATATTGTTTTCATGTTGATTTTTCACCGAAATAGAGTTTCCGGGTATACAAGTTTTCAGGCCCCCTGGACCAAAAAACATGTTTTTGTTTTTAGCGATTGGTCTGTGTCTGAACAAAATATCTCATGAACGGAATAGCGTGCGAAGTTGAAATTCGGAACTTAAGTTAGGGGACCCGTAAGGGGACATAAGGGGGTGCTTTCATATAATAACATATGTCATACAAATAATTGTAATAATGGGTCAATGACATCAGCTCAAAGAAAGCAATTTTCCCCTTTCCTTTTACCACAGACATCCATATTCACTTGATTTTCACATACGCTTGAATAGTGTGGTAAGCGAGGGCGTTTGATGTATTATAAATATTTTGCTAGACATTTTTCTAAAATTGTTGTTGTTTAGGTCATCAGCCAAAAGGCTGGTTTGAACCTCTAGAGGTTTTACTAAGTAAAACGAGGAGTGAGGTGGTTTACCATTGCCTTCCTCACTGAGTGGAAAAGTACGCTTATCAGCATGCCGAGCCCTCTGAAAATCACATATTTTCCACTCTGCAAATGACACCTTCACTTCATTCACCACAGGGTCTGGCTGTATAATGAAATTCATTACTTTCAGATAAGATAACTCTGATTAGTGTCTTTTACACCTCTACCTCTTCTGTTCTTAAATGATTCAGTCATTTAATTGGCTGACCATGTGATAAGAAACAGAACTGTTTATTTTAGCCCTGCAACTAACAGATCGAGTGTAAATAATTTGACACTCCACCTGTCTGTTATGGGCAGTTTTCTAAAATACCAGACTAAAATAATTAAATTATTTATTGCCAAATTTTGACAAAAACCCGCGACTTTGCATAAATTACAACAAATATTTTGTAAAAAGTAACTGGCGTAAAAAAACCGAGTTTCATATTTGTTTTTTTAAAACATCTCTCAAAGTTTTCTTAACGT
This sequence comes from Catonia carolina, assembly GCA_035578175.1. Taxonomy (NCBI): domain Eukaryota; kingdom Metazoa; phylum Arthropoda; class Insecta; order Hemiptera; family Achilidae; genus Catonia; species Catonia carolina. The sequence continues at coordinate 282,017,182 of JAQMRL010000001.1, read as the reverse complement.
CTCATAAACATTTTAATTTTTTTGGATAAAAGATGGAAAAGAAAAACCAAGTCTATCGGCGCAATATCGGAATTGGTGTTCGAAGAGTTAATATTCTCCAACCTATCAGTTGCACAAGGGTTAACAGCTTTAACGCTCCTAAATAACAACAAAATTAATTAGTAAGCCTACTTGCAAGTCTACTGTAAATGATACCCGTATTCGATGTAATGAAACTGAAGTACTTTTTTTTAGTAACTACTATATCTACTAATCAACTTAATGTATCTTTTGTGTACTATATAATCAATAAATGATCAAATTTCCTGAAATTTGAGACAATATGTCTTCTGAGAAAATTATTTTTAAATGTTTTTGTCCTAGATAGAAATTCGGTATCAGATATTATTTTCTATTTAAAATACAATTCATTATTAATGTGTATACCATATAATTTTTACTTTCTCTTGCCTATATGAATATATAGGAAGGAAAGTATTGTTTTCATGTCGATTTTTCGAAATCGAGTTTTCACCGGATCTATACCTTTTCAGACCCCCTGAATCCAAAAAACATGTTTTTAGCGATTGGTCTGTGTGTGTGTCTGTGTGTCTGTGTGTCTGTGTGTGTGTGTGTGTGTGTGTGTGTGTGTGTGTGAACAGAATATCTCAAGAACGGAACATCGTACGAACTTGAAACTTGAAACTTAAGTTACATACCACTACCGGACGCGACACGAACATTTTCATCAAAATCGGTCAACCGGAAGTAGTAGTTTATTCGTATAATTTTTCAGTTTTTTGCGATTTTCTCAAAAACTGGTCCTACGATTTTTTTTAAAATCGCCTATTTTATTCAATTTTTTATTCTCTACAAGATAGGGTAGGCGCCATGTCTGCTGAAATTCTCGGTGAGGCTGTTTTCACGTAAAAACGTTGTTTTTTTAAGATTACGGCTTTAATATAAATTTTAGCGCAAAAACCTATATAATAAAAGTTGTAGAGAATTTAAAAACCTACAACTTCTGTTTCAAACATTGTTTTGTATAACGCTTAGTTTAGCGGTAATTTGCGATTTTCTGTTTTTTTTCTCACGAAAACGTGAGAAAAATCGATTTTTTCAACATTTCGGTCTTAGTATGCATTTTACGACAAAAGTGTATATAATAAAAGTTATAGAAAATTAAAAGATCTACAACTTTTGTTTAGAGAATTTTTCTCTACAGAGCCTAGTTTAGCGTGAAAGTGTGATTTTCCGTTTTTTTTAAGCCAAATTGAGTTCGATTTTCATTTTGCGTCTTCCACTCATGATTAAAATAAGGTTATGTTTTTGAGGTTAGTTGTTGTTTATTTTTAATATTTTATTAATAATGTTAGGTTTATTATTAATTATTTGCATTGGCAAGAGAAAGTTGTGTGAGTGTTTCACACCAGATTTTTTTAATTTATTTTATAGTTGTAACCAATTAATTGTTTTCTCTGTATTCTTGGCTTAGTGGTAAGTTGCAGGTTCGATTTTGTGCTAGATCGTATAATTTTTATAATTTTTTCAGTTTATTAGAAGTCGTATCCCCCACAACAGTGGAGTGTTAAATTGTTTGCACTCGACCTCTTAGTTCCAGAATTACAAAAAATAGTTCTGTTTTTTATCACATATTCAGATAATATGACTGAAGCATTTAAGAACAGAAGATGTAGAGGTGTACAAGACACTACTCAAGAGTTATCACGTCTGAGAGTAATGAATTTCCATCATTACACTGCCAGACCCTGCGGTGAATTGAGTGAAGATGTCATTTACAGGGTGGAAATTAGATGCTTTTTAGAGAGTCTGACTTGTTGATAAATATACTTTTCCATTCAGTGAGGAAAGCAATAATAAACCACCTCACTTCTCGTTTTACATAGTAAAGCCTCTAGAGGTTCAAACCAGCATTTCGGCTGATGACCTAAACAACATTTAAAATCGTATTAACGTCGTGGTTATGAGAGGTTATTATGGGTTATGGAACGGTGGTTTTTTGATTTGTAATAATTTCCAGACTGTAGCTGGGATTCGAACCCGGAAATTTCCACTTTTTATGCCAGCACACTAACTACTACATCACGGAGCGGGTCCGGTAAATTTTTATTTAGTTGATATCTACTTTTATTAAAAGTACTAGTATCTTTTACATCTCTACCTCTTCTGGCAACTGACTTCTACGCCGGGGTCCCGGGTTCGATTCCCGGTCAGGTCTTGCATTTTTTTCATTTCTTATTTTCATTATCATCATTATCCATCGTCTGCATTAGCAGAAATTGCAGACGTAAAACCAAAAATAAAAAAATAAATAAAATAAATCTACCTCTTCTGTTCTTAAATGCTTTAGTCATACAATTGGTTGACCATATGATAAGAAACAGAACTACTTTTTGTAGCTTTGGAACTAGCAGATCGAATGCAAATAATCTAACACACCACCTGCATTTTAAGGCAGAAAATAAAAGTAGTAAATTTTTTTTTTTATTATCTGTCTTCGCTTAGTGTAGCAGAATTTTATATTTTTATTTTAAAACTGCATCAGATCCGATTCATTCGCTAAACCGTAATGATTTGCGGTAAAGAATATTGAGAAATTTTCCGGGGTATTTTTTTAGTTGCCTAATGTTTATTTTAAATGTTTTTTGACCTACTACTAAAAAGAGGAAGGTCCTAAATACGTTTGCCTATAATTCATATTATATTTGAGAAACTGATTATAAAAAGGATTACACCTTTAAAAACAAATTGATTGTATTTTATAAAATTGTTCTATTTAATTATGTACATATTTTTTGTTCACAGGTGAGTTACCAATATTGTTAAGAAGTTTAAAAGTGGAATTGCAATGTTTGGTAAATACTATATTAAGTTACTTATTATTTTATTCAATTTAATTAAGAACTAGTTGCAAGTTGTTTTATTCTAACACTGCTGTTCAGTTTGTTACGTTTTTAAAAAGTAATCGGACTAATATTTTTACGAAAACATTTGTGTTGAAAATTTTCATTGTACGAGTCAAAAAATTATGATTTTTTTTTCATTGACTATTATATTTGTTGTCGGTTCTCTTTCATTAGTATTATAGGCATTGTTTAAAAATATATATCGGGAACATTTTTTAAAATCCCAATAGAGTGTTGTTCGTCTTTTGTTTGAAATATTCTGTTTTTAATATACCAGTACATAAGGGGTACCATACATAAGGGGTTTTACTTTGCACTGATGAAAAATGGAGTTTAAATTTTTATTATTTTAAAGGCTAGAGGATATTGAACTCTGTTTAGGGTTTATCCTTTATATATTTTTACAGACGTGCTGTAACGTCTGTTGTAAACGTGTGTTCAAGCAAGGACTAGAAGCTATAACAAAAACTTTTTGGTTTTGTGTAATTAGATTAAGGAAAAAGTACTGCATTCATTAAACTATCCATACAGTGTGAATTTGTCGGATTAACGCGAAATTTCGAGCACGTGGCGGTCTGTCCATCAATTTCTCCAGTTTCAGGGAGTCTTCATATACTTAATAATCCCGGGATGTGCCCGAAAGACTGTTTCTAAAGGATATAGCAGTCGTCATCAACAAAATTTGATCAAGATCCGTTTCAAATTTCGACGAGACTGCCACGGTCCAGCCAACTTTTAACCCAACTTTCCTTTTAGAGTGTAAAAATTTAGATACAGGCAGTCATGTTAAATCGTAATACTACGGTAATGATTTAGTTACTTATTGTTTTCGTGTCGATTTTTCGAATTCGAGTTTTCACCGGAAATGCAGATTTTCTGGCCCCGTTGTTGTTGTTTGGGTCAACAGCCGAAAGACTGGTTTGAACCTCTAGAGGTTTCACTAAGTAGAACGAGGAGTGAGGTGGTTTACCATTGCCTTCCTCACTGAGTGGAAAAGTATGCTTATCACCATGCCGAGCCCTGTGTAAAGCACATTTATTTTCCACCCTGCAAATTGACACCTTCACTTCATTCACCACAGGGTCTGGCTGTATAATGAAATTGATTACTTTCAGAGGAGATAACTTTGACTAGTGTCTTTTACACCTCTACCACTTCTGTTCTTAAATAGTTCAGTCATAATTGGCTGACCACGTGATAAGAAACAGAACTACTTTTTGGTGCCCTGGAACTAGCAGATAGAGTGCAAATAATTTAACACTCCACCTGCCTATTATGGGCATATTTCTGGCCCTATGAACCCGAATAATCGTGTTTTTAGCGATTGGTGTGTGTGCGTGCGTGTGCGAACAAAATATCTCAAAAATGGAATTTCGTTCTGAGTTGAAACTTAAAACTTAGGTTAGGTAACATTAGAAGACCCGACACGAACATTTTTATCAAAATCGGTCAACCGAAAGTAATAGTATTTTCTTTGTTTATTTATCGTCGCATCAACTACTGTGGTACATTAGCGACGACGTTGGGTTGTAACTGTGAATGTTGAAATTATTTTTTATAACGTATGAAATTGCCTTGCCTGAGTGGGATTCAAACCCAAGACTGCATGATGAGAGGTGAGCACGTTACTTACTACGCCAATGCGGCCGGCAGTAATAGTTTATTCGTGCGATTTTTCATTTTGCGATTTTCTCAAAAACTGCTGCGATTTATTTAAAAAATCGCCTTATTAACGACATTTTTGATTCTCTACAAGATAGGGTAAGCGCCACGTCTGCTGTAATTCTTGGAGAGGGTGTTCGCTCTGGTAAAGAATTAATTTTTTTTTAAGTTTACGGCCTTAATATGCATTTTAAGGTAAAAGTATAATCAAAGTTTTAGACACTTAAATAGCGTACAACTTTTATTTCAAATATTTTTTTATAACGTTTAGTTTAGCGTCAATTAGTCATTTTCTGTATTTTGCTCATCAAAATCGGTATAAAAATGGGATTTTTTAAGATTGCGACCGTATTATTTTACGACGAAAGTGTATATAATTAAAGTTAAAGGAAATTAAAAAACCTGCAACTTTTATTCGAAGCATATTTTTTTATACAGAGCCTAGTTTTGCGATAATTAGTGATTTTCGATAATTTTAAGTTTTACAGAGGTTGATTTTCATTTAGGGCGTCATTCACTCGTGATTACTTTGGCAAGAGAAAGTCACATGAGTATTTCACACCAGATTTATAAAATATTCAATTTTGTATTGTAGATATCTACTGAAAACAAATCGCAACAAATGACGTTTACTCTTAGACGACAAAACTGCCCAACCGTTTTGATTAATAATATTCCGCTGCCTCACACTACTTAAACACGCTATTTAGGCTTACACTTGGACAGAAAACTTACACGGAACGCACATGTTACATACACACGCCACAAACTCAAAACACGCTTCTATCAACTGAGACGCTTACTCGATAGACGTTCTAAATTAAACATGTCACACAAATTAACAATCTGGACATATGGAGCTCAACTTTGGGGATCTGCTAAACCTTCACACACGAAACGTATACAAGCGATTGAGAACAAGATTCTACGAACGATAACGCAGTGCCCCTTTTACATCACAAACTCAATGTTGCACAAACACTTACAATTCCCATACGTAATTGATGTCGCGAAACAACTATACAAGACGATGCATGACAAATTTGAATTATATGACAACCCTCTCATACAAAACATGTACCGGGTGATACCGGGTGCTCAGCGCAGACGTTTGAAGCGCCTCTGACCAAGAGATCTTTTTGGCCAACTGTGGGATGACTGCAAGCTCCTTCAAGTAAATCAAGTTTTGGAACATTAGGTTCACATTTAGAAATTGTTGTATTAATATAATTTTTTTTGTCATCAGTCTCTCGACTGGTTTGATGCAGTTCTCCAACCTGTTCTATCTTGCGCAAGTCGTTTCATAACTACATACCTGTAACACCCTGCATCTTTTGTAATTTGCTTTATATATTCTAATCTTTGCCTCCCTCTACAATTTACTCCCTCAATATTACCCTCCATTATTAATAACCCAATACCTGGATATCTTAGGATATGCCCCACTAGCCTATTCCTTCTTTTGGTAAGATGCTTCCATATACTTCTTTTTTCATCCACTCGCCTAAGAACCTCTAAATTACTTATTTTGTCCACCCACCTAATCTTTAACATTTTCCTATAACACCACATTTCAAAAGCTTCTATCCTCTTCTTTTCTACAGCCCCTATCACCCACGTTTCACTTTCGTATAATGCTACACTCCAAACATAATGTTTTAAAAAATTTTTCCTAATCTGTAAATCAATGTTTGTAGTCAGTAAGCTGTTTTTCATTTCAAAGGCTTTTCTAGCTTGAGCAATTCTACTCTTGATATCTCTTGTGCTTCTACCATCCTTTGTTATTTTACTCCCTAGATAGCAGAATTCCCCAACTTCCTGTATGTTTTCGTTGCCTACTTTTAAATTTCCTATCTCTTCTAAAGCACTCTTGCTGCTGCACAACACTTTCGTTTTGTTCTTATTAATTTTCATGAAATTAATATAATAACAGATACTAAATTTCGATTGAAAGTGTCAAAAAAAGAAGATATCTATTGTAATTCAAATACAGTTGTTTAAACATTCGAGTTAATTTGTAAATCGCAATCTTTTAACCAGCAGTTAATAAAACAATAAATTTGAAAATTAAATATCGGTATTTTTAATTGACTTGATATACTCACATGTATACATCGGTTTATTAGTGATTAAACAACGTTTCGTTATATAACTTAACTATTGTTATTACAATACAATTTTATTGTAGGCCCTGCAATACTGATACAGGGCCTAAGTTATACAGTTGATAAACTCACGACCTTTAATTTTTTGTTTTTATTATTACTTTCTCTTGCCTATATGAATATATAGGAAGGAAAGTATTGTTTTCATGTCGATTTTTCGAAATCGAGTTTTCACCGGATCTATACGTTTTCAGACCCCCTGAACCCAAAAAACATGTTTTTAGCGATTGGTCTGTGTGTGTGTGTGTGTGTGTGTGTGTGTGTGTGCGTGTGTGTGTGCGTGCGCGCGCGCGCGCGTGTGTGTGTGAACAGAATATCTCAAGAACGGAACGTCGTACGAACTTGAAACTTGAAACTTAAGTTACATACCACTACCGGACGCGACACGAACATTTTCATCAAAATCGGTCAACCGGAAGTAGTAGTTTATTCGTATAATTTTTCAGTTTTTTGCGATTTTCTCAAAAACTGGTCCTACGATTTTTTTTAAAATCGCCTATTTTACTCAATTTTTTATTCTCTACAAGATAGGGTAGGCGCCATGTTTGCTGAAATTCTCGGTGAGGCTGTTTTCACGTAAAAACGTTGTTTTTTAAAGATTACGGCTTTAATATAAATTTTAGCGCAAAAACTTATATAATAAAAGTTGTAGAGAATTTAAAAACCTACAGCTTCTGTTTCAAACATTTTTTTGTATGACGCTTAGTTTAGCAGTATTAGCGATTTTCTGATTTTTTCTCACGAAAACGTGTGAAAAATCGATTTTTTTAAGATTTTGGCCTTAGTATGCATTTTACGACAAAAGTGTATATAATTTAATTTATAGAAAATTAAAAGATCTACAACTTTTATTTAAAGCATTTTTCTCTACAGAGCCTAGTTTAGCGTGAAATAGTGATTTTCCGTATTTTTAAGCCAGACTGAGGTTGATTTTCATTTTGAGTGTTTCACTCATGATTAAAATAAGGTTATGTTTATTGAGGTTAGTTTTTTGTTTATTTCTAATATTTTATTACTAATGTTAAATCATATTGTAAATTATTTGCATTGGCAAGAGAAAGTTGTGTGAGTGTTTCACACCAGATTTTTTTATTCATTTTTATACCAGGAGTTATTACTGTTACTATTAAAGTGTTGTCTGTATATTTTAAATGCCAAACGATTTAATAATTTAGTTTCTTTTGTCTGAAATATTTTTAACAATGTAATTATCGATAATTTTGTATTATATATTTTGTAATGTGTTTTTTTTTTTTGCTTAGTAGACACTCTTATTTTTGTAGGCTAATTGTTTTATTTTTCAGTTTTTTTAGGCATAATAGATTAACTCTTTTTGTTAAGTCATGCTATACGTTCCCTTTTTACTATTCATTTACGTTGTCTTTAAATATAATATTTTTGTTTATTTTTGTATTATTTTACGCGATTTGTGCAGGTCAAAAGTGTTCAAAATGTTTTTTTAAAAGTATTTAAAAATCTAATTAAATGTAACTGAATTTTTCTCCCTTTTTTAAAACTAACTTATAAACTTTTATCTGATATTCCTGAGAAGCTTTGACCTAATCTATACAATTTTATTGTGATTATTTTACCGATTTTATTGCTGTAGTCATATTGAAAATATGTAGGTCTAAACAAATATTTAAACTAAGAGACTTGAAAAAAAACATTTTTTATTACAAAGGAAGTTTTAAAATGCATAATTTGATTTTGATACTGGTTTTAGTTCTTAACAATAAATTACCGTCGACTTTAAACATAGGAAAAAATTATATAGTGTTTTTGTTTGCATAACGATCAAATTAACAGAAGGCCTACTAGGCGTCCCTTGAAACATTTTTTTTATGTCTTCTCCCTTTCTCCTTTTCTTTTTCTCCTCCTCCTTCTCCTCCTCCTCTTCCTCCTTATTTTTTCTTCCCCTTCTCTTCCTCCTTCTTTCCCTCCCCCTTCTTCTTCAGGTGCGTATCCGATTTTGAATGTTGGCAATTATTATCGCTATCTACACCTTGTTAGTTACAATTCTGAACAGTTCTGCCGAACTCTTGTCAAACTAAGTCCTAACGTTTCCCAGCTAGGATATTCTTGTTCGTCCTGATGTTCTCCTTCTTCCGACCTTACCTTGGATTATTTGCTGAACCAAGATGGATCTTTCTTCATTTCTCATAATTTAGCTCAAGTATAACAAGTTTACGGCATTTAATTGTGTTGACGAATTCCAAGTTCGTCATTCTCTGCGTCCACAGTATCTTCAAAATCCTTCGGTAGAACCACAGTTTAAAGAATTCAATCTTCTTTGTAATTGTTTTATTGAGAGTCCTCGTTTCCAACCCATACAGAAGTATCGAGTAACATTCCATGAGGAATTGTTTAAAATAAAATTGTTATAATAAAATTGTTTGGTCCCGAGAGTCAAAGATGTGGTGACAAAACGGAACCTTGGGGAACCCCTGCAAGAGAATCAAAGGAATCTGATTGTGACTGACAAAATGTTAGATTTCTCTGCTATCGGAAATTTAGAAAATTAGTGCAAAGTGATTGAGCGAGTTAGGTCCTTCGTATTAATAAAGACTTCAGAGGTTACATAAATTTTCTTTATAATTTGACGGAAACTTAAATCTTTATGAATTGTAAAATTTGAATTTATTATCACTCTGTTGAATATTTTTTTATTGTAAACAATCTTTTTTTTGGGTTTAACGTCCGACTGTTTTGCAAATTGCTGCTAATGCAGACGGTGAAGGATGAAATGAATTTTTTGTAACGTATGAAAAAAAGGCCATGCCCGAGTGGGATTCGAACCCAAGACGAGAGGCGAGCACGTTACCAACATCGCCAACGCGGCTGGCTATTGTAAACAATCATAGCTACTGTAATTTATAATTAAATACTATTTTATTTATTGTAAATCATTACTAGCGAATTTTAAACACCTGCTTTCATAATGATTGTTAGCTATTATTTATTGTAGTAACGTCACAGGTGACGCAAATTGGACTATACCTGTGTCACATATATGACTTATTTAATATCAATTAACATTAAAATAACCCACAAATATGTCAACCAATTTATTCAAACACATATCAACGATTATACTACTTTTACTTTGAACATTTTAAATAAGTATAAAAATCTTGTTTTTTGACAATTATAAATAATCTTAGTTCTCTTAAAATTTAATTTATAAAAAACTTGATTTTCTGCGCTATAATTTTGTCTATGTTGAACTATAAAATTAAACTATTTGTTTTATTATCTTATTGTTTAATTGTTCGAGAAAATTCATTAATAAATATTGTAACTTGTTAGTGAACCTGATTTTAAGGTCAACTTCCTTCCCATTCTGAAAGTCCTGAATTGAAATTCTGGTTCTCGTGGTACCTGTCTTAATAATTATATTTTATAAATAAATACAAACAGGTAATGATTTTTAATATTTCTTATTTTAATTAATTGTTTTAACTTAATTCATTGTTTCTTTACAAATGTTCACGGACTTGAAAAATAACTTAAAAGTCTCAATGTATCGAAAATTTCGTATTAAATTAAAAACCTTGTGAATTCTGAAGGAGTTTTGAAATTTTTGATTGTAGGCTATTCTATCGTTTTTTTATTCAAGAGGTATACACAATATGACGTGTAACTGAGGTGGTCTTTTACAGACTCAGGCCAACATCCCTGAGAGAGTATGGTTAATTGAAACCCAACCATCAAATAACAACGGTAACCACTGTTTAGTACTCAAATCCGTATAAAAGTAAACCTTTACTAGGATTTGAATCAGGAACCTTCGTCTCCGAAAATCAGGTGTTAAACAGCTGACTAGCGTCTACGACTTTCCCTCTAGTGGTGACTTTTCCAGTCTGGCGGGTAACTGTCGTTTGAAACATCTAAAAGTGAGATGGCGAAATGATTTGTTGGCGATTCAATTCTTCTTTGGTATTTTGTACTGAATTTGTATAATTCTTGTGTGTAGTTACTCGAGTCACGAGTTTGCCTTTGGTTTTACGGAGGGGTGAAGGGGGAAAGCATCAGTGCGCATGCGCGACTTCTTTGGTATCAGTTCGCCACCACAACAAAGTAAACTATACTTGGAGAACATACAGTACATCACGGAACCTTTTGTAGGTTAACTGTACTAATATAAGTGTTTGTTACAGTAAACAGAAATTTCGGTTTCTCAAAAACGCGGTCGAACTATTCAGAGGTTAAATGTGCATAAAATCGGAAATGTACAAATTTTCTATTATCTCCGTTCCGGGTCACTTAAAGGAAATCTGTTTATTATGTATTACACCCAGATCTCTCACGAATCCAGGCTTCAGTGTTAACAATCTATTATAGTTTCTTCTGTAAGAGACGGGACAATTTTCGTTCCAGCAGCAAATTCATCGTAAAGAACTATTTGCCTACAAAGCTCTTCCTTCTTTGTATTTAAATGGTTTTAAAAAATACATTTATATTCAACTGCAAATTTAAATATTTGGCAAATTCGTTTTTGAGGGTATTTCCATCGAAAATATAATTGGCCACCTCTGTAGCGTAGTGGTTAGCGCATTGGCCTGCCATGCGGAGGCCCGGGGTTCGATTCCCGGCTAGGGTCTGAAAATTTTCACGTGTCAAATCCTACAGTTAATACATAATTCACGGTAGTCGTTAACGACCAAGCAGTTGATACGACTTTAAATAAATTAATTTAAAAAAATGGTTGTTACATTGCTGCAGAAACTGTTTTAAGTGTGAAAATCAAGATATTTGGTTTCATTGAATTTTTCAGAATCATGTTTTTGTAAAGGTGATTTTAAAAGAAAATTAAAATGTTTTATTTTTTCTTATTAGAAATACATTCTACGATTGTAGATAATGAAATAGTGTACAATTATTGTTTTATAGTAGATAATGAATACATTATTAGAGTACGTTGTAATATCTTCTTTGTTTGATAAATGCATTCCTCGTGTAATATTATACGTAGGTACTTAATTGTAGCCTTTGTTAATTCATACCACATACACAAACACATTCTTCTACAATTTCTTTCTCATTACACTTCTGTAGTATTTTAATGCAGCCAATGCACTTTGCACTTACAACTGCAAATCATAGTTGAATCAGTCATTTCAAAAGCCCATAAGTCAAAAAACTAAATTTTGGAAAAATTAAAAACTAATAATTTATTATGTTTCAAATAAAAAATATAAATTATTCAGAGGGCTGTTCCCTTTAATATAAAATATACTTTGTTTTTTAAAGACAAGCCACTTGTTTAAAAAAACATCTGGTGTGAAACACTCACACAACTTTCTCTTGCCAATGCAAATGATTAACAATATAACCTAATTTTAGCAATAAAACATTAGAAATAAACAAAACTCTAACCTCAATAAACATAACCTTATTTTAATCATGAGTGAAAGACGCAAAATGAAAATCGACCTGTTCGGCTTAAAAATACGGAAAATCACTCTTTCACGCTAAACTAGGCTCTGTAGAGAAAAATGCTCTAAATAAAAGTTGTAGATCTTTTAATTTTCTATAAATTCAAATAAATAAACTTTTGTCGTTAAATGCACACTTAGGCCGAAATCTTAAAAAAATCGATTTTTCTCACGTTTTCGTGAGAAAAAAACTGAAAATCGCTAATTACCGCTGAACTAAGCGTTATACAAAAAAATGGTTGAAATAAATGTTATAGTATTTTAAATTTTCTACAACTTTTATTAAATACATTTTTGCGCTGAAATGCATATTAAAGCCGCATCTTAAAAAACAAATTTTTTACGTGAAAACAGCCTGACCAAGAATTTCAGCAAACATGGCGCCTACCCTATCTTGTAGAGCATAAAAAATTAAGTAAATTAGGCGATTTTTAAAAAAAAATCGTAGGACCAGTTTTTGAGAAAATCGCAAAAAAGTGAAAAATTACACGAATAAACTACTACTTCCGGTTAACCGATTTTGATGAAAATGTTCGTGTCGGCATTTACAGCTTCCGCAGACTCAAATCTTGTCCCTTTTAATGCAGATTTCACCTTAGAGAACAAGTAGAAGTTACATGGTGCGAGATCTGGTGAATAAGGTGAATGTTCTAACACTGAGATGTTGTACTTGGCTAGGAACCTCTTGACAGATAACGCGGAATGAGCTGGCGCATTGTCTTGGTGAAGAACCCATGATTGGCCTTTCACATTTTGGGGCGTTTTTTCCTTACTCTTTGACGTAGTTTAGAAATTACCTCATGTTAGTAATATTGATTAATTGTTTGACCTTCAGGAACCCAGTGAAGGTACACAATCCCATGGATATCAAAAAAATTCATCATTGCTCTAAATTTTGACTTTCTCATTCGAGCTTTTTTGGTTCTCGGTGAAGTTCGGCTCTTCCAGAGCATGAATTGGCGCTTCGTTTCCGGATCATAAGTAACAAACTACGTTTCATTACATGTTATTATCGTTTTCAAAAAACTTGGGTCATTTTTAATCACGTACAAAGTGTCAGTACAAACATTTTTGGGAGCTTCATTTCAAACATTTTTGAGCGGGACGTGTTCTGAAGGAGCTGACAGAAGATGACTTCCAGCACTGTTTCCAACAATGGAAAATTCGCATGGAGCGTTGCAGGGATAGAGAAGGAGTGTATATTGAAGGTGACAATAAGTGATTACTATGGATAAAATAAAAATAAATTTTTTTACAACGTCAGTCTCGTTATTTAATAGCCGCACTTAGTATGTAAGGAAGACACTGGTATTATGAGAAGATAAATTGCCACGAAGGGGAGCAAAGGCACCTGCCTGTTGTTATTGTCCGCAATTCACAAGTACGATTCTGGTTTAAAAAAATTTGGTTAATAACTTTGAACGGGACTAGTTTTAAAAACTACATAAATAACTAGATTTATAAAAAAAATCAGTGCTGGAACACTTGATGTTAACAGATAATAGATTTGTTCTTCGTAGAAATCATTAAAGCCGAATGAATTTGGTTCAGTCCATTATGATTTTTCGGTTTCCAGTTTTCTGAATATCCTTTTAATTTCTTTAAGCCATTTACCGAACACCTTAGATCTATTGTTTAGTGGCTTAAAAATTTGTTTTATCTACCTTTTTGTCGTCTACTGCGCCCGTAGGCGGTCGCTGGTTAATACAAAATTTATTGGAACGATATAAATACTGTATAAACATTTTTCTCCAAAAAAATCAATTTCGTAAATTTAATTACCAATTTTTAGAGGAAAATACCATCTTGGATCAAATCTGAAGCTAATTGCTTCTTAAAATAGTACTTAAGACCCTTCCGACATTTACTGCTAAGTAAATATTAGTACCAGTACGAACAAAATAACATCATTAGTAGTAAGCTTTTTACAAAAATAAAATATGAAATAATGATGATTCCACTTAATTTTTTTATTATATAAATTGTTTCAATAATTTCTTGTCAGTTTATAACTTAAGTTAATTTTACTCCTTGTAATATCAGTAGGAAGCAATCTCTTCAAAAGTCTTAAAAGTCAATTTTATATAAATTTTATCGAATTTACTCGTTGTACAGTTCCACAAAATGAGTTGGTAAATAAATAAATTTTCTCTGTTAATTGGTAATATCCAATTTATTTTTCCTACTTTAATTTCCAGTTAACAGCTACTTCTGTACCACTAAACGGGTTTTTTTTAAATATTTTTTAAGTTTCTGAGTAACTATATAAAAATCCGTTTTCACGTATAAGGAAAACTGGATATAATAGATAAAAATTAAGGTCGAACAGTCTTTCCAAATTTTATTCAGGCTGGATTTTTATAAACTTCAATTTATACACACTAAACGAAAATAATGGCCGCAATGTTTGCTAATTTATCATCAACAAGATGATTTATCATCATCATCACCTTTATCCCTATTTTAACCGAGCTTTTTTGGGCTCTCGGTGAAGTTCAGCTCTTCCAGTGCATGGATTGGCGCTTCGTTTCCGAATCATAAGTAAAAAAACCACCACGTTTCATCACATGTTATTATCTTCTACTTGTTTCCTAAGGTGAAATCTACATTAAAAGGGACAAGATTTGAGTCTGTGGAAGTTGTAAAAGAGAAAGCGGCACGTGTCCTGAAGAAGCTGACAGAAGATGACTTCCAGCACTGTTTCCAACAATGGAAAATTTGCATGGAGCGTTGTAGGGATAGAGAAGGAGTGTATATTGAAGGTGTCAATAAGTGATATAAAATTTAAAATAAATTTTTTTACAACGTCAGTCTCGTTATTTAATAGTCACACCTCGTATGTATACTGCTCGTGTAACAAAGTAATATAGATAAACAAAATTAAATACACATAAAATAAATTTGAATTGAATAAACTTAAAAATAACCTAACCTACCGGGTTGGTCTAGAGGTAAAGTCGTCGCCAAAATCAGCTGTTTAACAGCTGTTTAACAGCTGATTTTCGGAGACGAAGGTTCCTGGTTCAAATCCTAGTAAAGGTAGTTACTTTTATACGGATTTGAATGCTAGACAGTGGCTACCGGTGTACTTTGATGGTTGGGGATCAATTAACCATACTCTCTCAGGAATGGTCGACCTGAGTCTGTACAAGACTACACCTCATTTACACGTCATACATATCATCCTCATCTCATTGGGTCTTGGGGTTGCTTATTGTTCTGAATTTAACAGATTGCAACGTACACAAATTAGGGATTACAAAAATAAAATACTTTTCAATAATACAGAAATAAATAATTAAGTGTTTTTGTGATGATATTTTTGTTTATCATAATATCCCATACAATATATTTTATAAATTTATAATTTTATCTGGGAAATTTTATTTAGAAAAAAAAATACATTTGAATTGGGAAAATAATACATGTAGGCCTACAGAGTTTACTTCGAGATGACGACCTTCTGTCTCTTCATTTACTTTGCTTTTATTATAGGCTTATCCTGTACCACACGTGTCGTTATTAATAATGCTATTATTATTGCCGTATTACAATTATTGTACACTAATTCATATTTTCTTGCAGAATTAAATAGTAATAAAATAATAATAATAATAATAAATGCATATCTTGCATTTATAAGTTCTCTGCATTATAAGCGTATTGGTATTTTTATAATATCATGCATACTATAACACATAACGCTTAGTATTTTATAAAAAAAAGGTGTATTAAATCACTCAATTTTCCTTTCTTTTCCGTGTTTCATGCTGCAAAATTTCTTTTGTTATACGAGTATTTTATTAGAATTAATCAGCACACAATGTGCGCGTACTATACTACTGTATTTTATGTATTTATACGTCAGCTATTCAAGTTATCCATTTTTTTTTGTAAATAAGCGATCAGTATTTTTTTTATACTGTACTAACAATTATATTTACCGTTATTTTATTGTTCATTAAAAAGTTATTCTTTATTAAAAACATTTATTGATTTATTTTTATGTGTACTTTTAATTGGAATGTAGAAAAGGTAATTGTATAGGGTGTTCCGTGGGATTTAGTTTAATTTTAAGCACTGATTTTGGTTATGAAAAGAAATATAAAATATAATTCATGTCGATGTATATCCTAATACGTTTCGTTTTCTGTCTGGCCGCCATTTTTTTAAACATCTGGGTCATCTAAAATCTATATATTTAAAAAGATAAGTTAGAAAATATATTGAGAAAACTGGAATAAACAGAGAAAACTTAATGAACCGAATAAATTCAAATTCCAAATTCTTCCATGAAGAGCCAAAACAGAATTCCGAGTGGACAGATGAAATGAGAAAAGCCTACTAAGAACGAATGCTGTGAGAATGTGGGTTGTAAAAAGTACTTCCAGAAATATCTTAAGTCTCCTCACATTGTTTAAAACTTTCCCTGTACATGAGAAAAAAAAGGCTAAGGGATTTTGGTCGAATTCTGTCTCAGCTCTTACTGGACTAATCTGGTCAACTATTTCTTAAAATGTAACTCTTCATGTGCAGATTTTTCATCACCCGTCGTTTTTTTCGGATTCACGATTAATGCTCAAAAATTGAAAATAAGGTTGTTTTTGCCTATTATCATGTCGATTTTTCGAAGTCGAGTTTTCACCGGATGTTCACGTTCTCTGGCCCCCTGAACCCTAAAAACATGTTTTTATCGTTTGGTCTGTGTGTTTGAATAAAATATCTCAAGAACAGAGCGTACGTAGTTGAAACTCGGAAACTTAAGTTAGGTAGTACCACCACTACGGAACCCGAAACGAACATTTTTATCAAAATCGGTCAACCAAAAGTAGCTGTTTATTCGTACGATTTTCCAGTATTTTCGATTTTCTCCAAAACTGCTCCTACTGATTTTTTAATCGCCTCATTACTATATTTTTTAAGCTCTACAAGATAGGATTAGCGCCTTGTCTGCTTAAAATCTAGGGGGCCCGTGCCCTCGTTGGAAAAATTGTTTTTTTTTTTTAAGATTGGGGCCTTATCTGCATTCTGGGGCAAACGTGTATATAATAAAAGTTGTAGAACTTTTTAAAACTAACAACTTATATTTGAATAGGTTTTCTCGTACAACGCTTAGTTTAGCGTCAAGATTTTCTGTATTTTTTCTATAAGATTGCGGCCTTAGTATGTACTTAACGAAAAATGTTTTTGTAGTTAGGGGAGACTGCACTTTGTATCCCGCCAATGTTAAATTTGCTATTTTTAGGTACATTTATCATAGGATTGGTGAAAGTTACGAAAATGAAACTTTTCACACTTATAGTTGTAGGGTGGTTTTAGCTACTGACATTTTTTCAATTTAATCTGTTGGACCATAAAGTTTTTAAAAGAATAACGAATAACATAAAACTTTTAAAATTTTTTTCTTCGTTTTTTCATATTATTATTTTGTTTTGAGCACCTGAGGAAGTAAAAACAATGTCGGTAAATGTGCATGTACATGATAATTAACTGGTAAAAATTTCAGTCTGGTAGGTTAAATGGTTCCTGAGAAAAACGTACCTAAGTATTAAAAATTTGAATTTACGGGAAAAGGTACAAATGAGACAAAATTTACACAAACAAGTTTAATTTCCCATCTACAGTTGGTTAGAAAGCTGTACCAACAGCGGAAAATATTAAAAATAGTGAAGCAGATATTTAAAAAAAAACTAAAATACTTTTTACCCTAAAACGAGCCATATAAAAACATGAAAAAAATTTGTTCTAGGCGACGTGTTAGTTTTTTGGGATAAACCTCATAGAAACTTAAAAATTTTTTCATTAAAATATTTTTTTTCTTGTAATTTAATGTTTTTGTGGTAGGTCTAAACTATTGAAAAACATATAAAACCGAAAATCAAAATTTTCAGTCAAAACCATCATACAGTTTCTCCCCTTAAAGTTACACGAAATAAAACAGTCCGAAACTTTTATTTCAAGGAATTTCTTCTGCAAAGTCTAGTTTAGCGTCAATAAGTAATTTTCCGTAGACATTTTTAAGCCAAACAAAAGTTTTATTTTGCAACGTTCATTCATGATTTAAATTAGGTTGTGTTTTTCATTTTACATTGTTTACTAATGATCAAACATAGGTAATAATATTCTTCTTCTTCTCCTCCTCCTCCTCCCCTCCCCCCTCCTCCTCCTTCTTCTGTTTCACACCAGATTTTTGAAGATGGCCTGATACAAGCGTTTTTGCAGATGTTTAACTTACTAAACAGGTATCATACTTTTGAACCCAGTCAAGAATGTAATGGTAAACCAAATTTTAACCGGTTAATAGCCAAAAGTGCGTAAACGAATGTTTTGGTTGTTGACCTAAACAAGTAAGGAAGTATAACCAATTAGGTCGACTTTAATCGTCAGCATTTTTGTGTAAAAAATTATTTTTATCTTTCCTTCAACAAGAACATTTAACTATCTTCTTGTTGTATTAATGATTCAAAAAATAATATTTCAGACTTAACTAACTTTGACGTGCCGTTTATTATGTTTTCTTTTTTTATTATTAAGATTTTAAAACTTAAAAGAAAATAACAACGGCATTAACTGTTAAATTTTGAACGGACACAAACGTAAAATGACACTGAGAAATTAACTTTTGTAGTCAGCTAGGTATATTTTTGACTTCTTTTTAAAAAAAAATCTGAAAAAATAATCATTAATTTCATTGTTTTCTATTGTATGTTGTTACAACAGAAATAAAAACTTAGTGATACTTTTTAATTTTTATTTTTGTGACATTTTACTTGCGATTAGTATCGGTGTGTCTTGGTAATACAAACATTAAGAAGTTTATTTAATAAATTATTTTTTATACCGGTTATTTAAAGTTATTTTTTTTTCTCTTATTCTAACTAACCAAATTATTGGCGCCAGTGTTTAACATTATTAATCTTTTGGTTTTATTCAAGGTTGTTTTCGTTTATTTTACTTTTCTTTTTTTGGAAATTGTCTGTTACTATAAAAATAATTTATAATACAGAAAAAAATGTTGTACGTATGTATACAGGCTATTTATTTCCGGTTCTTATTTTAATGCATATATTAAAGCGTGAACATTATATATTTCTTTTCTTTATTCATTATTTTTTTTAATAAAAAATATGAAAATAAAACAACATGAGTTATAAATATTATGGCTACCTAGAAAATAACTGCATATAAAAAAAATTGTTAAAAAATTAGCTATTTGACTTTCTGATATATACAAAGGACTTTTGGTGAAAGTTATCTCTTCGTAGACAAATAAATTTTGATGTTTTAATTAAATTAATATTTTTAAAATTTTTAGATTGAATTATGATTTTTTTGTACCTTTATCTCTATACGTACAAATGTCATATACGAGGTGTGGCTATTAAATAACGAGACTGACGTTGTAAAAAAAATTATTTTTATTTTATACATAATCACATATTGTCACCTTCAATATACACTCCTTCTCTGTCCCTACAACGCTCCATGGGAATTTTCCATTGTTGGAAACAGTTCTGGAAGTGATCTTCTGTCAGCTCATTCAGGACACGTGCCGCTCAAATATGTTTGAAATGAAGCTCGCAAAAATGTTTGTACTGACACTTTGTACGCGATTGAAAATGACCCAATTTTTTTGGAAACGATAATATGTGATGAAACGTGGTTTTTTACTTATGATCCGGAAACGAAACGCCAATCCATGCCCTGGAAGAGCCGAAATTCACCGAGAGCCAAAAAAGCTCGAATGAGCAAGTCAAAATTTAAAGCAATGATGATTGTTTTTTTATATCCATGGGATTGTGTACCTTCACTGGGTTCCTGAAGATCAAACAATTAATCAATATTACTACCTTGAGGTTCTTTCTAAACTACGTCAAAGAGTAAGGAAAAAACACCCCGAATTGTGGAAGGACAAATCATAGGTTCTCCACCAAGACAATGCGGCACGTGTCCTGAAGGAGCTGACAGAAGATGACTTCCAGCACTGTTTCCAACAATGGAAAATTCGCATGGAGCGTTGTAAGGATAAAGGAGTGTATATTGAAGGTGACAATAAGTGATTATGTATAAAATTAAAATAAATTTTTTTACAACGTCAGTCTCGTTATTTAATAGCCACACCTCGTATAAATAACTTTTTTTGTTTGTTTGTGCGAGGTATTCTCAGTATTTTTATTCAATACTGAATAAAAAAAGTTTAAAAAATTTTACCCTCATATTCTAAAATGAAGGGGAGATTAAAAAGAAGCTATGTTACTCAGTTCAGAAATCGTAATTTTAATATAGGTACTTCGGCTAATTTTACTTGAAATTAGTGACAAATTATAGGACATTCTTGTTCTAGAGCATCATGTACGGTTACAGTAGAAGTTCAGCACAATTTCAGCAGACATGGCGCTTATCCTTATCTTGTAGTGGATAAAATATGTTGCAAATGTAATATTTAAAGAAAAATATAGGACCCGTTTTTGAAAAAATCGCAAAAAAGTGAAAAAATTGTACGAATCAAATACTATTTCCGGTTGACCGAGTTTGATGAAAATGTTCGTGTCAGGTTCCGTAGGGGTACCTAGTTTTAGCTCGGTAGCTTAGAATCTGAGGACAGAGCTTCTTTCTGGATTTCCCTTCCAGCAAGTTGGGAAATGTTCGTGTCGGGTTCCGTAATGGTACCTAGTTTTAGCTCGGTAGCTTAGAAGATGAGGACAGAGCTTCTTTCTGGATTTCCCTTCCAGCAAGTTGTCCATATTGGGACAGTAATATAACAGCATACGGCTTTAAGCCCCAGGCGACAAACTGTACGAAGTTATTATTACAGATGATGAAACAAACACCCTTATAGACACTCTAGTTTCCTCACTCCTATCTTTTGAAGCTTTCGACGATCCAACCGAGTTCACGGTCGCACCCTGAAGGCAGCGAAATCTTACCCGTTACAATTTTTTTTTTTTTTTTTTAACAGTATAGTTTTCTTTTGCAATCAGTTAATAAATACAATAACTTTAAGCAAATATGAGAAAATCTGAGCAATGTCCTTAGAATTGAAAACACAAACGACACTCAGTAGTGTGTTTGAGAAAGACCAAACTGTGAAAAAACAAAAATATATCTATACAAAATCAAACTTGATGAACCGTGAATCAACATCCCGAAACACAAAGTGTTGAAGTTGGAGATGACAATGACGATGGTAGAGATGAAAAACGACGCCAATTATGAGATGCTAGTGATTAGGAGTTGAAGTAGAAAAGATGAAAAAAAATTTTAATGATTAACAAAATCGTAGAGGTTAAGTCCAGTGGTTTAAAGCGTTTCAGTCTGTAAGTATCTTCGCTGTTGTCAAGGAGGCTAATCGCTAATGGATTTTGATGGTCTTCTAGTTTTTGTAAATGTTTTTCGCTGTGTTGTTTAATTTCTTCTTTTATGAAGAGCAGGTTTAGGTCATTGTGTAGTATTTCATTTGTTACGTACCATGGGGCTGCAGTGATCAGTCTCAGGCATTTTGATTGAAAGCGCTGCAGTATTTCTATATTTGATTAACTAGCTGTACCCCATAGCTCTAACCCATACGTCCAAATTGGTTTGAGTATTACTTTGTATACGAGTACTTTATTTTCAAGGGAGAGTTGAGACCTACTGCTTAAGAGCCAGAATAATTGACGTAACTTCAGCCCAAGTTGCTTTCGTTTCGCCCATATATGACTTCTCCACGTGAGTCTTCGATCTAGATGTAAACCCAGATATTTAACTTCATCCTTCTGTGGAATTACTGTACCGTTCAAGCTGACCACTGGACATGTTGGTTTCTTTAATGTAAATGTTACGTGCGTTGACTTATCCTCTTTAATCTTCACTCTCCATTTCTTACACCATTCGTGAATGTTGTCAAGATGGGTTTGTAACTTCTCCGAGGCACATGTCGGAGAAGCATCCGTCACTAAAATCGCTGTGTCATCTGCGAACGTTGCCGTCATTACAGATTCATGTTCTGGAAGGTCGGCTGTGTAAAGCGTATATAAGAATGGGCTCAAAATGCTGCCGTTACAAATAAAAATACAAAAACCGGGTCCACCCAGCGTTTGTTTGAATAATCCTCCATAAGCAGTTAAGTTACAAGTTCGTACCCTATACGGTTCTTGAGATAATTTGTAATCACACACACACAAACACAAACAAACGCTGAAAACATGTTTTATGGGTTGTACGAGGCCTGAAACCGTGTATTTTCTGTGAAAACTCAAAATTCGAAAAATTTACGTAAAACAATTTTTTTTCCTTTCCTGTATAGCTTATTCGTAACTTATAGGGCAAGAGAAAATAGAAATAGCTTAATTTCAGGAAAACAATAGAGTTTCACTGATTTATCATAACATGTATAACCAATAATTTACATAACACCGATTAAAAAATCGGTATTACCATTTTATAAAATTTATGTTGTTAAATTTGTGATAATAGTTCTACATTCAGTTTAAATACGAGAATTTACAATGAATTTACTAATTAAAAATAAACTAGAAATCCAGAAACACCTGGAAAAACCCAACCGGGTGGCCTTTAACTCTGTTAAACGAAATAAATTATAACTAGGCCTACTACCACGATTACGTTTCACAAATGAATTGATTTATTGATTAATTAATTAATTAATTACCGTATAACTTGATTTACGTGTCTATGCATGTAAATCAATTTAACTATTTTTAACTGTTTATTGTTAAAGTAGTAAATAGTTATATAACTTGTTCTGCCTGCCCATAACAGACAGGTGGAGTGTCAAATTATTTACACTCAATCTGTTTGTTGCAGGGCTAAAATAAATAGTTCTGTTTCTTATCACATGGTCAGCCAATTAAATGACTGAATCGTTTAAGAACAGAAGAGGTAGAGGTGTAAAAGACACTAGTCAGAGTTATCTTCTTTGAAAGTAATGAATTTCACTATACAGCCAGACCCTGTGGTGAATGAAGTGAAGGTGTCATTTGCAGAGTGGAAAATATATGCTTTTCAGAGGGCCCGGCATGCTGTTAAGCGTACTTTTCCACTCAGTGAGGAAGGCAATGGTAAACCACCTCACTCCTCGTTTTACTTAGTAAAACCTCTACAGGTTCAAACCAGCCTTTCGGCTGTTGACCTAAACAACAACAACTTGTTCTGGTTACATAAGGAGTCGTTTTATTCAATATAAATTTATTTTCAGATTACAGTCCTCTCTCTTTTCTAAAACGATATCCAAAAGATTATAGAGAGGAACCAAAATTTGAAGAAATAGGTTTCAAAATTAAGTAATACCATATATTCACACACAAATATCCAGCATCACGACCCTCCAATGCTTTAAAGTCAGCAATGCAAATTTTATCTCCGATGCAAAATATCGCCGGCCGCATTGGCGCAGTTGGTAACGTGCTCGCCTCTCATCATGCGGTCTTGGGTTCGAATCCCATTCAGGCACGGCATCTTTTCATACGTTGCAAAAAAATCATTTCATCCTTCACCGTCTGCATTAGCAGTAATTGCAGAACAGGCGGACGTTAAACCAAAAAAAAAGATGCAAAATAATTCTGCTTTAGTTTTGACCAAAGTCTGAGAAAGTGGGAGATGGTTTATTCGCTGCAGTTGAAACCACAGCAGCATGACCCGAACCAAATCTTTATTCTAAGGCTTCTGCAATTTCTTCCTGCTGCGTCTCCCTTTTATTTTCGCATCAAGCCACGTTTTTGTATCCTTCCAGATAGTTAACTGGGAGAGTCCCGTTCGCCATCAATCATTCGGCCGAAAGGCCAAATGACTGATGAGCCAATCGGTCATCAGCCGAAAGGCTGGTTTGAACCTCTAGAGGCTTTACGAAGTAAAACGAGGAGTGAGGTGGTTTACATTTGGTTTCCTCATTGAGTGGAAAAGTATATTTATCATCATCCTCTAATAATAAATAACATTTATTTTTAATAATTTAAGAATATTTTAATAATGTCAATAACATTTATTTTGAAATTTTTTTAATTATTTTTATAATATAATAAATGATGTGTTTTACAATAATGAAACCTCAAAATTGGCTGCTACAGGCTGTTAAGGGCACAAACGCCATATCAGATTTTTACTTACTAGCCTTTTACTTAAATTTTTCGTGGGAATAAAAATTTACAGTAGTATATTAAAACCTGTATGGCTATATGGAATCCAGCTCTTTGGTGCAGCTACAAAAAAAAACATTTGAAAAATTAATGCTTTTCAATCTAAATTCTTTATAACGTTTAAAGTGCGTTTTACTACATTTTAAATTTAACCCTTCACAACGATTTAAACAAACCCTTTGTGAAGTTCTGAAAATATATTTATTATAGAAGTACTAATGTTAACTTGATTGTTAATTCTGAGACAACGAACTTGCATGAAAATTTTGTGTATTTGTTTGAGGATATATCGTGTGCAACAGCTTTCCAAATATTTTATGGTCTTTTTAACTAAAATATTTACATTAAATTTTACTACACTGTGTTGCGATTATACAGTAGTGAATAATTTACGTTGAAATGTTTACGTTTCATTGCCAAAAGTTTCTTTCAGTTTATTCTATAAGTTACAGTCCATTTTCTAAATAAATCAAGAAATCTGACAAAAGAACTTGCTTGATTGTATTAAATGCTGTAATTCATTAAGTGTATGTATAACTGTGTTTATTATTATTTTCAATTTAGTCTGAAATTTTAAGTTGTTATTTCATTCATATAATTTGTTTAGAATTACAAACAAGGAACAATTAAATTTAAAATAAATAAATAAAATATAATTAACTCAGTTATTTCATCAGAAATGTTTTGGTACGTGGGCCAAGAAAGATTTGTTTAATTATTACTACTCATTTATAATGGGGATAAGTTAATTCCACTGTATCATTTTGCTTTTAAGACAATTGTCAAAAATAAATTTAAGTTGTTTTTTCATTGTTTATCCTATTTCTTCTTTTATATTTTATTTAATTAAGTTCGTATCGTATAATTAAGTACATAACGGATATCAAAACAGCCCCACGATACTTAAAGATAAAATAAGAAAAAAAATCGGAAATAATGATGGCTTCAAGTAACTTGGAGTAATAATTCAACCGGAGATCAGAGAAAAGGAAATGAAAAACATTTTAATTTTTCTAAGTATCATTTTAAAAATGCCTATGCTGACTTAGAATTATAACTCTTTAGGGTGGTTCAGTTATAATATTAATGTAGGGTAATTACCCCTTTTCTACTTTTTTTGGAGCGAATGATTGAAACTCGAATGCTTTTATCACTTATACTAAAAATTTGAAGACCAGGGAAAGTGAAACGAACAACAAAGAAAGAAAAGAAAAATGACGGATGAACTCCGATGATCTCACAACCTGTATAAAAATAAATAATTTTTTAAGAGAAACCAAAATCGGACATTATAATACTGTGATAAAACCTACGTGTTTGTACCTAAGTATGCTTTAGCTTTATCTAGAAGGCTGGTCTAAGAGAAGCAGAGAATTTTGAAGGAAAGATCCTCTACAAGATAATGGTTCTGAAGATAGAAGACGAACAGTACAGGATACGAGAAAAAGAAGAACTGTACGAGAAAAACGAACGATTAATGGAAAGATCAGAATTCGAGGATTAACATTTGACGGACATCGGTATGGTATGTTTTTTCCTTTCGTATAGGACCAATTTTAGACCGTGTGAGCTAACTCAAGACATTTTCCAGCCCACATTCTTAGCATTCGTTCACTGTATGCTTTTCTCCTTTCTTCTGTCCATCCTGTGTTCTGTTTTTTGTTCTTCATGGAAGCCCATAAAGTCCGTAATTAGTTCTCTGAATTTGATTCGGTTTTCATTAAGTTTTAATTTCATTAAGTTTTCATGGTTAATTCCGGTTTTCTCATTATCATTTTTAACTTTTTTAAATCATTTATCCGACACTTTCGGTGTATTGTACAAGTGTTATAAAAATTTGTTTTGTCAACCGGTTGACATCCATTCTATACAGTTCTTTGTAATGTTTTTTTTCTAATCGTTCATTTTCCTTTTACATTTCTTTTCGACTTCGTAACCTGTAGTGTCCGTTTAATATCTTCGGAGCCATTATCGTGCGGTGGACCTTTCTCTCAAATTTCTCTGTTTTTCTTAGATAAGCCTTCTCTATCATTCTAAGGCATTCACACGCGTACAGATTCACAGGTATTATAATTTCTAATCTTGGCTTGCCTTTAGAGTGGTTTCTTCTTAAACTAGTGATGATTTCATCCCCCATCTTTCCTCATCTGCTGTTGTTCACTTCCTTTTCGCTGGTCTTCCGTTGTATTATCTCCCCGAGGTACTTGAACCTATCGACTTTTCCATTTTTTCGGTATTATGTTTTTAAGTTACGCGAGGCTGTTTTGATGTTCGTTATGTTTTTTTGGTTTTCCGGTATAAAATGTATGACAAAACGGCAAAACAAATTTATGTATTGATAAAACAAATTTATCAGACAACAGTAGGACTAAACCTAAAATTTCGGGTATGTAGTTTAAGATAACTGGAATAAACCGACAAAATATAATGGATAGAACCAAACTCAGACAACTAATTACTGATTTAAGGGTTTCTGTGAAGAGCAAAACAGAAGACTAAATGGCCGGAAGAAAGGAGAAAATCCTACGTTAAACAAATTTTGAGAGTCTGGGCTACAAAAATAGTTTAAAACTGTCTAAAGTTTCTTTGGGCGTTCTAAAATGGGATTTATACGAGTAACATAGATAAACTCGTATCATCTCTTTGGCCTTCAGTGATTACAATAATTAATGGAACATCAACGTGTTTTGAAAAATTCTTTTATCTTTAATGAGTTAGTCAATCATTTACCTAATATTGTCCTGAAAACCCATAGTAGTTAATTACTACTTGCTTCAGAACTTTTCATTCATTTCTATTCTCAATGCATATCATTATTAGCGTACTAAAGAAGAAAAATGTGAACTTTATATTATATTCATGTACACCAGCGACCTTAATAGATAACAAAATTGAACCGTTGTTTACAATTTTATTTCGTAAATAATTATTAGAAAATTGAGCATTTTTATTGTGTAGTGTCAAACTTTTCACAATTTATTGTCATGCGGAATTTTCTTTGTTAAAAAATAAAGTTTAAACTAAATGGTGTGTAAGCTAGCTAATCTATTTACTTAGTGTAACTAGTAGGCTTATTTAATTCTCCCTATTTATGATAATTTTTCCTTTGTGAAGAATGATAATTTTTCTTTGTTCCTTTGTGAAGTCAATCGACTGATTTATTATTTATTTATTTTTTGGAAACGATCCAGGCGCTCAAAAAAATGGAAAATAGGATGTTTCAAGATTGTAACTGATAAGTTTAAATATTAAAACTAAGTTAAATTCCATAACAGGCAGGTGGAGTGTAAATTATTTGGACTAGATCTTCTAGTTCCAGGGCTACAAAAAATAGTTCTGTTTCTTATCACATAATCACCCAATTATATAACTGAACCATTTAAGAACAGAAGAGGCAGAGGTAAAAGACAATAGTTAGAGTTATCTTCTCTGGGAGTAATGAATTTCATTATACAGCCAGACCCTGTGTTGAATGAAGTGAAGGTGTCTTGCAGGGTGGAAACTAGGTGTTTTTTGGAGAGCCTGGCATGCCTCATAAGCATACTTTCTACTCAGTGAAGAAAGCAATGGTAAATCACCTAACTCCTAGAATATTTTTTTTGGAAACTGCGTCCAGGTGATTCGAAAAATGGAGTAGCTATAAGATGTGTCAAGATAATAACAGATTAGTTTAAATATAAAAACTAAGTTAAATTCCATAACAGGCAGTTGGAATGTTAAATAATTTCCACTCGAACTGTTACTTCCAGAACTACAAAAAAAAAATAGTTCTATTTCTTATCACATGGTCAGCCAATTATATGACTGAAGTATTTAGGAACAGAAGAGGTAGAGGTGTACTGTGACACTATTCAAGTTATCTCCTCTGAGAGTAATGAATTTCATTATACAGCCAGACCCTGTAGTGAATGAAGTGAACGTGTCATTTGCAGGGTGAAAAGTAGGTGCTTTCCAGTGGGCCCGGCATGCCGATAAGCATACTTTTCCACTTAGTGAAAAGATGCAAGACACAAGTGAACTACTAAGGCTCGTATACGCACGCGCGCGTAATGTTTGTCAGGCTGAAACATTCGTACAGTCCGACAACGCTGGTAAACGTTTTGATTGATCTAAACGCGTGGGACAGCAGAGCTCATCAACCGTGAAAAGTATGATAGTGGTACCTAACGTAATTTTCAAGTTTCAACTTCGTATGGTATTCCGTTCTCGAGATATTTTGTTCACACACACACACACACGCGCGCGCGCGCGCGCGCGCACACACACACACACACATCAGTCGCTAAAAACATATTGTGACACTTATCGCTAAGGTCCTTTTCGGGATCTAGGTTATTAAATAATTAATACTCTAAAGTTTACAATTACAAATATTTATTACACTAAAAGATTACAAAATAAATAATTAACTAATTATAATGAAGTAATACAATAAATGATTTAATAATTTACTTAAAATAAATAATAAACAATAAATAACCTAATAATTTACTTAGCACTACTTACAATCAATTTTATTGAATACACATACAAAATGAAAACTGAATACACAAAACTGGATTTAATACAGATATACATTGACCTTTCACAATACACACACAAACAAAGACAGTATAACAATCGTTGACCAACACAATGCTCGGAACCGTTAACCTGTATAACGCCCGACAGTAACTCGTCAAAGATCAAACGAATACTCACTCGACCGCGCTCGGGGGTCTCTTATATACTCATTCAAAAAGATAATTATAGCAAAGTAGAGAGACTCCATGCAAATAATAAAGTACAAAAAATAACCCTTTATAAATGAGTGCTAGAAAAATCTATTGTAAACAAGTCAACAATAGGTATTATTGTAAATAGAATAAAAGTTGTTAAGGGTCCCTTTCATAACAGTTGTACAACAATACCCGACCTTTTTTCCTACACAATAGCGCAGTTATTTCAAACAACTTTCATGAATAGGGATACCTGTATTGTCACTATTGTCCTATTGTCACTTATTGTTACTATTTCACTCTATTATCCTCGCTTTGCTATTTTCATGAATGAAATTCGAGGAATTACTTGAACTATGTCTTCTTCGATATTGTTACAATATTTTTTGGGTTCATGGGGGCCTGAAAACGTGTACTCCTGGTAAAAATCTTTTCTTTTCTGTGTATTCATGTAGAACAAAGGAACGTAAAAATAAAATACAAAAGTAATTAATAATTTTAAGTATAGTTCAGCCGCTCTAAGTTTGCTCCTACTGTCAACAAACCAAAACCAGCTACTACAGGGTGCACGCTAGAGTCCGTGACTTTATGGATGTCGTATTCCTATTAAGTTAACTATTTTTTAAATTATAAGTACTTAAAGTACTAAAAACACCAGTCGTGATATGATGTAGGCCTAACAATTTAATTTAGAAAAATACTTTTAAAAGTATTTTGTATTTAAATACTTTTGAAAGTATTTTGTTGTTACTTTTTAATCAGCGTGTACACATTTTTATATAATGCGCATGTTCAGTGACGTCATTATTTGTTTACATTAGGAGCAAACTTAGAGAGGCTGGACTGTAGCTTAAGAGTATGTTGTAGGCCGATAGATATTATTCTTGTGTATTAAATAATTTAAATTAAGTTTGTATTTTGAATAGTTATGTTTAACAAAACTAATTCAGTACACATTTCTAAACATAACAAATACCAGGTAGGCCTACCTATTTCGTGAACACAAGTAAAATTATTATTACAAAATCATCTATTTCCTGAATTTTGAGGTAAACTTGTCCGGCTTTACAAAATAAACAATGTTCTAATTTCACGAAATATGTCAAATCATCAATTCAACGAAACGTATACAAGGTTTATTAAGCAGGAATTTTGTAACCCTGTACTACATAAAAATCTGGTGTGAAACACTCACACAACTTTCTCTTGCCAATGCAAATATATATACCAATAAACCTAACATTATTAATAAAATATTATAAATTAACAAAAAACTAATTTTAATCATGAGTGAAAGACGCAAAATGAAAATCAACCAGTTTGGCCTAAAATACGGAAAATCACTTTTTCACGCTAAACTAGGCTCTGTAGAGAAAAATGCTTTGAATAAAAGTTGTAGATCTTTTAATTTTCTATAAATTCGATTATATACTTTTTTGTCAAAAAATGCATATTAAGGCCGAAATTATAAAAAAATCGATTTTTCTCACGTTTTCGTGAGAAAAAACAAAAAATCGCTAATTACCGCTAAACTAAGCGTTATACAAAAAAATGTTGGAAATAAAAGTTGTAGAATTTTAAATTCTGTACATTTTTTATGATATAAATTTTTGCGCAATAATACATATTAAAGCCGTAATCTTAAAAAAACACTTTTTTACGTGAAAACAGCCTCACCAAGAATTTCAGCAAACATGGCGCCTACCCTATCTCGTAGAGAATAAAAAATTGAGTAAACCAGGCGATTTTTAAAAAAATCGTAGGACCAGTTTTTGAGAAAATCGCAAAAAAGTGAAAAATTATACGAATAAGCTACTACTTCCGGTTGACCGATTTTGATGAAAATGTTCGTGTCGGGTCCGTTAGTGGTATGTAACTTAAGTTTCAAGTTCGAAGTTCGTACGATGTTCCGTTCTTGAGATATTTTGTACACACACACACACACACACACACACACACACACACACACACACACACACACACAGACCAATCGCTAAAATAATGTTTTTTGGGTTCAGGGGGTCTGAAAACGTGTAGATCCGGTGAAAACTCGATTTCGAAAAATCCACATGAAAACAATACATTTCTTGATATATTATATTCATATAGGCAAGAGAAAGTAAAAATCCGAATTACTGTTCTATTATTAGAAAATTTTTAATAGTTTGTTTTATTAAAACGCTATAAAATTATAATTGATTTTTTACAGTTTGTAATAAACTATTATTTAATCATTCTTGCTTGTGTCTAATAAGATACGGTATTATGTACTGAATAGTATACATTCAATATTATTTTTTAGATACTGCCATCTGACAATACATGTATTGTAGGCCGATAGATGTTGGCCTAAACATAACACATGATCTAATAATCTTGTCACTTTTTTAAAAAAATATTGTACTATTCCGATAGCTTGATCGGAATACACATTGAGGATAATTGTACACTGATTTCGTGTTTTTTTTTATCCGAGGCGGCGAGAAAAACTCATGTTTACTCCCTCACGATGGGGGAAGTAGTGTTGGACTCAATTTAGGCGTCCTCGTCCACCCCCAAGGAGTTCGCAACTGCTTGCTTACCAAAAACCCGCCGCCTGGCCACTTGATCCGACATCAGCAAAGAACCCTCCACCTCCCTCGGAACTGTTTATATATTACTATAAGGGAACTGATTTTGTGTTAAAAGCCATTTAATAGTAAAAACCATTTAAGGAGGCCGCAACCGCCTACCAACCAAAAACCCGCCGCCTGGCCACTTGATCTGACATCAGCAAAGAACCCTCAATCTCCTTTGGAACTGTGTGTATATTACTACTAGGGAACTTATTTTGTGTTAAAAGCCATTTATATAGTAAAAACCATTTAATTATAGAGTTGATATTAAACAAACATGACGGACTGACGGTGGCATGATTCAGACCAGCCTACGTGATCATCCAACCGACATCATTTCCGTTGTTTCGACTCCATAAATACTATTAGGCCTACACAGACCAGACGCATATAACGCACTGTTTTTATTGTTCAGTTTGATTTCTGAATTTTGTTTTATATATACTACTGCAACGTGCGTGATTGGGATCTATTTTTTAAAAAATACGAAAAATTTTCTGTTTCTGGACTAAAGTTACTTCTGTTTTATTGTGAATTAAGCTTCAAATTAAATTAAATTAAATTGTAACGTGGATTTTGTGGTCTTAAGTGTTTTTTCTTTGCTCTTCTTCTCAGGTTGCCTCTCCGTTCCCAAGGTTGGCGACCAACATGGCTTGTTATTAAGGTCAACAGCTGAAAGGCTGGTTTGAACCTCTAGAGGTTTTGCTAAGTAAAAATTATGAGTGGGGTGGTTTACTATTGCCTTCCTCACTGAGTTGAAAGAGTATGCATATTAGCATGCCAGGCCCTCCGAAAAGCACCCACTCTCAACCCTGCAAATGACACCTTCACTTCATTCACTACAGGATCTGGCTGTATAGTGAAATTCATTTCTCTCAGAGGAGTTAACTCTGCCTAGTGTCTTTTACACCTCTACCTCTTCTGTTCTTAAATAGTTGAGTCATACAATTGGCTGACTTTGTGATAAGAAGCAGAACAACTTTTTTTTAGCCCTGGAACCAACAGATGGAGTGCAATTAATTTAACACTCCACCTGTCCGTTGTGGGCATACCAACCTGGTTATGCTTACTTTATTGGTAGCTATCCAAAACAGTTCTGCTGAGCTTTTATTAAACCATACCCTCAGGTTGGCCATCCATTCCTGAAGGTCAAACAATTAATCAATATTACTACCTTAGGTACTTTTCTAAACTACGTCAAAGAGTAAGGAAAAAACACCCCGAATTGTGGAAGGACAAATCATGGGTTCTCCACCAAGACAATGCGCCAGCTCATTTCGCGTTATCTGTCAAGAGGTTCCTAGCCAAGTACAGCATCTCGCGTTAGAACATTCACCTTATTCACCAGATCTTGCACCATGTGACTTCTACCTGTTCCCTAAGGTGAAATCTGCATTAAAAGGGACAAGATTTGAGTCTGTGGAAGCTGTAAAAGAGAAAGCGGTACGTTTCCTGAAGGAGCTGATAGAAGATGACTTCCAGCACTGTTTCCAACAATGTAAAATTTGCATGGAGCGTTGAAGGGGTAGAGAAGGAGTGAATATTGAAGGTGACAATAAGTGATTATGTATAAAATAAAAATAAATTTTTTTACAACGTCAGTCTCGTCATTTAATAGCCACACCTCGTACATTCCGTAGGTCTGCTCCAGTGGGTAAAGATATGGATGGTAGGTAAACCAGTTTTTAATCTTACCCATTAGTCGGACTGTCAAGTTATCAGAAGAATATTATACTTAAAAGTGTTGTACAGTTCTTTCACCGGTTATATAATTCATCTACTTTTTAAGTGTTCATTTTTGTCGACTTGTTATATTGATAAAACAGTTACAAATACTGAAGTAAAAGGTTACGACATGTTTCGGAGCGGATAAATATAATACAATTGATGCAACAGTTTGTTGGTACATAAAACAATCTGTTGTGAAACACTCGCACGACTTTCTCTTGACAATATAAAATAAAAAACATAACCTAATTTTAATCATGAGTGAATGACGCAAAATGAAAATCAAACTCTGTTGATTTGCAACGTATTGCCCCCTACCTTCTTTATAGCTAGCTAATAATGACTTGCCAGCAACGTTGCCAATACTCGCTCTCGTAGCTCTGTTATGTATTTCGTCAGCCATTTTTACTTTCTCTTGCCTATATGAATATATAGGAAGGAAAGTATTGTTTTCATGTCGATTTTTCGAAATCGAGTTTTCACCGGATCTATACGTTTTCAGACCCCCTGAACCCAAAAAACATGTTTTTAGCGATTGGTCTGTGTGTGTGTGTGTGTGTCTGTGTGTCTGTGTGTGAACAGAATATCTCAAGAATGGAACATCGTACGAACTTGAAACTTGAAACTTAAGTTACATACCACTACCGGACGCGACACGAACATTTTCATCAAAATCGGTCAACCGGAAGTAGTAGTTTATTCGTATAATTTTTCAGTTTTTTGCGATTTTCTCAAAAACTGGTCCTACGATTTTTTTTAAAATCGTCTATTTTACTCAACAAGATAGGGTATTATTCTCTACAAGATAGGGTAGGCGCCATGTTTGCTGAAATTCTCGGTGAGGCTGTTTTCACGTAAAAACGTTGTTTTTTTAAGATTACGGCTTTAATATGCATTTTAGCGCAAAACTTTATATAATAAAAGTTGTAGAGAATTTAAAAACCTACAACTTCTGTTTCAAACATTTTTTTGTATAACGCTTAGTTTAGCGGTAATTTGCGATTTTCTGTTTTTTTTCTCACGAAAACGTGAGAAAAATCGATTTTTTTAACATTTCGGTCTTAGTATGCATTTTACGACAAAAGTGTATATAATTAAATTTATAGAAAATTAAAAGATCTACAACTTTTGTTTAGAGCATTTTTCTCTACAGAGCCTAGTTTAGCGTGAAAGCGTGATTTTCCGTATTTTTAAGCCAAACTCAGTTCGATTGTCATTTTGCGTCATTCACTCATGATTAAAATAAGGTTGTTTTTGAGGTTAGTTTTTGTTCATTTCTAATGTTTTAATACTAATGTGAGGTTTATTGTTAATTATTTGCATTGGCAAGAGAAAGTTGTGTGAGTGTTTCACACCAGATTTTTTGGTTTTTCAATGACAATTATTAACTTATGAACATACAATCAGCTGATTGTATTATAAAGTTTTGCATGTTAACGCACTTTGTAATCGATGTGTTCAATATAAGATGCAAGACACAAGTGAACTACTGCGGCTTGTAGCGTTTTTTGTACGAATTTATATCATTACGCTAACATAATCTAATAAATTATATATTTAACAGCTATATTAAATAAAACTCAAAATACCATTTTAACTGTACGATGCAATTTGGTCCATGACAAATTTATTTTCGATTGTGCATTTACAAATCCGGAACTTAATTATAACTTTGGAAAAAATTAAATTTTTTTTTAGCTTTTTTTTATTTGTTATCGGGAACTGTACATTGTTGACAACTACCCAATTTGATCGCTGCTTTTTGCTGTATTTTTTGACGTAGATTATACATGAGTTTGAACAGGGACCCCAGTATAGTTTGTTCATGGATGGCTGTGAACTGGTCACCATACAAAGTCACTTGCCCAACCGGTGTTACTTAACAAATAATAGCGACTTTCTACCAGCTGACTGACTGGGCTGGCCCGAAGGCCCTGTAGTTAATAAAATAAAACATTAAATGCCGGCTGCATTGGCGTTGTTGGTAACGTCATGCGGATCATGCGGTCCTGGGTTCGAATCCCACTCAGGCACGGCCTATTTTCATACGTTACCAAACATCATTTCATCCTCCACTGCACAAAGTTACACCCCAACGTCGTCGCTAATGACCGCTGCAGTTGATGCGACGTTAAATAAATAATTTAAAAAAACATTAAATATTATGGTTTATAATTTATACTATTTAAATTGAAATTTAGAAAAGAAATGAATTTTATATAAATCAGATATTTGACTTCAGTAACGAAACGTATGAATCAGCTGATCGCTATAGGCTCTTATACGCCCGCGCGCGTAATGTTTATCAGGTTAAAACATTCGCGCAATCTGACAACGCTGGCTAACGTTCTGATTAGTCTGAACGCGTGGAACAGCAGAGCTAATTAACCGTGAAAAGTATTATAGTGCCTTTTACACCTCTACGTCTTCTTAAACGCTTCAGTTTTATAATTTGCTGACCATGTGATGAGAAATATCAACAATTTTTTGTAGCCCTTAAACTAGCAGATTGGGTGCAAATAATTTAACACTCCACTTGCGTGTAATGGGCATATAGTTCCTCTTATGAAACCAAATCTGAAGCGATTTTGGTTATGGTTATTTTCAGTCATGATTTTTACCGATATTTATTGCTGAAGTATCTGGTTGTTATTTATTTATTTTTTTTATTTTTTTTTTATTCCTAATTTGTGTACGTTGCAATCTGTTCAATTTAGAACAATAAGCAACCCCATGACCCAATGAGATGAAGATGATGTGTATATCGTGTAAATGAGGTGTAGTCTTGTACAGACCCAGGCCGACCATTCCTGAGAGAGTATGGTTAATTAAACCCCAACCATTAAAGTACACCGGTAACCACTGTCTAGTATTCAAATCCGTATAAAAGTAACAAATCCGGAACTAGGACAGGGACATTCCTTCCAAGAACATTCCTTCCTTGTTTAATTTGTTACATGTAATTGCTCCAGCGCTTTCATCTTTACGATTTCTTACATCAGTAGGTACATTATGAAGTAGAGTGTAGACTTTACTAGGATTTGAACCAGGAACCTTCGTCTCCGAAAATCAGCTGTAAAACAGGTGATTTTGGCGACGACTTTACCTCTAGACCAACCCGGTGGGTCCTTATTTATTTAATTTTTTTTTATTATTTTTGTATTTTCTAAACTGATCGACGACGAGGCGTTGCAATATATTAAATGGAATCCATCTTGGGTTATATATATTTTTAACAAAATTTATTCTACATATTTTTAGTTAAAAGTAATCTCCTTAAAAAGATCAGTATAAAATTTGTATGAAATTTACACACTTAAACATTAAATATTTTTAGGATTAATTGACATTCAGGTTTAATCAGTTAGTAGTATTATGATGTATATTTGTTGATAATACATTGATACTTGTTCACATCCATGTTATGTTACATGAAAGGTACTTAAATCTGAAGAGTTTACGTCTGATGGAAATTTGACAACGATGTAAGATGACTTTTAAAAATACAATGGAAACATCTTTTTCTCAGAAATTTGAAGCACTTTTATAGAGTGCGTATAAAGTGTAGGCCGCAATCCCGTGCTGTAGTACCAGCTTGCTTTATAGAGTCGAATGTCACAGAGTTCTTTACTACAAGTGGCTGGCTGGATAACTACTACTATTACTACGGTGTCTGCGTGTGTGTCTTTGTGCAGTCTATAAAGGACAAGTGATTGTGTGAGTGAGATTAACAATGAAAGAAAGAAACAAGAGAGTGAAATGCATGGACGAAGAACCCGCGGGGAAAAATAAAAATGTTCCTTCCAACATTCTTTGAATTGTTCTTCCCTGATGTCTTCTAAAAAAAACAACAGAAATAAAAAATGAAAAATAAACATATCTTGTAGTACGTCAATTATTTTTCAAATGTAAAAATGACGATGCTGTTGTACAGTAGTATTTTTCCTTCCTTGTTTAATTTGTTACATGTAATTGCTCCAGCGCTTTCATCTTTACGATTTCTTACATCAGTAGGTACATTATGAAGTAGAGTGTAGAAGTGTTGTGTATTGATCATACGAAGGTGCCGAAGCTTCTAAGGGATTTTTTTTAAATATCCCAGCAAAATTTCAACTTGGTTTGGCTTAATTATCATGAGATTATCTGTTATATTCTCTAACTTCCCGACCACCTTCTCCTCCTCCTCCTCCTTCTTCTCTTCTTCTTCTTCTTCTTCTTCAAGTGCCGACTCCATCAATGAAAATTGGCTACAACTGTTTTAAGCCACTCTCTATTGGGAACCACCCTCTAAAGAGCGTTCGTACCCATGTCTGTTCAGTATCTAACATTCTTCGAGCATGCGCATTCACTCGATCATTTAGAGTTGAAAATCGGCATGTTTGGTGCTTAAAGATTGAACAGAAAAACTAAACAATTTTAATTTCGACTACTTGCGCCTAAAAGGTCAAAATAACCCTCTTAAATAATAAAAAAATATTTCTATTTCTTTCCGAAGAGTTCTGAAAATCAATGTGCCTATTCTCTAGGGAAGATTTATCAAGGAAAAATAAACTTTTTAAGTTTTTACCTAAGAGGTAAAAATGAGGTAAATATTGGGCGTACGTAAATATTAGCTATATACTCTCCGAAATAGATTTCGTACTAAAAAAATCTCATGTGTATATTCTAATGCTAATTGTAATTTTTAACTGACTGATGTTAGTAAATATAATTTTAATGCAACCCCTCTCTTCTTTGTTCGGTTCCTTCTCCTATTGTAGGTTGGAAATCATCATAGCTACCTGAATTTGGTCGCCGCGGCTCAGAACAGTTCCTTCGAACCATACCCTCCCGTACAACTTCCTCAAATTCCGCAGCCAGGAAGTTCTTCTACGCTCAACACTTCTTTTCCTCTTAATCTTTCCGTGGACAACATTCATCACTTGAAACAAAATATCCGCTAATACCTTTATATTTTTCCTCGCATAAATAGAATTTTATCAGAAAATGACCTAAGAGAAGGTATATTGTGTCTTCTTGATACAATCATTGCTGTAGTACGAATCATAGCTTGGGGTGGGGCCTTTTGTTAAAAATTGGAACCATTTCCGGGTCCCGGATTCGATTCCCGGTCAGGTCTGGCATTTTTTTCATCACGCATTTTCATATGTCATCATTCTCCATCGTCTGCATTTGCAGAAATTGCAAAACAGTTTGACTTAAAACAAAAAAAAACAAAAAAAAATGACAAGGAGAAAACTTAACAAGTAACATCTCTCAGATTCAAATCAACGTCTTTACAGCATAGGAACCTTTTCATTTTAATAAACACTTATTGTCTCGCTGTTTCTATTCTTTCTTTAAGGAGACCCGGAATGCATATTTTCGTAATATTAATATAACGAACATTGTCTCAAAAATTATTAAAGTTATCCTGTCCAATTTTTTGTGGTTACTTTTCAGGCTATTTTACGTCCACTGGGTTAGTAGCATCTTGATATATTGTTACGGAGATGATATTTTTTTAAATTACCACTTTTGAAAATCTTTTTGTCTATTGATGTGAAAAATAACTATTCAAACACATTATTTTACTGTAATATTAACTCAGTACATTTAAATTATGGCATAAAAGGCTGTGCAAAATTTCATTGAAATTAATGTACAGTTGGCTGAGAAAGTATGGCTTATGTGTCAAAAATTGTTATGTACGGGAAACAAGAAAAAAAGAAAAAAATAAGCCGGCCGCATTGGCGCAGTTAGTAACGTGCTCGCCTCTTCATGCGGTCCTGGGTTCGAATCCCACTCAGGGACGGCATATTTTCATACGTTACAAAAAATCATTTCATCCTCATTACACACAGTTACACCCCAACGTCGTCGCTAATGACCTTACAGTTGATGCGACGTTAAATAAAAATAAAAAAACAAATTAAAAAATAATTAAGAGAACATAATATATATTATATAAGTTAAATAATCAATATGTTATTTTTACAGTTCAGAGTTCAATACGTTACATTCACAGCTGGTCTGATGCTAACTTAAAATAATTTTAAAACAGAAAATATCATTAAAATAAAATTATATAGAGAACTTAACATCGAAACGGTAGACGAAAAAATGAAGAAACTATACAGACGTTTTCATAGCAAACTACACTATCACATAAATCCACAAATTCAGTCATTGTCCACTCCTCACCTACCACACAACCCATCTAGAAGACTGAAATGGCAATGGAATAGAGACCTTTCGTGAATCGTCTTGGAGGGGTTGCTCCTGGGCGACTACCTCATACAAGTGACATCAAGACAATATAAAACTATTGACATTATAACTGCTGGTTGTGTTAAATTGTTACACAGTTGTAGTTTATTTTTCTTAAATGAAGTCGAAAAAAATAAATAAAAATTATTAATAGTTATCTGTTGTCATTCAAAAATAAGGAATGTTTATGCACACGATTAACGTTTAAACAATAATGTAATCGTTCAACATATTTTTAATTTAAATAAAATAAATAAAACTGCAAAACCCCGAACAAGTTATATATCGTTGGATGTAGAAAACTTTGATTTTTAATAATGTGCAAAAAAACTGGAAATTTGATAATTTTCAATTATTTTCCGTCCCGGGTCCCCTTAATTTCTCTAGTTTGGTCATTAGTTTCAATAATCCATGCCCCTAAATATTTAAATGACGTGACTCTTTCAATTTGCGTGTTAGAGATTGTTAAATTAGCGCAGACATTTGTATTCTTTATTATTACCACGCAACCCCTTACGAGGGAACAATTGCTACATTCTTTATTCTTCCCCGTTTATTTCATTTCGCCTTTTACTAAGTCTTGTAATTCAGTTAATTGAAACTTAATTCTTCTTTTAGAATTAGACTAATCAGTTATGGCTTTAAACTTACAAGAAAAATTTTAAAGATTTTTGTA
Organism: Catonia carolina; assembly: GCA_035578175.1. Classification (NCBI taxonomy): domain Eukaryota; kingdom Metazoa; phylum Arthropoda; class Insecta; order Hemiptera; family Achilidae; genus Catonia; species Catonia carolina. The sequence continues at coordinate 281,976,891 of JAQMRL010000001.1, read as the reverse complement.
GACACTGACATAAAAATGTAAAAATCTGGTGTGAAATACTCACACAACTTTCTCTTGCCAATGCAAATAATTAACAATAAACCTAACATTATTAATAAAATATTAGAAATAAACAAAAAACTAACCTCAAAAATATTACCTTACCTTATTTTAATCATGAGTGAATGACGCAAAATGAAAATCGAACTCAGTTTGGCTTAAAAAAACGGAAAATCACACTTTCACGCTAAACTAGGCTCTGTAGAGAAAAATTCTCTAAATAAAAGTTGTAGATCTTTTAATTTACTATAAATTTTATTATATACACTTTTGTCGTAAAATGCGTACTAAAGCCGAAATATTAAAAAAATCGATTTTTCACACGTTTTCGTGAGAAAAAAATAGAAAATCGCTAATTACCGCTAAGCTAAGCGTTACCTATACAAAAAAATGTTTAAAATAAAAGTTGTAGGATTTAAAATTGTCTACAACTTATATTATATACATTTTTGCGCTGAAAAGCATAATAAAGCCGTAATCTTAAAAAAACAAAGTTTTTACGTGAAAACACCCTTACCAAGAATTTCAGCCAAGATGGCGTCTACCCTATCTTGTAGAGCATAAAAAAATGAGTAAACCAGGCGATTTAAAAAAAAATCGTAGGACCAGTTTTTGAGAAAATCGCAAAAAAGTGAAAAATTATACGAATAAACTACTACTTCCGGTTGACCGATTTTGATGAAAATGTTCGTGTCGGGTCCGGTAGTGGTATGTAACTTAAGTTTCAAGTTCGTACGATGTTCCGTTCTTGAGATATTTTGTACACACACACGCACACACACACACACACACACACACAGACCAATCGCTAAAAACATGTTTTTTTGGGTTCAGGGGGTCTGAAAACTTATAGATCCGGTGAAAACTCGAGTTCGAAAAATCGACATGAAAACAATACTTTCCTTCCTATATATTCATATAGGCAAGAGAAAGTAAAAATCACAAAGACCCTTCATTCTTTAGTTAGGGGGATGATAATATTAGAGCAACGGTATTTATTCGAATCCACTTGTAACGTATTGTAACCCTGTATAATGATATTTTAGAAATGGCTAAGGAAATAAATTGTTCATTGAAAAACAAATTGTGTATTCTATAAAGTTGTATGTATTGAAAAAGCGTCATGGATTGCGATGGATGGAATGTTTTGAATAAGAATTCAAATTGTGTAAATAAATAATATTAATTTATTTATATTATTATTAATAATAATAATATTGTGTAATACTTCATAAAATAATAACTTATTTTAAAAATTTCAAACTAAAATTTTTGTTTTGTTTTTGTTTTTATTAAAGAAGCTGGCTAAAAGATGTCACAGTAATATTATTTCAATTTAAATTAAGTTATTTTGTTATTTTAAATTTAAATAAATATATTGTAAATAAATAAACTTATTAAAATTATTCAAAAAACTACACTTGTTTTTTTATGAAAATATAAAAATTTATTTTAATATTTCTGGGTGAAATTAATTTTAATTTTAATTCAAAATCACATGAAGTAAGTCTTTTGTTGAAAATTGAGAAGTTAAAAAAATTGTTATAATATTTATTTTTTAGAAATATGGTAGGCTAAGTGCTGTATAATATGTTATTATTTTAAAAATTTTTATTGTATTATATTTTAAGATTATTATAAATTAAACTGTTATTAATACTAATATTGTAAATGAAATTATGTACAGAAATAAAGAATTATTATTATTATTAAATTTAAAATTTGAAAAAAAAATAATAAATTTTTTTTATTTATTTATTTATTTAACGTCGCATCAACTGCAACGGTCATTAGCGACGACGTTGGGGTGGAACTTAATGCAATGTAGGATGAAATGATTTTTTTTTGTAACGTATGAAAATATGCCGTGCCTGAGTGGGATTCGAACCCAGGACCGTATGATGAGAGGCGAGCACGTTACTAACTGCGCCAATGCGGCGGGTAAAAAAAATAATAAAATAAAAAAAATAAATTAATAATTGTTAAAAGTTTAAGGAACATTTATTTATTATTGATCATACCCAGATCCCGAAAGAATCTGGGGGTAGGTGTTACAGTATATTTAGATTTGGTTTCTTTAAGTTTTCGTGTTTGAGATTTAATTAATATTTATTTATCTTAGGAATTATTTTGGTGTAATGTAAAAATCGGTTGGTTTTTTGTATCATTCGTAAATTTTTAAAAGTAAATAAATGTTTATATTATTGCATGATGTAGATTTTTATAATCATTTTCACAGAATTTGTGACTAATTCTATTTATTTATTTTTTTGCAGGTGTGTTACTGTAGCTGATATCTTGATAAAACTTAAATATTTATACTTCATATTCGTTCGTAAGTTTTTCCTTCTTTACTGTTATTTATATTAATTTATTTTAAAGTTTTTGAGTATTTTTTAAGCTGTTTGTAAAAGTAAGTTATTTTTAAAGGAATTACTTCATCCATTTCATACCAATATATTTAATTTGATCGTACCAGTAAGAATGTTTGCAAGAAAAAAGTAATATCAAACTACTATTTTGACTTACTTGAAAAAGTGGTGTCTATGAATTTCTACTGTTAATTATTATATTTCGTTAGTACAATTATATTATTAAGTTATTAAACCATTAATACTAGAAAATCGTACTTATCACATTAAGTAAGATCTCATTTTGCCTTGATTAGATGCTTAGATGATTGTAGTATGAAATTTTCAACTGGAGACTTAAAAATTCTCTAAATAAGTTTATCAGCTCAATCCTTTAAGACACTTGCCTATAGTGAATTTAGAAGGATTTTTTGTTGTTTAGGTCATCAGCCGAAAGGCTGGTTTGAATCTCTAGAGGTTTTACTAAATAAAAAACGAGGTGTTAGGTAGTTTACCATTTCCTTCCTTACTGTGTTAAAAAGTATGCTTATCAGCACCCCAAGTCTTCTGAAAAGCACCTATCTTCAACCGTGCATATGACACCGTCACTTCATTCATCACAGGATCTGGCTGTATAATGAAATTCATTACTTTCAGAAAAGATAACTCTGATTAGTATATATTTCACCTCTACCTCTTCTGTTCTTTAATGATTCAGTCATTTAATCGGCTGACCATGTGATAAAAAACAGTACTATTTTCTGTAGCTGTGGAACTAACAGATTGAGTGCAAATAATAGAAGGGCTTAACAAAGAGAATTTTTATTTATAACTTAGGTATAATTTATTTTGTAACAATATATTTTGGTTTGGTCATCAGCCGAAAGGCTGGTTTGAACCTGTAGAGGTTTTACTAAGTATAACGAGGAGTGAGGTGGTTTACCATTGTGTTCCTCACTGAGTGGAAAAGTACGCTTATCAGCATACCGGGCCCTCTGAAAGCATATATTTTCCACTCTGCAAATGACATCTTCACTTCATTCACCACAGGGTCTGGCTGTATAATGAAATTCATTACTTTTCAGTGGAGATAACTCTGATTAGTGTCGTTTACACCTCTTCCTCTTCTGTTCTTAAATGATTCAATTATTTAATTGGCTGACCATGTGATAAGAAACAGAACTATTTATTTTAGCCCTGCAACAATATAATATGAGGTAGTAAATAAAATCTTCTTTTACTATAATTTTGTTAAAATAAACTTCTAGTTTTATTTGTTATGTAGAATAAAAATGCATTTTTATATATCCCAGTTGTTTGATAAAAAAAAATTGATAAATTATTTTTTTTATAAAATACGATTTATTGGAAAAGTGTAGTAACTGGAAAATATGTCTGTAAAAACGATTAGAAATTTTAATGAAAAATTTCGCGGAAACGACTTTCCTTTTACTTAGAAATAATATATTATGAAATCGTTTTGCTTAATAAATGATAATTAAAAAGGAGTGGTCTTTGTCGGAAGCCCCAAATAAAATAAGGTAGATGTTATATTTTGTATTGTACGTAGAAAAGGACCAACTGCTCTGTTGGGAGAAAATGTTGACAAGGTGGTGTGTGGGGGGTACGCAGCGCAATGTTCTGTCGAGCATGGTATGGGGTTCCATAAACGGAGTACGGTACAAGCGAACTTGAGGAAGGTATGAGGCACGAGGGAGAGAAATAGGAACCAACGCAAGCTAAAAACACTGGGCCCAGAGTATGGTTGTTGTGAGATATTGGTAGGGGGTTGTTACAAGAGAAGGGATGAACGAACGGGCGCCGCGACGCCACGTGCGGCCTTGACCGCCACGCTCTTAAAACCAACCGTAACATCTCTTTCTATACGATTCTCTCTCTTTCTCTTTCTCTCTCTCTTATTTATTTTATACGATTATTTCCCTGTATTGTCCGTACAGCTTACTATATCCGATAACAAACATAATCATCGTCAAAAGACCACATCCTCAAACCATTTTTTTTATTTCTCCTTTCATCCCCTAAACTATATCAACCCCTTGTCCAATTTATCATTCTACAACATAACACCTGATGAGCTAAGAAGAAAGAAATATAAAAAACTACAACCCTTTCTCTATTGGTTTGCACGCACTTATTTTCTAACTTTTTTTTTCTTCATTGATAAATAAAATTACCTCGTGTTTATTCCGTGTTCGCTCTCTATTCTTTTTATAATATCAATTTGCGTTATTTCAGTCTTCACCTTGTGTGCTGAACAAAGAAATCATTTGTAGATTATTTTTCTGTCTATAAAGTTTCATCATCATCTCGTCCTTTCATATTTTATTCTATTTTTTTTTTTATAAAATGTTAAAGTTGGAGGTCTTACCACAGGTTTATTGTATCTAGGCTAGATAGCATATTGTAATCAATATTGTCAAAGAATTTTTTCATTTTAAAATGATTAACAATATTATATTTTCCTATGCTATTCTATAGAGACCTTAAGGGGAGATTGCACAATGGTTTTAACTCAAAATTTCGGTTTATGGTTTTTTTATGTTTTTCAATAGTTTAGGCCTAGATCGACCAGAAAAACATTAAATTACGTCAAAAAATTTTTTATGAAAAAATTATGTTTTTATGAGGTTTACGCAGAAAAATTATCATGTTACGAAGAACGAATATTTTTCATAATTTTTTACTGTTCGTTGTAGTGCAAAGAGAATTTCAGTTTTTAAAATATCTGCATCACGGTTTTTAATATCCTCAGCTGTAGGTTCAGCTTTATAATAGCTGTTAATGGGAAATTTACTTGTTTGTGTACAGTCATATTGTTTTTGATTTGTGCCTTCTTGTTTCTTATCTTTTCCCGTAAATTTAGATTTTTAACATCAAGGTATATTTTTCTCAGAAACCAATAAACCTACCCGGCTGAAATTTTTACTAGTTAATTATCTTGTATAGCCACATATACCGACATTTTTAGGACTTCCTCAGGTGCTCCAAAAATTAGTAATACGCAAAACACGTAGAAAACAATTTGTAAAAATTTTATGTTTTCGTAATTTAAAAAAAAATGATATGATCCAAAGATTAAATTTAAAAAATGTCAGTAGCTCGAGAAGAAACCTGATACCTACAGTGAGTAAAGTTTCATTTTCCTATCTTTTATCAATCCTATGAAAAATGTACCTAAAAATAGCAAATTTATGGGCAAATTTATTTAAAGCAATGATGGGTGTTTCTTTGTATCCATGGGATTGAGTACCTTCACTGGGTTTCTGAAGGTCAAGCAATTAATCAATATTACTACCTTGAGGCGCTTTGAAAGGGTAAGGAAAAAACTCCCCGAAATGTGGAAGGACAAATCATGGGTTCTCTACCAAGACAATGTGGCCAGCTCATTCCGCGTTATCTGTCAAGAGGTTCCTAGCCAAGTACAGCATCTCAGTGTTAGAAAATCCACTTTATTCACCAGATCTTGCTCCATATAACATTTACCTGTTCCATAAGGTGAAATCTGCATTAAAATGGACAAGATTTGATCTGTGGAAGTTGTAAAAGAGAAAGCGGCACGTGTCCTGAAGGAGCTGACAGAAGATGACTTCCAGCACTATTTCCGACAATGGAAAATTCGCATGGAGCGTTGTATGGATAGAGAAGGAGTGTACATTGAAGGTGACAATAAGTGATTATGTGTTGTTGTTTTGGTCATCAGCCAAAAAGCTGGTTTGAACCTGTAGAGATTTTACTAAGTAAAACGAGGAGTGAGATGGTTTACCAATGCCTTCCTCACTGAGTGGAAAAGTATGCTTAACAGCATGCCGGGCCCTCTGAAAAGGACATATTTTCCACTCTGCAAATGACACCTTCACTTCATTCACCACAGGGTCTGGCTGTATAATGAAATTCATTACTTTCAGAGGAGATAACTCTCTGATTAGTGTCTTTTACACCTCTACCTCTTCTGTTCTTAAATGGTCCAGTCATTTTATTTGCTGATCATGTGATAAGAAACAGAACTACTTATTTTAGCCCTGCAATGAACAGATTGAGTGTAAATAATTTGACACTTCAGCTATCTGTTATGGGCAGAAAGAGATTATGTATAAAATAAAAAAAATTTTTTTTACAACGTCAGTCTCGTTATTTAATAGCCACACCTCGTACAACAACATTCAACCCCTATCCTAATAAAGTATTTTTAAGTAATAATGTAAATTAAGCTTACTTTTAATTAAGAACGATTCCTCCTTTAACTGTTTAATAATTGTAAAGTTTTCTTTCTAAGTATTATTTTTATTTTAAATTAAAAGTCAGGTCAATTAATTAAACGAAGTTCTTAGGTTGGATTAAATTTAACGTTGATGTCTGTGATGATGACGAAGACATGAATATCTGGTCGGAGATGTACGTCTGGGTTCTAGAGTAACTGTTAGCCCTTTGTACAATGTACTATAGTTAATTGTTTTTAATTAACTTTTAAGCCGCCACTGTGAGCGTTACTACATTGTATTTTAACCCTTTCTATTAGGCCTGTTTAACCCATTAATAAACTGTTTGTAGTAGACCTACAGCTAATGTTGTGTGTGTACGAACGTAGTTCAATTGTAGAATATAAATTATTGTATTACACGTCTATAAAATTACATAACAGTAGTTAACCGTAATTAATAAAAATTAAAGAACCGTTTCGCCGTACTTTTTTATTAGTTTCGGTTCCCTACTGTAAAAATCTGGTGTGAAACACTCAAACAACTTTCTCTTGCCAATGCAAATAATTAATAATAAACCTAACATTATTAATAAAATATTAGAAATAAACAAAAACTAACCTTATTTTAATCATGAGTGAATGACGCAAAATGAAAATCGAACTCAATTTGGCTTCAAAAAAAACGGAAAATCACACTTTCACGCTAATCTAAGCTCTGTAGAGAAAACTTCTCTAATTAAAAGTTGTAGATCTCTTAATTTTCTATAAATTTTATTATATACACTTTTGTCGTAAAGTGCATACTAAGGCCGGAATCTTAAAAAAATCGATTTTTCACACGTTTTCGTGAGAAAAAACAGAAAATCGCTAATTACCGCTAAACTAAGCGTTATACAAAAAAATGCTTGAAATAAAAGTTGTAGGTTTTCAAATTCTCTACAACTTGTATTAAATACATTTTTGCTCTAAAATTAATATTAAAGCCGTAATCTTAAAAAAAACACTTTTTTACGTAAAAACACCCTCACCAAGAATTTCAGCAAACATGGCGCCTACCCTATCCTTTAGAGAATAAAAAATTGAGTAAATGAGGCGATTTTTAAAAAAAAATCGTAGGACCAGTTTTTGAGAAAATCGCAAAAAAGTGAAAAATTATACGAATAAACTACTACTTCCGGTTGACCGATTTTGATGAAAATGTTCGTGTCGGGTCGGGTAGTGGCATGTAACTTAAGTTTCAAGTTCGTACGATATTCCGTTCTTGAGCTATTCTGTTCACACACACACACAAACGCGCGCACACACACACACACACACACACACACACACACACACACACATACACACAGACCAATCGCTAAAAACATGTTTTTTGGGTTCAGGGGGTCGAAAAAAGTGTAGATCCGGTGAAAACTCGATTTCGAAAAATCAACATGAAAACAATACTTTCCTTCCTATATATTCATATAGGCAAGAGAAAGTAAAAATATAGTACTATATTAAAACGGAGGAATAGGCTATATATTTTTACTTTCTCTTGCCTATATGAATATATAGGAAGGAAAGTATTGTTTTCATGTCGATTTTTCGAAATCGAGTTTTCACCGGATCTATACGTTTTCAGACCCCCTGAACCCAAAAAACATGTTTTTAGCGACTGGTCTGTGTGTGGTGTGTGCGCGCGTGCGCGTGCGTGCGTGGGTGTGTGCTTGTGTGTGTGTGTGAACAGAATATCTCAAGAACGAAACATCGTACGAACTTGAAACTTGAAACTTAAGTTACATACCACTACCGGACCCGACACGAACATTTTCAGTAAAATCGGTCAACCGGAAGTAGTAGTTTATTCGCGTAATTTTTCACTTTTTTGCGATTTTCTCAAAAACTGGTCCTACGATTTTTTTTGAAATCGCCTGGTTTACTCAATTTTTTATTCTCTACAAGATAGGGTAGGCGTAATGTTTGCTGAAATTCTGGGTGAGGCTGTTTTCACGTAAAAACGTAGTTTTTTAAGATTACGGCTTTTATATGCAATTAATCGCAAAAATTTATTTAATAAAAGTTGTAGAGAATTTAAAATTCTACAACTTTTATTTCTAACTTTTTTTGTATAACGCTTAGTTTAGCAGTAATTAGCAATTTTCTGATTTTTTCTCACGAAAACGTGTGAAAAATCGATTTTTTTAAGATTTCGGCCTTAGCATGCATTTTATGACAAAAGTGTAGGGCCTATATAATAAATTTTATAGGAAATTAAAAGATCTACAACTTTCATTTTGAGCATTTTTCTCTACTGAGCCTAGTTTATGTGAAAAAGTGATTTTCCGTATTTTTAAGCCAAACTGAGTTCGATTTTCATTTTTCGTCTTTCACTCATGATTAAAATAAGGTTATGTGTTTGAGGTTAGTTTTTTGTTTATTTCTAATGTTTTATTACTAATGTTAGGTTTATTGTTAATTATTTGCTCTGGCAAGAGAAAGTTGCGTGAGTGTTTCACACCAGATTTTTTTTGTTTATTTAAAGTCATATCACCAATCAACAGCTTGGTTATTAGCGACTACGGTGAGTTACGTAACTGGAACATTGGGTTTTTAGTTTTAAAAATTGCCTGACACATGCCGGGAATCGAACCCGGGCGACTACGGTGGGTTACGTAGCTGGAACAGTGAATTTTAACTTGTGAAAATTTTCTGACACTAGCCGGGAATCGACAGAAGCCGGGAAATGTACAGTGAAGGTTTTTTATAGTATTCATATGCTTATAATAACCAGACTGTTAATTCGACTGTATTAAACAAACTATAAAACCGTAAAAGATTATATTAATTTTCTTTCTTTTAGTGTCATGTAAAATAGTTTTTCCATTTCTTGGAACGTTATATTGTTTTTATTTATAGCACTATATGTAAAAGAAGGATTTTCACTACATTTGTCCATGGACACGTGTTCATTAGTATACAATATGTGAAACTTTAGATGTTAATTTCTTGTCATTTTACTGTTTCGTTTCTAAGAAACTTACTATGCCATTCAATTTGTGCTAAATTGAATTCCTTATTTTTCCCTCATTTACTGTACTGAATCCCTCCCTTCTTCCATCACTGATCATCCTGAATCTGATACAGTGGAAATCCCCTTATCCGGATCAATTGGGACCTGAGGTAAGCCGGATGTGAGAAAATCAGTTATGAGAAATACAAAAAAGGCTGTTTGAATTTCTGAAATACAGTACACTATGTATGTAGTACAATGGATGTACACAAGTGAAAAACGCCAAGTTGTCAATTACAATTTACATATGTAGGCTATATTTTGTTTACAAAACGTACTACAGTTTACAGTAAGTCAAAAGAGATAAAAAAATCTGGTGTGAAACACTCACACAACTTTCTCTTGCCAATGCAAATAATTAACAATAAACCTAAAATTAGTAATAAAACATTAGAAATAAACAAAAAACTAACCTCAAAAAACATAACCTAATTTTAATCATGAGTGAAAGACACAAAAGGAAAATCAACCTCAGTTTGGCTTAACAATACAGAAAATCACTCTTTCACGGTAAATTAGGCTCTGAAGAAAAATGTTTTAAATAAAAGTTGTGGATCTTTTAATTTTCTATAAATTTTATTATATACACTTTTGTCATAAAATGCATCCTAAGGCCGAAATCTTTAAAAAATCGATTTTTCACACGTTTTTGTGAGAAAAAACAGAAAATCGCTATTTACCGCTAAACTTAGCGCTATACAAAAAATTTTGGAAATAAAAGTTGTAGAATTTTAAATTTTCTACAACTTTTATTATATACATTTTTGCGCTAAAATGCATAGGTACCTATTTAAGCCGTAATCTTAAAAAAACAATTTTTTCCGTGAAAACAGCCTCACTAAGAATTTCAGTAAACATGGCGCCTACCCTATCTTGTAAAGCATAAAAAAATTTTGTAGACCAGGCGATTTTAAAAAACATCGTAGGACCAGTTTTTGAGACAATCGCAAAAAAGTGAAAAATTTCACGAATAAACTACTACTTCCGGTTGACCGATTTTAATGAAAATGTTCGTGTCGGGTCCGGTAGTGGTATGTAACTTAAGTTTCAAGTTTCAAGTTCGTACCATGTTCCGTTCTTGAGATATTCTGTTCACACACACACACGCGCGCGCACGCACGCACACACAGACCAATCGCTAAAAATATGGTTTTTGGGTTCAGGGGGTCTGTAAACGTGTAGATCCGGTGAACACTCGATTTCGAAAAATCGACATGAAAACAATACTTTTTTTCCTATGTATTCATATAAGTTAGGCGAGATAAAGTAAAAATATGTATGTACTGTACAGTATTAGGTTTTACAGCACACATACAGAAGATATCTACAGTTGTATATATGATACGATCGTGAATTTCTACAAACTTTGTTCTGACGTTAGCCACAACAAACGCAAACGCAACTTAATACATAATAAATTTATTTATAGGCTACTACGTAATATATTAACGTAATAATCCGGATAGTTATGTTATTTAAGTAATGTTCATCGTATTTTTCTAACTGCTTCAAGAATTTGATCCATGCCATATTAATTGCATACCCATAACGGGCTGGTGGAGTGTTAAATTTTAATTATTGCATTCGTTAGGTCCAAAAATCTGTATCTGAGGGATGAGGGGTACCAGTATTTGAGGGAGACATTAAAATGTTGATATTTGTGCATGTACAAGATAAATAACTGGTAAAAATTCAGCCTAAAAATGTACCTAAATTTTAAAATTTTAATTTACGGAAACAGCCAAAAAACAAAAAGGAACAAATCAAAAAGAAAATGTACACAAACAAGTAAATTTCGCATCAACAGTTGGTTAGAAAGCGGTACCAACAGCTGAGAATATCAAAAACAGTAACGCAGATATTTAAAAAAAACTAAAATTCCCTTTGCTCTAAAACGATTGGTATAAAATTACGAAAATATTGGTTCTTGGTGAAATGATCATTTTTCTGGATATGCCTGCTAATACCTTAATTTCTTAAATTAAATTATATATATATATATATTATATAATTAAATTAATTATAATTATACTTTTTTGAGGTAATGTAGTATTTTTCTTGTAGGTATAGCTTAAGTCTGAACTACTGAGAAACATAAAAAACCGAAAATTGAAATTTTCAGTGAAAACCATTATACAATCTCACCTTAAATGCTTCAGATGCCTTAAATTGGCTGAATATGTGATAACAAACAGGACTATTTTTTGTACTCTAGAACTAGCAGATCGAGTACAGATAATTTAATACTCTTCCTGACTGACACGGGCAACGATACGATCATAACGATTCAAAATCCTATGCGGATTTATACGAAAAGGTTCATTAGTGTCTTGAAGAGGTTTTCCTCTATTTTATTATATACCACCACACCAATTCCATCTATCTTTCCTTTTTTTGCTGGATTAAAGAAACAAAAAGCATTTGATTAAAATAAGAGAATGGAGATTTTATACCTAAGGTAATCGCCTATTTCACTAGTATAAACAATAAAGGAAAATACGATTCGGATTCCAGGTATAAAATGTTTAGAGTACTTGTAAATTAAATCCACTTCTGGTATAACGGTGCATAATCATCCCAGCTTCTAACGTATTTAGGTTGATGGATAAATAAGAACAGAAGTTTCTTTGTATTTTTACCATCAACAAAGTAATAGATCTCATTAGTGACACGTCCTTACAACCCTCTATTTTATACCTAGAATATAAATAGTAGTTTTGTTCTGTGTCCACGGAAAGAGAAGAGCCAAACTTATTACAGCCTAAACCCCCTTATCCGGACTCCCTTTATCCGTATCCTCCCATATCCAGACCAATAAAAAAATGTCTAAATTAATATGTCGTTTAGGTCAACAGCCGGAAGTATGGTTTGAACCTCTAGAGGTTTTACTGAGTAAAAACGAGGAGTGAGGTGGTTTACCATTACCTTCCTCACTGAGTTAAAAGAGTACGCTTATCAGCATGCCAGGCCCTCCGAAAAGCACCCACTTTCCACCCTGCAAATGACACCTTCACTTCATTCACCACAGTGTAGAATAGCAGTCTATGGTTCACGATATCGCTGATCGAAGGTCAAGTTTAGAAATCAATTGTTGAAGAATTTGAAATAAATAATTAAATAGGTTATCATCATAATAAATCATTTCCAATTATTATCCAAATATTCTATATCAAAAATTAAATATATTAAACTAAATTTTAAGAAGAAAATATCAGAAACATAAATAATTATATTTATGTTTCAGGGCAATTATAGTTCAATTGTCATTATATTGACATGTCATTAACAATGAGACATGTCAATATAATGACTTGACATGAGTGAGGGACATGACAATTTTATTAAAATAGGCAAACTCCAGCCGATCGTGTTTTAAAAAAACAAAGTTTTAAAAAAACTTAATAAAAATATTTCTAGTTGTCATCGAAACATAATTTAGGTACCATTGGGAAGAGGGAATTAAACTATAATTTTAGATGATAACCTGAAAATTGATTTTAACGATTTTTTTCGATTACTACTCCCCTTAAGAACAGAAGAGTTAGAGGTGTAAAAGACACTATAGTAATTTCTTTGAAGCTGAGACCTACTGTAAACACCATTTTACGTAGTAAGGTTGGATGTGTTGTGTCTACGCTACGTGTAACCGGATGGCTGGCGTCATAATTGTAACCTGAATCCTATTGAGTAAGTGTGGGCTCAGGTGAAGGATTACATGGCTACAAATAATAAGAGATTTAAGCTCCAAGAAGTAATGGTTTGCTGGCATTTCTCCCGCCACCTCCCCTCCGATTGGTCGCCCGAAAGCAAAGACCCGGAAGCCGTTCCGAAGAACTCTTATACTATACTCCGTGACTGGTGGCTGTCACATTTCTAATTTATTACTAAACTAAAATTTCGAGAGCAAAGGTGAGCCTGGTCGGCAACCAGGGGGATGCGTGTTACTCGCTCTCTTGTCGTGAAGCCTCTTGACGCACAAGGCGCCCATCATTAAGACCATTAAGAATAAAAGGTAGTCCTAACAGTCTACAGGAAGGTCAGAAGTAAAACAGAAATTAAAAGTTAAAATTTAGTTAGGACCTGTCGCCATAATATATTTGTACCAGCAAGTGCTCGACATCGTTAATTTGTTCCCGGCTGGGAAAATTTAGTGAACGGCACCAGAGAAATAGACCTATTTCAGGATATTACCCTTATTAAACTTCATGACGCTGGTAGAATGAAGTTACCTCGTCAAGGAACTCCCATACCGGAGAGCTATGCACCTCGCGGTACAAGCTCTCACGTGCCGTGAGGGGCCAATTTTCCCTTTGGCCTTGAAGCTCCAGGGTCAGTCGCTACCTGGACCCCCCCCCCCCAGAGCCGGGCAGTCGTACAACAGATGGTCTCGTGTCTGTACTGCCCCACAGGCGCACGAATCATCTCCAGCAGACGGAACCTATTCAAATAAGCCGCGAACTCACTATAACCAGTGGGATCCGGACTCCTGATGTCCTTAAATAAACACTAGAGGCGTACCATCCCCCCAGGTCTTGTATGAATTCATGCAAAGACCTTTCCTTAGGCGTTGTGTTCCACCCGGGCTGCCACGCTTCTAAAGCAAGAGTCTGTACGCTCTTCTTCAGGGCAGGGTAGAGCAACCTTGTAACCGCTTCTACGTTACCCGGTCCCTCCGGATCCTTGGCCTCTGGAGCCCGCCAAAGCGACTCGAAACCTCTCACCGAAGATATCGGCTTCCTGCCCCCTTCGCAATTTCCACATGGCAGCCCGCACTCTCGCATTCAAATCCTTCGGAAGAGCCTTTACCGCTACGGTGGTAGCCTCATAGGAGCATGTATTAAAAGCACCAGTGGAAACTATAAGGGCTCTGCGCTGGGCGCTCCGTAACTTTCGAACTGTAGTAAAAAACTTTTTAGTACCTAACTTTAGTACGTAGAACTCTTAAGTAAGAAAACTTTTGGAAATTGAGGTTTCTGAAGTATCGGTGAATAAGCGGAAAAACTAAATAGCTCACGTGAAAAAGGAGGAGAAACGCATTTGGGATTTAGATTCTTTGAGCGAAGTTCAAACTTGTAAATTTGGAACATGATTCAAGTAGTGAAACAAGGATGATGTGTCGTCGATGAAGTTTTCTCGGATGTAGAAGAATTACCGTAAAATAACCTGTTACAGTACATTGTTTATAATTAACAACCTTAAGCCCAGTTACAAATAATTGTTTATAATTATAAGGGTATAATTATAATAAAAATTTAAATTGATTATTATACAAAATTAACAACTGTACATTTCCTGCATAACAAACGTAACCTTTTTTGGATGAATTGCGCTACGTAATATTTCTTTCACTGTTTTGACCGGGTCTCTCGGCTTGGCTGAAATTGAGTATAATCAGCGTTATCTACTCTGAGAATAATAAATTTCGTTATACAGTCAGACCCTTTAGTTAATAAGTGAAGGTGTTTTTATCAGGAGGACAGGCATGCTGATAAGCATACTTTTCCACTCTGTGAGGAAGGAAATGGTAAACCACCTCACTCCTCGTTTTACTTAGAAAAACCTCTACAGGTTCAAACAAGCCTTTCGGCTAATAACCTAAACAATACATTATGTTACTCAGGACGAAAGATGGATGTACCCGCTTCTATTATTATTAAGAAGAAATAAAGAGAAAATATGTGATGAGATTAGCGTGAATTCTAAGCCTTTAAAACAGTTTTTTATCCAGGAAAATAAATTTTTCTATAAAAGGTTTACCTCCAACTTAAATTTAGGGCCTAAATTCGTCCGTGACATGAAACTAATTCCGTTCTCGAAGGGTTAAAATTATATCAGATACATTTTTGAGCTGCTTTTTCTAAAATAAAATAAACTTTAAATAAATTTATTTTGAAAGCTTAATTCTGAGATATTCTGCGACTTTTTACTTTCTCTTGCCTATATGAATATATAGGAAGGAAAGTATTGTTTTCATGTCGATTTTTTTAAATCGAGTTTTCACCGGATCTATACATTTTCAGAACCCCTGAACCCAAAAAACATGTTTTTAGCGATTGGTCTGTGTGTGAACAGAATATCTCAAGAACGGAACATCGTTCGAGCTTGAAACTTGAAACTTAAGTTACATACCACTACCGGACCCGACACGAACATTTTCATCAAAATCGGCCAACCGGAGGTAGTAGTTTATTCGTATAATTTTTCACTTTTTTGCGATTTTCTCAAAAACTGGTCCTACGATTTTTTTAAAAATCGCCTGGTTTACTCAATTTTTTATTCTCTACAAGATAGGGTAGGCGCCATGTTTGCTGAAATTCTGCGTGAGGCTGTTTTTACGTAAAAACATTTTCTTTTTAAGATTGCGGCTTTAATATGCATTTTAGCTCAAAACGTTATATAGTAAAAGTTGTAGAGAACGTAAAATTCTACAACTTTTATTTTAAACATTTTTTTGTATAACGCTTAGTTTAGCGGTAATTAGCAATTTTCTGTTTTTTTCTCACGAAAACGTGTGAAAAATCTATTTTTTTAAGATTTCGGCCTTAGAATGCAATTTACGACAAAAGTGCATAAAATAAAATTTATAGGAAATGAAGAGATCTACAACTTTTATTTTAAGCATTTTTTTGTACAGTACCTAGTTTAGCGTGAAAGAGTGATTTTCCGTATTTTTAAGCCAAACTGAGTTCGATTTTCATTTTGCGTCTCTCACTCATGATTAAAATAAGGTTATGTTTTTGAGGTTAGTTTTTAGTTTATATCTAATGTTGTATTACTAATGTTAGGTTTATTGTTAATTATTTGCATTGGCAAGAGAAAGTTGTGTGAGTGTTTCACACCAGATTTTTTTGGTTGTCATACAAACAAGAATATGTTTTTGTATATCCTCTAAAATGTAGCTCATTCGTTTATTTATTTTCATTGTAACACGAGTTTTCTTGTTTCATGCACTTTTTAGGCCTAAATATAACTACGTGCGGTGTGTGTAACAGTCGCCCTTGGTTAAGTAAGTGTACAACCGTAAAATTGAATTTATGGTTATAAACAGTACCTATCTGCTACGTTTCTTTTCGCATATGTTCGTCTCGGTGTAGGTGTGAAAGGAATGTCCATTTATGAGTCATCAGTTTATCATAAGACCAGCAACCCTTCGCTCGCTGAGCTTAATGGCAAACTAAACGCAAAGCATTTAACTTCTGTCACAACCTTACATGTTGAAATTGCCCATAACAGACAGGTGGAGTGTCAAATTATTTACACTCAATCTGTTCGTTGCAGGGCTAAAATAAATAGTTATGTTTCTTATCACATGGTCAGCCAATTAAATGACTGAATCATTAAAGAACAGAAGAGGTAGAGGTGTAAAAGACACTAATCAGAGTTATCTCCTCTGTAACGGATTTCATTATACAGCCAGACCCTGTGGTGAATGAAGTGAAAGTGTCATTTGCAGAGTGGAAAATATATGCTTTTCAGAGGGCCTGGCATGCTGATAAGTGTACTTTTCCACTCAGTGAGGAAGGCAATGGTAAACCACCTTACTCCTCGATTTACTTAGTAAAACCTCTACAGGTTCAAACCAGCCTTTTGGCTGATGACCTAAACAACAACACATGTTGAAAGCAAAATCATGCTTCATAAATAAATCCATCAGTAATAGAAACAGGAATTCTGTTGACATCTATATGAAGCACCAATGGAAGGGGAGAAATATGAACTCAGAATAACTTAGTTATAGGCAAAATCTATTTTTTTTTTTTTTTTAATTATTATATCTTAGATTTTTGTAAGGTTTTGGTCTGTGACCTATGACTTTCTAATAAAGAAATCGGATGTGATATTATTTTTTTTAAATTCATATCACGTAAATAATTTTCGAAAATATGATAAAAATGAAGGAATAATAATAATTTTTTTTTTAATTTTGGGGAACGAATTACTCGCGCTGAAAAAGGGATGTGTGTACTTTGATCGCGTTCTCAAAATATTTTATTTCTCCTGCTGATTTAAATATTTTATTTTTTCAAAACCATTGATCTATAATTGCATGCTTCTTATGAAAAAATACCCTTGTTTCGTGCGGAAATTTTCGGGAACGAATTATCCGCACTAAGTAAGAGACGTGTCTACTTCTATCTTATTTTCAAAATACTTTATTTCCCCAGCTGATTTAAATCTGCCATGAAGACGAGTTGGTTGAAGGAGAGAGCTCATTCTTTTTTACAATGGAAGGAGTCGATTAAGAGAAGGAGGATCTATAGATACTCAAGTCACGAGATTGCCTTTTGCGTATGTATGGACTGTGAGGAAGGGAAGTGAAATATCTGCAGTGCTGCCAACCTCAACAGCGAGACACTACTCGTACATTTCACTACTGTGCAGTTTCTAGATACATTTTGTAAGCTGTGGTTTATTCCGAGAAAAGTTTTCTTCATAAACCTAATAAGAAACAAATATGACCTGTAATATTGCCTATAGCTTAATTACATGACTAGAAATGTTTGATTTACTGTAATTACGAATGAATCGCTATCTTTACTATTGCTGTCATCGGTGTTTTCATTATCAGTCTTTTTAGTATCTACCTAACCGTTTTATTTTTTTACCAGGTGTCAACAAAACTGTTAAAGAATATAACTTCTTCACGTTCTTAATTTCCTCGTTTATTTTTTCGAATTGTGGAAAGAGAAACATCACAGTAGTTAGCCGCTTGCTCACGGCTTTTGTTAAGAGGCACGGATAGGCATTTTTGTTTAGCTTAAACTTCATAACATTTTATTATATTGCATATTAGATTTCGTTCAACACTGTTCGACCACGTTTCCGAGAAACCGACATTTCTGTAACAAACAATTAACCTACAAAAGGTTCCGCGATATACTGTATACGCTCTGGGTATAGTATAAGTTGTTATGTTTGTGGTACTGAAATTAAAGCATTCGCGCAGGCGCACTAATGCTTTTCCCCTTTTACCCCTCATTGCAAACAAGGGCAAACTCGTGACTATACTTCCCCACTACATATTCCCTTCCATATTATATTCTGTACCAATTATTCCTTTCACATTTGGATCCAACTCTTCAATGAACATATTGTTTAATTTGTGGTGTGTGAATCAACATTCAGATGTGTGTTTCATTATTATAGTACCTTTATATTTATATAAGTAATGTTCTCTGTACATTCGCTTCTTATAAAATAGTATAACTACTAAATAAGATACGTAGTATATAGCGTACGAAAAAACCATTGGAATGAATTCTCATTAACATACAATACAAATGCAGTACGTCTAGAATGTAAATGGTATTATTTAAACATATGGCTTGTGTATGTTCATTCGCCCATACCCTCTCTTATTTTAATCTCTTTCTGTTTACTATATTCATTCTCATCCTCCTCCTCCTCCTCCTCCTCCTCCTCCTCCTCCTCCTCCTTCACCTCTCCACCATACAGTCGTCATCTGTGTTCTCCTCTATTTCTGTCTCTTAAACTACTTTTTATTTATTCATAGAAATTTTAACCACACCTTACTCTTCATCTTTTTAAATTTCTTTTCGATATTTGTAAGTTTATGACTTTCTGAGTGAGTGAGTGTGTGTGTGTGTGTGTGTGTGTGTGTGTGTGTGTGTGTGTGTGTGTGTGTGTGTGTGTTTGTGTGTATATGTTTTTTTTAAATTTGGTTAATACACTAACCCTTGTTTAACCGCGAAGTGTAATTTTAAAATTGAACTGTTAATTTTTCAATCTAAGTAAAACTTAGTCGCGATTATTTAATATTTCATTTGCTAAAATTACGTAGGGCTACCACAAGTTATTACATTTTTTGTTGTTGTAATAATCTGTTACCTAACTTTTATATCTTTTTACACATTGATATAAAATTCTTATTCCTAAAAACAATTAATTTAATATTTTGATTGATTAATTAATGAATCTAAATCAATAATTAATTACATCCTACAAAATTAGACTCTAAATTAGATGATTCAGATTTAAATTGCTTACCTAAACGATGTGTGATTTATATAATAGTAAAATATTATACTAATGAATGGTGTGCAATTAAGCTCTTTATTATATAATATTTGGTTTATCTACTCAACTCTAAGTTACTGTATTACTAAATTAATTATAGATCCAATTTATAGTAATAGGAAAATTACGTATTAACATTTGTGTATATCTGCAGGCATTATTAATTATCATTCCATGCACTGGTAACATGATGTCCGTAAATAAACCCTGTAGGTTGTCCTGCAACCATATCTACCAATGTAGTTGGTAACGTGCTAGCCTCTCATTATGCGGTCTTGGGTTCGAATCCCATTCAGGCTCGGCATATTTTCATTCGTTACAAATTCATTTCATCCTTCACCGTCTGCATTAACAGTAATTGCAGAACAGTCGGACGTTAAACCAAAAAAAAGTATTTACCAAAATAATGGATATGATTTGAGCAGTGATTTTTCTTGTGAAATACCTCTCTCTCTCTCTCTCTCTCTCTCTCTCTCTCCCCCCCCACCTTTTTTGCTTTTACGGCCTTATTGGACCACTTGAATAAAAATTATAAATCCTTCTTGGTTTTGGTTTTAGGATTTCTACGCTTTTCTCAATAATTCTTCATATTTTGGGATCTGATCTGTCTGATTTTATCTGTACAAATCATTGATGATGGAGCTCGAGTTTTTTCGACGAACCTTGTGTTTTTATCTTTAAGCAAGTTAAGCTGTTCAGATTTTTCTAAAAGATCTTGTTCTGCAATGTTAAGTTCTTGCATATCTTGCTTTACTTCGGCCAGCTACCTTGGAGGATTTTTCTACGAGTTAATTAAATGAGTTGTTTAGTTCCCCACCCTTATAATTATAATTAGTCGTTCCACCTACCCTTTATTATATTGACCATTGCTGAAGTTCATACGAAGTAGATGTAAGATGGTGGAAGAAAAAGAGGGCGGGGCGAACTACTTGATTGGGTGCAGTGCATCGCCAATCAACATCCTTTCTGATTTTTGATTTCACCATACTTTTACCGTAGAGAAGTAGGCTTCTTTGTTGGAAAAAATAACTGGTATCATTTTTGCAAACATTTGTTATACTAGGTTCATTGAAAACATAATCAACTTAAGATCAGTATAACTTTAATCGAAATTAATCTTCTTCTTCTTCTTACTATCAAGGATTAGGCATAAGCCTGTTCCCAACTCACAAACCATCCTGTACGTCTACACAAACACCGTACATCTCGACTACTGCCATCTTCTTCGAGGTCTTCTCACCTCCCTTCTTCCAACTGGAACATATTCCATCACTTTACAGGTATTCTCTCCTCTGGCATCCGTTCCAAATGTTGCCTCCATTGATTCCGGTACTCCTCCACTTTTTCATTCAAGCTAAATACACCCAACTCGGATCTAATTTCCTCGTTTAAAACCTTTAACGCCTTAAAAACCTCTTAAACCCTTAAAAACCTCATTTCAGCTGCTTGGATCCTACTTTTAAGCGTTTTGTGGTAACCCATGACTCACTTTCATATAGAAGGACTGAGGCTGCCAATACCGCGTAGAACTTCACTACTGTCTCTGTTCTAGCTCTGTTAATCGAAATTAATAACTATACAATATTCACAACTGGTATTCACATTTAGCCCCAGTCCGTCTTTAAGGAAGTGAGTCATGGGTTACCACGAAACGCCAAGAAAGTAGGATTTAAGCAGCTGAAATGATTTTTAAGGAGGGTGAAGGGCTCCTCGAGGCTGGATCCAATACATAATGAGGAAATTAGGTTCGAGTTGGGTATATTTAGTCTGAATGAAAAAGTGGAGAACACTATGTTTGGAGTGTAGCATTATACGGGAGTGAAACATGGGTGTTAGGGGCTGTAGAAAGGAAGAGGATAGAAGCTTTTGAAATGTGGTGTTGTAGGAAAATGTTAAAGATTAGGTGGGTGGACAAGATAAGTAATTTAAAGGTTTTTAGGCGAGTGGATGAAAAAAGAATTATATGGAAGCATCTTACCAGAAGAAGAGCTAGTGAGGTATATCTTAAGACATTTAGGTATTGGTCTATCAATAATGGAGGGTAATATTGAGGGAGTGAATTGTAGAGGGAGGCAAAGGTTAGAGTTTATAAAGCAAATTACAAAAGATGTAAAGTGTTACAGGTATGTAGATATGAAATGACTTTCGCAAGATAGAATCGCTTGGGGAACTGCATCAAACCAGTCGAGAGACCGATGACAAAAAAATTACTTTTACATGGCATTGATTTTGCAATTAGCAAATGACACTTGACCTGTTTTCCTTCCTTATTGTAATAATTATTTTTGTATTAATTTTTTCTGTAAAGGATAAAGCATTTCAAGTTATATTAATTTTTATCGAAGTATTTTTAAAAATCAGAAGTTTTCCTGTTACTAGAACGTATTTTCCTTAGTACATTTTTTGGTTTTAAACATTTACTACGTACTTTCTGAAGTTTTAAAATAGCGTTCAGTCAAAGGTGTAAACCACAATTTCCGTATTAATCACATTTATATCACATGTGTATTATCTTTTGGTTACAGAATAGTATGTTGTATAATTTATAACTTAACTATTAGTATTACCAGAGATAAATAATAATCGTTTGACTGCCCTGGCAATAAAAATTGTTTTTGTACAGACGCCCTATTTGTACTTACAGGTAAAAATCTGGTGTGAAACACTCACACAACTTTCTCTTGCCAATGCAAATAATGAATAATAAACCTAACATTATTAATAAAATATTAGAAATAAACAAAAACTAACCTCAAAAACATAACCTTATTTTAATCATGAGTGAATGACGCAAAATGACAATCGAACTCAGTTTGGCTTAAAAATACGGAAAATCACGCTTTCACGCTAAACTAGGCTCTGTAGAGAAAAATGCTCTAAACAAAAGTTGTAGATCTTTTAATTTTCTATAAATTTAATTATATACACTTTTGTCGTAAAATGCATACTAAGACCGAAATGTTAAAAAAATCGATTTTTCTCACGTTTTCGTGAGAAAAAAAAACAGAAAATCGCAAATTACCGCTAAACTAAGCGTTATACAAAAAAATGTTTGAAATAAAAGTTGTAGAATTTTACATTCTCTACAACTTTTATTATATAACGTTTTGCGCTAAAATGCATATTAAAGCCGCAATCTTAAAAAGAAAATGTTTTTACGTAAAAACAGCCTCAAGCAGAATTTCAGCAAACATGGCGCCTACCCTATATTGTAGAGCATAAAAAATGTAGTAAACCAGTTGATTTTAAAAAAAATCGTAGGACTAGTTTTTGAGAAAATCGCAAAAAAGTGAAAAATTATACGAATAAACTACTACTTCCGGTTGACCGATTTTGATGAAAATGTTCGTGTCGGGTCCGGTAGTGATATGTAACTTAAGTTTCAAGTTTCAAGTTCGTACGATGTTCCGTTCTTGAGATATTCTGTTCACACACAGACACACACACACACAGACGAATTGCTAAAAACATGTTTTTTGGGTTCAGGGGGTCTGAAAACGTATAGATCCGGTGAAAACTCGATTTCGAAAAATCGACATAAAAACAATACTTTCCTTCCTATATATTCACATAGGCAAGAGAAAGTACAAAACGATTGGTTTATTATCAGTATCATTTTTTAGTAGTTTTTAGTCCTTATTATCGTAGTTAAAACTATCAAAAATTGTGATGAATGTTTTTAGGATGAGTATAATATTGGATAAAATCTTGTGTGAAACACTCACACAACTTTCTCTTGCCAATGCCAATAGTGACCAATATAATCTAACGTTAGTAATAAAACATTAAAAATAAACAAAACACTAACCTCAAAAAACATAACCTTATTTTAATCATGAGTAAAACACGTAAAATGAAAATCAACCTTAAGTTTGGCTTTAAAATACGGAAAATCACTCTTTCACGCTAAACTAGGCTCTGTAGAGAAAAATGCTTTAAATAAAAGTTGTAGATATTTTAATTTCATATAACTTTGATTATATACACTTTTGTCGTAAAATGCATACTAAGGCCGAAATCTTAAAAAATCGTTTTTTCTCACGTTTTCGTGAGAAAAAACAGAAAATCGCTAATTACCGCTAAACTAAGCGTTATACAAAAAATTTTGAAAATAAAAGTTGTAGGATTTTAAATTTTCTCTAACTTTTATTATATACATTTTTGCGCTAAAATTCATATTAAAGTCGCAATCTTAAAACAAAAGTTTGTTTACGTGAAAACAGCCTCACCAAGAATTTCAGCAAACATGGCGCCGAACCCTATCTTGTAGAGCATAGAAAAATTTAGTAAACCAGGCGATTTTTAAAAAATCGTAGGACCATTTTTTTGAGAAAATCGCAAAAAAGTGAAAAATTACACGAATTAACTACTACTTCCGGTTGACCGATTTTGATGAAAATGTTCGTGTCGGGTCCGGTAGTGGTGTGTAACTTAAGTTTCAAGTTTCAAGTGCGAACGATGTTTAATTCTTGAGATTTTCTGTTCACACACTCTCACACACACACACACACACACACACACATACACACACACACACACTCTCACTCACACATACACACACACACGCACACACACACACACACACACACACACACCAATCGCTAAAAACATGTTTTTTGGGTTCAGGGGGTCTGAAAACGTGTAGATCCGGTGAAAACTCGATTTCGAAAAATCGACATGAAAACAATACTTCCCTTTCATATAGGCAAGAGAAAGTAAAAATATGTACAAACAAGTGTGATTGAAATAGCATCGAACAAACAGTCGTTGTCGTCATCGTTGATGAATTAGGCTGTAATTGAGCCTGCTCCGGCGTTCATCTGTTACTCGGTCTCCTCACTTCTCTTGTGTCTTTATTTCATAAAGCCATGCACTCTAAGTTAGTCGGTCCTGTGACATTCTAAATAACTGATCTGCCCATTGTCGTGTATGTTTCATGATGAGCTCATTTAGTGATTCAGTTCTACATTCGTTTCTTACCACCTCATTCCTGATGTGATCTTGTTTCAAACATCCTTTAACATTTCTAAGGGACCTCATTTCTGCTGCTTGTATCATTGACTTTTTTAATAAGACATACTTGTTGAACCTCTAGAGGCTTTAAGAAGTCAAACGAGGAGTAAGGTGTTTTACCATTACCTTCCTCACTGAGTGGAAACGTGTGCTTATCACCATGCCTCAGGCTCTCTGAAAAGTATCTGCTTTCTACCCTGCAAATGGCAGCTTCACTTCATTCATCACAGGGTCTGGCTGTAAAATGAAGAATTTATTACTCTCTGAGGAGATAACTCTGACTAGTGTTTCTTACACCTCTACCTCTTCTGTTCTTAAATGTTTCAATCATATATTTGACTGACCATGTGATAAGAAACAACTATATTTTGTAGCTCTGGAACTAAGCAGATCGAGTGCAAATAATTTAACACTCCACTTGCCTGTTATGGGGTACACTGAATGCAACAAACTTTATTCAACTTTACACTACAACATTGTGAGCTTAACTAATAATTCACAAGCGCACTGAAATTTATATAAGTTTCTAAGTTAGGCTTTTAGAAGGTTTCATACAGTTAAACTCTTAAAGGTTCCAGAATTTTTCAAACAGTAACATAAATATTAAAGTGTGTGAGTGCGGTTCACGTACATAACATAAAATATATATTTGTAAAGGTATCTACCGCTTCTTGCTGTCCAAGTTCTCTTAATCAGATTGTCCGTTCAGCCCTATTATCTCATTGCC
Organism: Catonia carolina; assembly: GCA_035578175.1. Lineage (NCBI taxonomy): Eukaryota > Metazoa > Arthropoda > Insecta > Hemiptera > Achilidae > Catonia > Catonia carolina. The sequence goes on along the minus strand of JAQMRL010000001.1, from coordinate 281,951,452 downwards.
CAACACCGATGTCTCCCTTGCGTAGGGCCTACTTCATCCACCCTGTCTCGCCAAGATTATTACGGCCTGCTCTTCCTCTCTCTGCTCTTTTTTTTATACATCTCTACTTCTTCTGTTCTTAAATGCTTTAGTTATATAATTGGCAGACCGTGATGAGAAAAAGAACTATTTTTTGTAGCAGATCGAGTGCAAATAATTTAACACTCCGCTTGCCTGTTATGGGCATTAAACACATACTTATATTTGTGTATTCGTATATTATGTACTTCCTACGTACTTGATTACGACTTACAATAAGACATTAATCATAATATAGACTTATTCTGCCCATAACAGACAGGTGGAGTGTCAAATTATTTACACTCAATCTGTTTGTTGCAGGGCTAAAATAAATAGTTCTGTTTCTTATCAAATGGTCAGCCAATTAAATGACTGAATCGTTTAAGAACAGAAGAGGTAGAGGTGTAAAAGACACTAGTCAGAGTTATCTTCTCTGAAAGTAATGAATTTCACTATACAGCCAGACCCTGTGGTGAATGAAGTGAAGGTGTCATTTGCAGAGTGGAAAATATGTGCTTTTCAGAGGGCCCGGCATGCTGTTAAGCGTACTTTTCCACTCAGTGAGGAAGGCAATGGTAAACCACCTCACTCCTCGTTTTACTTAGTAAAACCTCTACAGGTTCAAACCAGCCTTTCGGCTGTTGACCTAAACAACAACAATAGACTTATTACTAAATAGACGAAAATATTATCACCAATCCATTGGCCGTTGTTAACGAATTTAACTAACACTTTATGGAATGAAAAATGAAAAATATTTTTTTCCCGTCTTATACAAAATACAAATACACAACTGATATAATGAAATAAATATAATAATGATAATAAAAATGCCCATAACAGGCAGGTGGAGTGTTAAATTAATTGCACTCGATCTGTTGGTTCCGGGGCTACAAGAAATAGTTCTGTTTCTTATCACATAGTCAGCCAAGTATATGACTGAACTATTTAAGAACAGAAGAGGTAGAGGTGTAAAAGACTAGTCAGAGTTCTATCCTCTGAGAGTAATGAATTTCACTATACAGCCAGACCCTATGGTGAATGAAGTGAATGTGTCATTTGTAGGGCGGAAAGTAAGTGCATTTCGGAGGGCCTGGTTTGCTGATAAGCATACTCTTTCAACTCAGTGAGGAAGGCAATAGTAAACCACCTCACTTAGTAACCACTCGTTTTTACTTAGTATATTATACTTAATTTAGGTAAAGTCCATTACAATATTGTCTCCGTTCCAGATTTTAATAAATTAAAAATCAGACCATTTTCAAAACAAAAATATCAACAGAAATACACCGTAAAAGTTAACAAAACTACAAACACAAATTTCAAAAGAGTACTTTGCTGTATTACGAGGATTACCAGACACTTTAATTAATTCTCAAAGAAAAGAATTAACTTTAAACATTTTTATCTTCAATTATAGTCCGACCCACCGGGCTGGTCTAGAGGTAAAGTTGTCGCCAAAATCAGCTGTTTAACTCCTAATTTTCGGAGACGAAGGTCCTAGTTCAAATCCTAGTAAAGGTAGTTAATTTTATACGGATTTTAATACTAGACAGTGGTTACCGGTGTACTTTGATGGTTGGGGTTTAATTAACCTTACTCTCTCAGGAATGATCGACCTGAGTCTGTACAAAAATACACCTCACTTACACGTCATACACATCATCCTCATCTCATTGGGTCATGGGGTTGCTTATTGTTCTAAATTAAACAGATTGCAATGTACACATATTAGAATTATTAAATTTTAGATCGGGGTCCTATGGTGATTGCTACCCCAACAAAAAATTTAAAATTTTCGAAATACAAATAATATTTTAACGGTATGTTATTTAGCGAAGTAATTACATAAAAATTTGGTAACCCGAAAATTTTCAGGTCGCAACCCCAGGTCGCATGAGAAAACGAAAAACTCAAAGTATCATGCATTCAAACCTCAACATTCGAAGTTGAAATTTTGAAACTTAACTTAAAACTTCATCTTTAAACTTTCATATCGTCACATATCAAAATATTGTGATCCACCCAACCCCTTTGTCGGCTAAACTTCACCTTGTGGCAAATGGTTCTGTACCACTTACGAATTCTGATCCACCTACCCGTCTGAGGCCGAGACACGTAAGCGGCACGAAGCACCGCTGGAGTGGCGAGTGCAGTTTTATAACTTCGTTTATTACGATCAATTACAAATGTAAAACTTATTCCAGTGTTAGAAAAATAAAGAATATTTCACTTAATTTAATTATTTTTTAGTTTTTATTTTATTTTAAACATTTATTTTTTTAAACTAAGCTTTGGGCCCTCAAACCCTTTTCAAGCCCCCCTTTGAGAACTTATGACCTAAACAATAACGTATTCAGGGCAAGAGAAATTAAAAACGTAGGTTTTTTATTATTATAACAATTAGGTATATTGTAGCATATTATTGCACGCACTATTCTAACATGTAGTATTAGAAATATGTGTAAATAGTTTTTCATAATGAAGTCTAACTATACTCGTATAATTGTAAAAGTTTTAATTACATTAACTGTGATAATATTAATTTATTTGTATGTAGTTCTGTTAGACAAGTTATAATAAATGCAATGAATGTAAAATACAAGTAGACCTAGATATCAGCTGATGTGACCTTCGCAATAGCATTGGCAATGATATTGGTTATGAAGCAAACGGTGTTTTATTATGTACGCTTAACAGGCCTTCTAAATAACTCTTATTACCAAGTGAGTGTATTACCTTAACTACATTGACACTGAACTTTGTTAAGTAACTTGTAAATTGTGTTCAGATTGTCTTGTACTTAAATGTATTTTTTGTTGCGCTTTCATTATTGCTAATTTTTAGGCATCTTTATAGTGTTTCAATACCTTGTATTTGAAAATGTGTAAATTAGAGTAATTGTAAATAGTATTATTTTATAAAGAACTTAATAATTGACTTAAACTAAATATATGGTTAAAAAGAGCAAATTTCAAACTTTATTTTCATATAATACCCTTGTTGATAAGAACTGAAGTGACTGCACACTGATTTTTTTGAAAAAGTTGAAAAAAGGTGGTTTGTCGTAAATAATAACAGTTAGTAGCAAAGAATTAATTCTCTTGTACACGCACATGCTATTTTGTAACGCCTTTATTTACAATTGTTATGTATCTAACTTCCTCTTGTGCTATTATTTATTAAATTTTATAATCTCATAAATTAGACCACTACGTAGGCTAAAGTAACAGATTATAATAGTAATAAAAGTTTTGTCCTTGACCTTTTTGTTTTGGATCCATTTTAACAAATTAAAAAACTTTAGTTATTGTTATGCCAAAACCTTATGTTTTAATGTTTGTTTATATTTACACTATTTAGGCTATAGCATTAAAATAGTTATAATAGAATAGGTACATTAGAGTAAACATAAATATCCTTTATCCGTAGCCGTGTTTTGAGTTTCCCTTAAATAACATTAATGCTCCTCTCGTGTTGTTGCCAATCAAGTTTTATCCGTGTAATAATGTTACAAATTTGGTTCGTAACTTAGAGAAGGGGAAATGACAATTGCATCAAAATCTGTCCCATCCGAATTTATTTACTGAACTAAACAATCTTTCTTCATTTTAGTTTAATCGTAATATATTTTCATTTGTTTTTAACAAGTAGTGTTTAGTTTACTTTAGTGCACAAATCTTTTCAAAAGATTTATTTGCATATATCTGTACCGCAGAGGTAAAGAGTACTAACCCAATTTTTATAAAATTGAGTTAAAACTGCGTTTAAAATCAGAAAGAAATGCTCTAATGTTTCAATTTTGTATTTAATATACAAGATTTTCAGTAAAATCGTTATTGAATGTGTTTTACTGATTGTCGATTTTGCTTGAATTTTTGTTAAATTTGGTGTTTCATTTGTCTGTGAATTAACAGTTAGTGTTTAGTTTACTTTAGTGCACAAATCTTTTCAAAAGATTTTCTTGCATACATCTGTACCGCAAAGGTAAAGAGTACTAACATAATTTTGGTAAAATTGAGTTAAAACTGCCTTTAAAATCAGAAAGAAATGCTCTAATGTTTCAATTTTGTAGTTGATGTACACGATTTTTTGTAAAATCGTTATTGAATGTGTTTTACTGATAGTCATTTTTGCTTGAATTTTTTTTGAATTTGGTGTTTCATTTGGATGTTACTAAACAATAGGGTACTGGTAAATTTTGAAATTTTTTCAAACGTATATAAAATACTGCTTCTTTATAAAATTAGTGTTAGCACTAGATATTTCACTGTCACCGGATGGCGACATTGAGTGGCGAGTTAAAACCTTTAATTTTTGGTGGCCCTTAAAAAGGGCCGTTTAAGCGGTGGTCCTCCTCTGAAAGTAATGAATTTCATTATAAAGCCAGACCCTGTTGTGAATGAAGTGAAGGAATCATTTACAGTGTGGAAAATATGTGCTTTTCAGAGGGCCCGGCATGCTTATAAGCGTACTTTTCCATTCAGTGAGGAAGGCAATGGTAAACCACCTCACTCCTCGTTTTACTTAACAAAACGTCTACAGGTTCAAATCAGTCTTTCGGCTGATGACCTAAACAACACTTTCGATTGACCGATTTTGATGAAAATGTTCGTGTCGGGTTCTGTAGTGGCACCTAACTTTCAGTTAAAGTAATGTTTAACTTCGTGTGTTATTCCGTTCTTGAGATATAATTTTGTTCACATACAGAGATCAATCTCTAAAAAGATGTTTTTTTTGGGTTCAGGGAGCCTGAAAATGTGTAAATCCGGTAAAATATCAACATGAAAACAATAAGGGCCTACTTTCCTTCCCTATGGTATTATTATTAATTTAAGGCAAGAGAAAGTGAACATTTATTGTTTGCCATTTTTAATTTTACACAATTTTAATTAAATCCAGGTAGCGAAACAAAACAATTTATCAGTAAATATTTTTTTTATAGAAGTCCATATTTTATGATTTTATTGATCCTTACGTAGAACCGTAATGTAGTAAGTACCGCATTAATGTACTGTGCATTATGAGGTATTTATTTTATATTATCATCAATATGAATGTTAAGAACTACTACAAGCCATAAACTTACCTCCATTAGAAATGTTACATCCACTAAGTGGTTCCTAACGACTTAAAATAATTGATAACAACGATTAAGCACGGAAAAATATAAACGTTTAGGAAACTTAACGCTTCAACGTGTTATTTATTATTTAATAAATATTCGTTTATTAAACAACCCCGCGCACAAAATGCATCCGCGCTATGTGCGGTCTTACTGCTAGTTTCAGAGGGTTTAATAATACTAGGGTTGAAAATATTACAGGGGTTCGTTACACCATCGTAGCCTACTTATTGAAGAAAATTTTATTAATTGGATTAATCGTCGAAACTATTTAGTTATCAAAATTTTTTAAGACGAAAATTTTATGGAAATCTGGATAGAATGGATGACAAACCATTTTTACTTTCTCTTGCCCTGTACGAATTTTTTATATATATAGGGAAGGATAGTTCTGTTTTCATTTTGATTTTTTTTAAATCGAGTTTTTACCGGAAATACACGTTTTCAGACCCCCGAACCCAAAAAACATGTTTTTAGCGATTGCTCTGTGAGTTTATAGTCTATGTCTGTGTGTGAACAATATACCGTGCGAAATTAAAACTTGAAACTTAAGTTTAAATACAATAAGGGGATCCGACACGAACATTTTCATCAAAATCGGTTAACCGAATGCAATTGTTCATTTGTGCAATATTTCTTGCATTTTTTAATTTTTCGTACATTTTTAATGCTCTATTAGATAGGGTGAGCGCAATGTCTGCTGGAATTCTTGTGAGGGGTTGCTATCGTAGTAAAAAAAATGGTTTTAAGAAGGCGCTAAATATGCATTTTAGGGAAAAAGTGGATATTAAATTAAAGTTGTATACAATTAAAGACCTACAATTTTTTTTCCAAATTTTTTCTACAACCCTTAGTTCACCTCAATTAGTAATTTTCTGTATTTTTCCGTTCTTTTTCGTCAGTCTCTCGACTGGTTTGATGCAGTTATCCAAGCTGTTCTATCTTGCGGAAGTTGTTTCATATCTAGATACCTGTTACACCTACATCGTATGTAATTTTCTTTATATATTCTAACCTTTGCCTCCCCCTACAATGTATTCCCTCAATATTACCCTCCATTATTGGTAGACCAATTCCTGGATGTCTTAAGATATGCCACACCAAGCCTTTCCCTTCTTCTAGTAAAATGCTTCTGTATACTTCTTTTTTCATCCACTCGCCTAAGAACCTCTAAATTACTTATTTTGTCCACCTACCTAATCTTTTACGTTTTCCTCTAACACCACATTTCAAGTGGCCCCTATCACCCACGTTTCATTCCCGTATAATGCTACACTCCAAACATAGTGTTTAAGAAATTTTTCCATTAAAATCGGTAAAAAACGAGATTTTTTAGATTGTGGCTTTAGTATGCCGTTTAAGATAAAAGTGTATATAATAAAAATTTATATTAAAAACCTACAACTTCTATTTGAAATTTATTTTTCTACAGAGCTTAGTTTAGCATCAATTAGTTATTTTCAATATTTTCACGTGGAATAGGTTAATTTTCATTTGCGTAGTACACTCATGATTGAAATTAGGTTATATATTTTCATTTCATATTGTTTACTAATGATTAAACATTGGTTATATTGTTAATTATCTACAGCGGCAAGAGAAAGTCGTGTGACTGTTTCACACCAGATTTTTCATTGAGTTTTATCCAAGTGCAGGTTTCCTAGGTATTGGACAGGATGTACCAAACATGTACATGTTGAATCTATTACATCAATAGCTCGCTAATATTCATTACCTTATGGAAGGCAAATACTATTAAAATATGCTCATCCCTATACTGGTTTATGTTAACGTGACTCACGGGTAAACAACAAAATTGACGTTGCAGCTTGTAAACATCAAATAAACACAGCCGTTGGGGGTATATAGCACACTGTCATCATAATCGTAACGAACGCCTATGGACTTGCGAATATTGTTACATGGGCCTAATCATACGAAAAACGTACGATTTGTTTACATATACAGTAGAATCTCGGTAGTCCGGCCGTACAGTAGTCCGGCACCTCCTGTAATCCGGCCCTTAAAATATTAGGCCTAAACTTATAAAACCTCACCCAGGACAGATTTTGGTAAAAGATTTAAATTGAATTAGGGAAATCAACTCGACCTAATTACGGCGGATTTAATATAACATGTATGTTTAGGATTTGATTAAAGAAATGAATAAGCAGACCTTAATTATTGTTAAATGGAATAATTTTTGGCCTTTTATCCAAAACCCAGAACTGGGTCATACTCTATAATTCATGCTGAATTGACTACAAAGCGTTTGTCAGAACACGAGCACCCCCACATCGCACTATGCGATATCAATAGCCGATAATTATGTTTATCACAATGACTACAGAAGTACTCAGCAAACCTTTTTTAATTAGTTAATTTAATTTAAAATCACATAAAAATTAATGCACATTCATTTTTTGTTTAATTTTGTAATTTATAGTTTATAAATATTATACTTAGTTATTTACAATTTTCCAAAATTCCAACACATCCGGCATTTTCAGTAATCCGGCACCCTCTCGGTCCCGAACAGGTCGGACTACTGAGATTCTACTGTACTATTTAAACTTGTAAACATTGTAATAATTGTAATAATTCAACGGTTTCAGTCCAAAATACTTCTTAACATCACAGATTCGTCTTGGTACATATCTAACCCTGTAATACACAGAAACATGAACAATCCCACAGTACACGAAGAAATAAAGAAATTTTGCACCAGTTATTATACCAAACACGACTTAAAAATCGTCAAAATCCAGAAACCATCTCCTAGACCTGTGTTTATGTAATTTCTTCAAATAAACAATAAATATTCGTATTTTCAGTTTCTCTTGCACTTCTTAAAGTGTGAGTCGCGGCGCCCGGGCATGCCGTGCCTGGACATATGACATCTTTTACGTTTTATCTCCTTTTCTTAAATGCTTCAGTCGTATAATTGGCTGACCATGTGATAAGAAACAGAACTATTTTTTGTATCCCTGGCACTACCAGATCGAGTGCGAATAATTTAACGCTCCACGTGCCTGTTATGGGCATATGAACCCTTTATGTACCCTTTATGAATAAATAAGAAATGAAAGTAGCCCATTGTTTTCATGTCGATTTTTTGAAATCGAGTTTTCACCGGAAAACACGTTTTTAGGCACCCTGAACAAAAAAAAAACATTTTTTAACCCGTTTGGTCTGTGTATAACATGAACAAAATAAGTCTACCTGTCTGTTATGGGTATATCAGACTGATGGATTAATGTCTGTTATCCGACAGATATATCGTTCAATCCTCTGCCTCACAGCCGGCCGCATTGGCGTAGTTGGTAAAGTGCTCGCCTTTCATCATGCGGTCTTGGGTTCGTATCCCATTCAGGCACGGCATATTTTCATACGTTACAAAAAAATCGTTTCATTCTTCACCGTCTGCATTAGCGAGGTTAAACAATGTTAAGCAACGTTAAACCAAAAAAAAATCTCTGCCTCACGGATTCCGTTCTACCCAAATCATGCCGGATTGTTTCACTCTATCACTCTTAATGCTATCTTTAAATGACCGATCTCAAAAATCGCATTTCAGCTGCTTCCAACTTCCTACCCTTAGATTTCCTAGGGATCCACGTTTCACAGTGCTATTACATCATATAGCCTCAACTGCGTTTCTTTCCGGGTCCTTGCTTTAAATATTCTATTTTTATAACCCCAAACACGTTGAAACCTAGAGACATTCGTCATCATATTAAATTCACCTTCATATGTCATATCACAAGCTAAGTACTAAAAATGTGAACCTGCTCCAACACTCTGTTCTCCAGTACTATCTTCGTCCGAATTGGTATCTTACCTCTAAAAGACTTTACTTTTGTCTTATTGGTAGAAATAATGAACGAGTACTCTTGGCAAAGCTGTTTTGGCAGAAATATCGACACCTGAAGATCATCCTCCGATTCCTGAACGATCACTAAATCATCTGCATATAAAAGGGAGTTCAAGAAAATCGCATCAGCCAAAAACACTTCTGGAGCCACTTTTTTTACATTTTCGCATCAATTCATCCACATGTATATTGAAAAGAGTTGGAGACAAACTACAGCCCTGCTTGACTCCTTTGTTAACCAGCTCCATTCCAGTTATCTCTTCTCCAACCATAAAGTCACCCTTGAGACCGCGAAGATGGATAGAAGCTAAAACAGGTAATGTGCCTAATCCGTAAATGAGGAAGAAGAAGAAGAAGAAAATGATGATCAGACAGATATAGGATTAATTCAGATTTAGGGCAAATTCAGCAGTTATTGAGGGATGTTATTGTAATATCCGCATACTGATGGTACATTATTTGCATGTACTTTCTAAACGGGATTCTTTACCTACGTAAACATATTTTTTTCAGTTTAATTATGTATCCTGTTTCATAGAAATTTAAATGATATGATATCTTGATATAATTTTTATTTGTTTGATTAATTTTTTTAAATGTTTGACAACCTATTTATTATTACTTTACTATATTTAAATACAATATTGGTTTTAATTAAATACAAGGTAATAAATAATACAATATAGCATTCACTATTGAAGTTCAGGTGGGGGTAAGTTGTATAGTGTACCTGACCCTCCCCCCACTACTTTTCAAGTTCAATTCCATACCTTTTAAGTTCCATCAGACCCACACACAAGAGCATTAACTTCACAACTCCCTCTACGGTTAATGGAAGTGTTGTTTTCAACAGTCGATACTCGGTGAAAGAGTTTATATATAAAAATATTTTACAGTACATATGTATGTACAAAGGAACGCTAAACCAGTCTGTGTATAGTAACATGTTTTAGTTATATATAGTGTAAAGTTGTCTGTGGTAGTGTAGTAGTGTGGTTTAGATAGTGTAGTGTTTGAGTGTGTGTGCGTGCGTGCGTGCGCGCAGCGACCTTCAGCGTGTCCTTGGCCTTCCCTATTACAGCATATTATTTTACTATACTGGTATATACATGTATATTACTTACTCTCTTTTAGCTGTAACTACCATATTTTTCTCTCGCTTTATCACATTCACTGTCTTGTTCTTTTACTATTATGTACATATTGTTTTCTCTCTTTTTTTATTCACTCTGTCTTCCTCATACAACAGTGTCTACCTATGTATTCTTTTCTATACCTTTATTCAAGCACGTTTGTTGTGTATGGTGCAGTCTCTGGTGCTAAACGCTTTAGTGTAGTCGTCCGCCTGTACGAGTCGGGTCTACATCGCACGGAGCAGTTAGTGTGTGTTTTGTTGTCGTGCAAGTTAGGTTAGCTTTAGTGGACAGAAAAATTTGTAGTGTATTTTGTATTAAGTACAACCGTATGTTTCTTTGTAAGTACATTATCTTTTTTTTTTAATTACTTTTATTAATTTATGAATTATTAAATTATTTTTAGAATGAAGTTTATAAAAAAAAATCGGTTAAATATTTCTACAATATTGCAATTAACTTAATATAATATAATTTTTCTTCATCACTAGTAATTATTATTTTAGTGGCACAAAAATTTGTAGTGTATTCTGTATTAAGTACAACCGTATGTTTCTTTGTAAGTACATTATCTTTTTTTTTAATTACTTTTATTAATTTATGAATTATTAAATTATTTTTAGAATCAAGTTTATAAAAAAAATCGGTTAAATATTACTACAATATTGCAATTAATATGATATAATTTTTCTTCATCACTAATTATTATTTTAAAGAAAAATTGGTAACTTATCAAATACTTACTATAAATTTAAAAGTTTTGTATTATTTTTTTAGTAATAAATTTTATTGGCCAAAAGTTATCTTATAGTCGAGATACATTTAAAGAAAAAATGCTGTTCACAGTTTGATATTTTATTACCTACTACAAAATATCGTTTTTTTTTAAGTCAAACATTATAATCTGTTAACATTAAATTAAACAATCAATAATAATTATACTAAATATTCATTTATGTAATTATAATTTCATCCGTTGGTAAAAATACGAGTATTACCGTGTCCTAGACTAGAGGAGAGAACAATTTTTTAAAACAATGACTATTAAAATATATAACGTAAGTGTACTAAATTGTATTAAGTACAACCGTATGTTTCTTTGTAAGTACATTATCTATTTTTTAACTCATACTTTTATTTTAAATTTTATTAATTTATTTTTAAAATCAAGTTTATAAAAAATAATCAATTAAAAATATCGCTACATTTTACAATTAATATGATGTAATTTTTCTTCATTATTATTTAATATATAATTTATCAAATATATCTATTATAAATTTAAAATTTGGGTTTTTTATGTTATTCCCCTTCCAGTATGATTTGTCAAATTTTGTGGATATTTCGTACGAAGGTAATCTTACAGTATTTTTAACGATAAAAACGGCAAAAATATTTAAAAAAACCCTGTATGTACCAATATTTTTTAAGTTAAGGTTAAATATATAGGGTAAATACATTGTTTTTTTCTCAATATTGTTACTGTAATAAATAATGAAATATAAACTCGTTGAGTACATGGCATTATTAAAGAAATAAATTTAACATCATTAAATTAAATATTATTAAATAATATATTTCCATTAATAGATTTACGTTAACTTGAAAAAATATTGATATATAATTTTTTTAAATATTTTTCTCGTTTTTATCGTTAAAAATATTGTAAGATTACCTAAATACGAAATATTCATAAAATGTGACAAACCTTGCGGGGTGGATAACAGAAAAAACCCTAAAAGCTTAATTTTTTTATTTATTTATTTTTTTAATAAACTTTATTGGTCACAAGGTATTTCCACTACAAATATAGTTTTTGAAGTCAAACATTACAATCTGTTCACATTAAATTAAATAATTAACAATAATTATAATAAATATTCATTTAAGTGATTTAATTTTATTCGTTGGTGCAAATATTCCTAGAAAAAGAAATGAGGAAAGCAATTGTACGCCACCTCACTCCTCGTCCTGGGTAAGTTCGGGATTTTCGGATATCTGTGTTAAGGACCGACGGCCGGGAAATTTCGCTGTTTTGATTTTTTGACTTCGAGGTTGATAAAATTGTGGAACGATGCTAGACCGTTAGAAGTTAAGTGAAAGATATCTTATGTGGACTTTTATGAAAACATTAAACTGATAAGGTGTTCCTTGGAAAAGTATTAACACCTGAAAAATATCACACCCGTCCAACTCCGGGGCAAAAAAAGAATCCGATGGTACAGATGTTGTAATCGCTAGACCCAGTTCTAAGTAAATATTTGGATATTTTATGCCTAACTTATTTTTAATTAACATTATTTTTCTAAAAATAATTATTTGGAAAACAATTAGGCCTACTTAGAATAGTAAACCAGTGTATTTTAGTTAAAAAAATAATTATTGGACAAAAAAATTTTATTTTCTGTTATTTACTAAAACAGAAAATAAAAAAAAATATTTATTTTCTGTCATTTACTAAAAGACCCACCGGGTTGGTCTAGAGGTAAAGTCGTCGCTGTGAGTCAGCTGTTCAATAGCTGATTTTCGGAGACGAAGGTTCCTGGTTCAAATCCTAGTAAAGGTAGTTAATTTTATACGGGTTTGAATGCTAGACAGTGGTTACCGGTGTACTTTGATGGTTAGGGTTTAATTAACCATACTCTCTCAGGAATGGTCGGCCTGGGTCTGTACAAGACTACACCTCATTTACACGTCATACACATCATCCTCATCTCGTTGGGTCATGGGGTTGCTTATTGTTCTAAATTGAACAGATTGCAACGTACACAAATTAGGAATAAAAAATAAAAAATATTTACTAAAAAAACTGCCCCTTAAAATAATGTCCTGGATTGGAGTCCAGAAATTATGGTTAGTCTACCGTTTTTCAATAGATTGATGGCCAAGCAATTTTCGAGGAATTTATGCCGTTTTTCTTAATATACACGACAATTTGAAATTTCTTCTTTAACTGTTGACATAAATAAATCTTTTTGGATATGGTATTTATACCAGTGATATATTTTAAAAACATAATGCAAATATTAATAAGTTGACCAGTTAGATATTTTTAAAAGATAAATTAAGAAGTTATTGATTAAGTTTTAAGTTTTATAAATTAAGTTATTAATTAAGAAGTAATTTAATATCGTTTTAAGATTAGTGCTAGATTTTTTTCAGATTCTGAATTAAGTTTCTTATGACTATTCGTGTGTAAGCTTATTTAAATTGTACTTGTGTGTTAAGTTGTCAACGTGGAAAATTTTTCTTACTACATTTAGACTGTATACTTGGTTAAGCCTTTGTCTATTCATAACTTAGGCCAGTTATTATTGTCTATAGTTACTTAAACTTGACTTGTAACAAACAATCTATGAAAATTCAGTAAACAATTACCTCTTGTGCTTAATTTAGAAATACTTTGAATTTTTGATGGTCGCCAAATCTTTTAATTTTTTCTTTAAACTTTTCCCTGTACAGTAGAATCTCAGTAGTCCGGCCTGTTCTGGACCGAGAGGGTGCCGGATTACTGGATGTGTTGGAATTTTGGAACTATAAATTGTAAATTTAAACAAAAAATGAATATGCATTGATTTCTATGTGGTTTTAAATTAAATAAATTAATTAAAAAAAGGTTTGCTGAGTACTTCTGTATTCATTGTACTAAACATAATTATCGGCTATTGACATCGCCTAGTGCGGTGTGGGGGTTCTCGTGTTCTGAGAATTACGTTTCGTTGTCAATTCAGCATGAAGTATAGAGTATGGCCCAGTTCTGAGTTTTGGATAAAATGCCAAAAATTATTCCATTTAACAATAATTTTGAGGTCTGCTTATTCATTTCTTTAATCAAATCTAATAACAATGTAAAAGAAGTAACAAATGCAATGTAAAAGAAGTTGACAATAGAAAAGTAAAATTAAATTAAATTTTGAAATTTCACTTTAGATTAAAAAGTAGTGATGAAGATGAATGGTGAATTTAATATCGTGTATGGATTAAAATCGTTTGTCTAAGTCGAGGATGTGATGTCTTTTGAGGCGCTTCGTTTCCTCACTATTGTCCAGTAAATTTAATGCTAGGTGGTTCTGGTGATCGTTTTATCTTAGCTGGTACCGAAGGCTCAGCTCTCTTTATCTCTTCTGTTATGGTACGGATACGAAGATGGTCATGCATTTCCGAGTTTCTTATAAACCACTCAGTGTTACTCTTCGATCTTAATACTTTATTTTGGAAACGTTTTATTATTTCTAAATTGGATCTGCTGGATGTACCCTAAAGCTGAGCGCCATACTTCCAAACAGTCTTGAAAATTGTATTATAGATCAAGACCTGATTTTCAACAGATGATTGTGATCTTCTTCCTAATAACCAGTTAAACTTTATGTACTATTTTAAGTTAAGCTCGTTCCGTTTACATACTATGTTATGTCGCCAAGTTAATCTCCGGTCAAGATACAAGCCAAGGTACTTGTGATGTACTCCCACAACAAGATCACGTGAAAATTTATAAATAACGGCTTTATTAAGTTCAATATCAAAAATCAAATACGAAAATTGAAATTTTTACTACTAACATTTAATTCGAAATTTAGAAATAAATATATTCGGAAATCTTAATATTTTGTTCGACATTCTATGACGTGTCGTCGAAAAGCATTTTAAATCAGTTACATTTTCGTATGAAAACTTTATGCGTACTCCTTATTAATTAACAACTGCGACTATCGCTTGATGTTCAGTTAAATCTGTCAAAAGTGTCCGGTATTGCAGTGTTTATATTTGCATTGTCGTGTGAAATGTACATACAGTGTTTGACGTATTTATTGTGGTTAACTGTTTTTCTTATAAAACTATCATATTGAGTTATTTAAAAACCAGTAGCTTTTTATTATAATCTATACATGGTAAGTTATCTATTGTTGTTTAGGTCATCAGCCGAAAGGCTGGTTTGAACCTGTAGAGGTTTTACTAAGTAAAACGAGGAGTGAGGTGGTTTACCTTAGCCTTTCTCACTGAATGGAAAAATACGCTTATCAGTATGCCGGGCCGTCTGAAAAGCATATATTTTCCACTCTGCAAAATATGATACCTTCACTTCATTCACCACAGTGTCTGGCTGTATAATGAAATTCATTATATTCAGAGGAGATAACTCTGATTAGTGTCTTTTACACCTGTACCTCTTCTGTTCTTAAATGATTCAGTCATTCAATTGGCTGACCATGTGATAAGAAATAGAACTTTATTTATTTTAGCCCTGCAACTTGACACTTCACCTGTTATGGGCAGAACGTTTCTATATTACTATATAAAATTGTGAAATGTTTTGTTTTAATAGCTGTTCTTGGACTTTTACCTGCCCGATTTTAACGATTTTGATGTCGTTTTAAGGTTATTGCCATATAGATTTGCTAAAAATTCCTAAAAATTTGTTTTTCTTGAAAAATCCTTACGGATAATAAAAAAATTAGGTATCTCCATAACCGTTATAGTTATCGAATTGCAAACCTTCACCAGTGAATTTCTAGACCCAGAAAACTGAAGAATTTCAGTTTCAAACCGTACGTCACCGCATACTTTTTCATTTAAATGTACACATACACTTTTCATTTAAAGGAGTTCAATTCTCTATTAAGCTATTCTTTACGATAACAATTAATAAATCTCAAAGGCAAACATTTAAATTTGTGAGGTTAGATTTGCGCAAAGACTTTTTTCGCATGGACAGTTATAATTATGTGGGTCTGTCAAGAACTGGTAATTCTCGCAACTAATAAATTTTAATAACGACTAGAAACAAGACAAGGAATGTTGTGTATAAGGAGGTATTATGAAATATTGTTGGCATTTTAACCGTTGAAAATGTTATGTGGTTTTCAATTGGGAAAAATACTGTTTTCAGGTGAACCAAAGTTACTTGATGAAAATTTTTGTATAGTCCGTGCGAAGCTGAGCGAGAGATCCGCTATTTATTTAGTTCCGCTTTTGTAGTTACAACGTATTTATGTTGACGAAGTTTATAGATAGCTGGCGAAACGAGTACGGCTCCGCTAGTCTATAATAAAATGAATTTTTACTTTCTCTTGCCTATATGAATATTTAGGGAAGGATTTTTTTCATGCCGATTTTACAAAATATAGTTTTCGATTGGTCTGTGTGTGTGTGTGTGTGTGTGTGTGAGCGCGCGCGCGTGTATGTGAGTATGAACAAAATATGTCAAGAACGGAACATAGTACGAAATTGAACTTGAAACTTAAGTTAGGTATCACTAGAGAAACACGAACATTTTCATCAAAATCGGTCAACCGGAAGTAGTAGTTATTCGTGAAATTTTTCACTTTTTCCCAATTTTCTCAAAAACGGCTCCTACGATTTGTTTTAAATGGCCTCATTCACTAGTTTTTTTATGTTCTACATCTACAAGATAGGGTAAGCGCCATGTCTGATGAAATTCTTGGAGAGGTTGTTCTCTCGCAGAAAAATTTGATTTTTTTAAGATTTCATATGTCAAGGTAAAATAATTAAAAATACGTTGATTATTTTTTATTTTTTTTAATAATTTGTGATACCCATTTTAATATTTACAGTAATTTTAGTTTTTTAGGAAATCTTCAAATTAGATTGTTGCATTTTTAGTAATTTTTGAATGATTCGTGAAACATGAAAATTCATGTAACCCGGTTATCAAAACTTTTGCACTATCGCAGTGGGTTTTTTATTGATGAAGATGAAGATTTATGAAAAAATAAAATGTAAAAAATGTAAAAATTTAAAAAAAGAATTTTTACGCCGGACATCCTTTATTGCAATGATTTTTACTGTTTTTAGATTAACCGTTTTTAATATCATGTTTACCAGGATATTCAATTCTGTTGTTTTAATTTTTTTGTATTAGCCTATCTTTTGGCGTTAAATAACAATAATGAAGGTCATTTAAAGTTTCGATTAGGATAAGACAATACAGAAATAGTCTAATGTTAAAATACTGTACTTGAAAAATGTTTCAAATATATCTAATGATTTTTCGTATCTTAAACTTGTATTTTTAAAAAGGTGAATTTAAAATAAATGTAAACAAAATCGTAAGCTGCCATCTATTTGTTTTTAAAACTAATAAATTTTAGTTCTGCGTACTCTTTTTAATGTATCGTTTCCTAGTCGATCTAAATGCAAATTAATATTTTTTCTGTTCAACTTTTACGAACACATTTCGAATTTCATCTGAACAGGAAAGTTAAAAACGTAATGAGTTCAGGGAAATGAGCAGTTACTTTTTAGAGACATCAAAATTCCTTTACGAATTCGCTCATTTCGTTACTCTGTGTTTTCAATTCTGTTGTATAGGCTTTGAGCAGTGTTGACATGAATGGGTCGAAATATGATGCTACAGAAGGATGTTGAAGGTTCCTTGGATGGAAAAAAGACTCGGAAATACTTCATCGGTCATATAACAGCATTAAGATTATAACCACCATTAAGAACTTGATATTAGAATACAATGGACACGTATTGATAGGTCAGATATATAGTCCATTGCAGAATATCATGCAAAGGATGATAACTGATTAACGGGTCCAGGTCTAAAGGTACGTTGTCCTAACTGTCAAATTGAGCAGCGACGGTACGTCGCATCGCACTTATAAATTATTAAATAATTTTTTAATTAATTATTAAAAGTAAATAATTAATTAAACAATTAAATAAATTTCTTAAATTTGGTTGATCCAAGACTATTCAGGAATGTAACCCGAGACTTTTACTGTAGCATTTTGTAAGCTTATGAATTAAGCTTTGGTAGCGATCAGACCCTAAAAATTCTTTAAAAAATCTTAAATAAGAGCTACCTTCTTGTTCTTTTTCCAAACTTACCAATTGAAACTTCAGCATATTCGCCGTAATCCGAACACGTATGTAAAGGATGTCCAACCTTTGCGGATTATTGATGTCTACAATCTTAAATTACAAGTACGATGTACTGTATTAGGATAAAAAATACAGATTTAACAAATTACGTGAACACAAAATTATAATTGATACTTTATCTGCAATCTGTTAGAGTATTATTTTCATATCATTTTGAAAAAACACAATTTTAAAACAAACAATGGTAACTTGTGATTGCCAGTGCTGTTACTCCACATGAAAACGTTATACGTTCTTTTTTAACTTTGAATCCAGCTGCAGGCTTTTTCCCCTTTTGAATTAAGGTTTTTCCTGGCAACATTTTCCAGTACAATGCCAACTCATCTCCATTGTAAACTTGATCTGCTGAGTAAACCCCATTTTTCGACTTCATCCTGGAATTTTGTTTTAAAGTCCATAAAATCGTCGATATCACTAGAATTTTTTCACCGGTAACAGTTAACAGTCTAATACCGTATCATTGTTTGAATTTGTCCAGCCAGCCATTACTGGCTTGAAAGTCGTCTTTCTCGGTCATTTCCTTGTAGAAAAACTTCGCTTTTGGGTGAGAATATCTCCACTGACTGTATGCCACTGCCTTGCTCTTGCAAAAACCATGATTATAAAGCCCGCTCGGTATTAGGTTTACCTGGTGCTATCAATGTTTTTCTTTTCAGTGGCCCGCTCTCCATTTATTAGACGTTTTTAAAGAATTTTCTAAATTCCAAAGAAATAATTAAAAACATGATAAGTTATCTTTCGGATTACTGGAGGTTTCGGTGACCCGGGTGTTCGGATACCGGTACCATACTGTTTTGTGAAAATTTCTTGTTTAATAGTTGATTTTTTTTTTATTATTTATTTAACGTCGCATCAACTACTGTAATCATTAGCGACGACGTTGGGTTGCAACTGTGAATGATGAAATAATTTTTTGTAACGTATGAAAATACCGTGCTTGAGTGGGATTCGAACCCAAGACCGCATGATGAGAGGCGAGCACGTTACCAACTACGTCAATGCGGCCGGCGAAAAATATTTGATTTATTTTGCTTGTAGTGTATTGCAATTTTTTTCCACTGTAGTCAGAACTAACGATTTTGTTTTGAAATTAATTTTTTTGTACTAATTTTAATTAAAAATTTATCGCATATTGTTTCAGTACATGATTTATGAAGTTATTTTTTGTTGTCTTTTACAGTAATTGATTAAGCTGTTTTGCGTAGTATGCCTTCAAGCGATTAAAGTAACAGGGAAAGTACTTATTTGGTTGTTTGTAACTATAGATAAGTTTGCGTATATTGTACTAGTAATTAAAAGTTCATTTATTTTTAATTACGCTGATAACATTTCTTATATAACAGCTGTTATTTTAGTGAATGAACTATTTAAATTTTCTTTTTTAATTAAACTTTAGTCAAGCGATTCGTTACTGTTGCTTTTGTAGTATTTAAAAATAATTCAATTTTTAAAAAGTAAAAAACGCTACGTGTCAATTTAGACAAGAATATGGTTGTTTTTGTTTAGGTCATCAGCCGAAAGGCTGGTTTGAACCTCTAGAGGTTTTACTCAGTAGAACGAGTAGTAATGTGGATTCCCGGGCTTTTCTCTGAGTGGAAAAGTATGCTTATCATCATACCAGACCCTCCGAAAAGCATCTACTTCCCTGCAAATGATACCACTTCATTCACCCGAGGGTTTGGCTGTAAAATGAAATTCATTTCTTTCAGAGGAGAAAACTCTCCTCTACACTATTTTACTACTATTTTATTGCCTTTACACCTCTACCTCTTCTGTTCTTAAATACTTCAGTCATTTAATTGGCTGACCATGTGATAAGAAACATCTGAATTATTTTACGATAAACTTACTGGACAACAGAGAATGTAGATTTACAATGATTAAATAGATATGTGTTTTGACTTACGTAGCAGATTGGAGAATTATTAACCTTTAAACTTTATTACAAAAATTATACTTTAGGGTAATTATAATTTTTTTTTTAATTTTTATTATTTTCATTTGATATATGTAACATTTGTTATTAATAGATGATAATGTTTATTTTGTGTTTTCTGCGTTATCTCTATTACGTAGCTATTGTGTTTTAAAATGTAAGAACAGATTGTAATTTTGCTGTTTAGATAATAAAAATAGAAATTATTAGTAAAACTCCCCAGAAAAATAACTTCGTAGATACGATTGAAGAATTAGAAAGTAAATGTAACGAAATTTGAACTGAGAATCCGTCGAATATCTACACTTTTTACGACTCCCATCAGGCAACCATTCACGAATGCGCAAGTAATCGATAAGAGCTTTCATTGCGCGTTAGTCAGTTTTAGTAAATGGTAACGATTTGTAAAAGGGCTGAAAGTCGTTCATATTATAAATTCATTCATTCATTTGTTCGTTGAGAGGGGGTGGGCATTTGGGGAGGGAATTGTTTTGGGGTGGGTAGTACCTGTTGCAGTTTCGAATACAATACAGAACTCAGTATTATACTATACGTAGTGCTCGTACTATTATTTAAATTTTAAATTATGTTGTGTTTTTATATTTAGTCCGGAATGGATACGGTAAATCAATAATTTTTGTACACTGTTTTTAAAACTCCCAATAATTTTAACTTAAATTCGTTTTGGCTATCTGTTCGTAATATCTGGTAATTTAAAATCCAGTTTTGATTTTTTGTGTAACCTTAAAATATAGTATGGCATGAATGATCATAATCCATGTGATTTAAGGGGAGATGGCATGATGGCTGTAACTCAAAACTTCGATTTTTGGTTTTTTATGTTTTCAATAGTTCGGGCCTAGATATACCAGAAAAAACATTAATTACGTCAAAAAAAATTGTTTTTTTATGATAAATTAACTTTTATCAAGTGTACACAGAAAAATTATCATGTTACCAAGAACGAATGTATTTCACAATTTTATACTGCTCGTTTTAGATAAATTTAGATTTTTAACACTAGGTACATTTTTATCAGAAACCAATAAACCTACCAAGCTGAAATTTTTACCAGTTAATTATCTTGTATATCCACATATACCGATATTTTTATGATTTCTTCAGGTGCTCCAAAAATTAATATATTATTTGATTTTCCTGTGTTGGTTTTCTATTTTTCCTTAATTTATTTTTACTGTTAAACTTTTGAGTTAGCCACTGGGATGTATTCTGTAAAAAATTCTTTTCTGTTTATTTTTCACGTCATTTGTTTATTCAAAATTTTGTTAAGCTTTTGGATGGTTGTACTGTAGGCCTATTGTATAGTTTCTAAATAAAGAATCAAGGTTAAAAAAGTTAGTATCAACTCCTTTCGTTATTAGCGACTATTATGGTATACGGTTAACAACCAGTGGATTTTATTTTGTAATAATTCCGGACAGTAGCTGGGAATCGAACCAAGGAACTTTATTTTTGCAATTCGCAGCATAGTGTACGTTCTAACCACTGAGCCACAGAGAAAGTCATTATAAATATTTGTGTATACAATTCTAATAATGAATAATGAATGATTTTCGAACGCCTAAAAACCGATTTAGTGGAAAGTTTTTACTTCCTAACTACCATTACAAATTTTATTGGATCTATTGGTTGTATCAGACGTTCACAATAGATGATGTTAAAGATGGAAAGAAGTAATTGTCACGGAATTGAACACAGTTGACGATTCTAAAACAAAATTAAAACAATTAAACAGAACATTGAACTTAAATTAACTAATTAATTCTAAAAATATAGGTTTAAATACCGGCTTTCGTACATGTTACCGTCTGCAATAAAAACAATACTAATAATAATACAGCAATAGTTATTCAGTTTTTGACGTCATTATTGGTAACATGCATTATTAGATGTTTTAATTTAATTTACTTTAGTGCTAAAGCATTAAATCTGTTTAAAAATAAATATACTATAAAACCAATTCATTTAATCAATTGTGATTCATTTAATCGTATCAACGAAATTACGAATTTGTCTGAAATATGAAAGTTTAATATAAATTTAACGTTAACTCGCCTTTTAAGTAATTAGTTATGTAAAGAAATAAATATTCCCTTAAACGTGCAGGTGGAGTGTTAAATTAATTGCACTCAATCTGTTAGTTGCAGGGCTACAAAAAATAGTTCTGTTTCTTATCACATAGTCAGCCTTTTATATGACTGAACTATTTTTTTATTTTATAATTTTATTTATATGACTGAACTATTTAAGAAAAGAAGAGGCAGAGGTGTAAAAGACACTAGTCAGAGTTACGAGTATCTCCTCTGAGAGTAATGAATTTGACTATGCAGCCAGATCCTGTGGTGAATGAAGTGGTGGTATCATTTGCAGGGTGGAAATTGGATGCTTTTCCGAGGGCCTGGCATGCTGTTAAGCATACTCTTTCAACTCGGTGCGAAAGGTAGTAATTGTCTAACTTCCCGATCACTTAGAGTGCTGAAATTCAGAATATTTGATCCTAAGGATTTGAATATAAAACCTAAAGCATTTGCTTTTCGACCACCTTCACGTAAGGGGTAAAAAGGAGTGACTTCCCTAAAGCATAAAAATTTACCGGGTGCTTTCAAAACGCCTTAGCGCGCGTGGAGAAAAACAAACAAAATATTTCATATAAAAAAAATGTAACTCTTCGTTCTCATTCTATTCACCATTTTGTATTTTTCAGGAAAACCATTTCACATTAATTAAAATTTTGTATTGAATTTTGGTACAAATATTTGCACCTCTGTACTCTAAAAAATAAAAAAATACGATCCTTGCATTTCCATATTTTTAAAAATTTCGGTCAAATGAAATTTTTAAATCAGTTTTTCTCGAAAACATTAGTTTTGTCGAAAGGCTTTATATTATCTGAAATTTTAGACTTATTGTTATGAACAAAAATATATTTATTTATGAAAATCGGATGGTAAACAACCGAGATGTAACGAAAATTTGATTGCTTAATTTTCTGACCGGTTTCACCTTCTCCAGTTAAAAAAATTAAAATTTCATCAGCCTAATTAATTCTAAAAATCGTCATTGTTATTATTAAATTATTTAAGTGAAATTTAGAAAAAGTTAAGTGAGAATAAAACCGAGAAAAACAGTGAAACTTTCTGTTTCATATACCCTTCTAAGGCTTTGAATTAACCTTAGCTTATTTATTGTGAGCTTGTTTGTTGTAAGTTTATTTATAAATTTAAATAGGCGTGAAATATATGTATCCAACAGGTGTTTTATAGTTTCTGCTGAAATACGTGGGTGTCTTAACTATCGGTAGTCTATAAGTTGGATGTGAAATAAGGAAACTGTCGTTAAAATTTATTACTTTAAGGTCGTAACACCAACGTGAACTTGCTAGAAATGAATTCCTGTTATTGTAAACTTAAAAGTTTAACAGCTGAATATGGAGTTCACCGTAAACATACTTTTGTGTTTACAGCAACGTCAATATTGTCGTGATTAGTAATCGGAAAATTTTTGCATAAAAGTACAATCAAAAATTGTTTTATTTAATGGAAACTAGAAGCGTTAAATTTTTAGTTGACTTGGATATTTTAGCTTTAGATTCTGATTCCGCTATGGAATGCATCAAGGAAACTTTCCTCCTCATGAAACCTTGACTTTAAAAGTGAATCATTGTAATAAATTAATCTAGATTACAGCAAACCAATTATTTTACTGTTAGCACCAGAAATATTTAACATTTTTTCTTAAAACAATAGCCTCCTCAAAACAAAAAAAATCTGGTATGAAAGATTCATACACCTTTCCCTTGCTAATGCAAATAATGAACAATATAACCTAACATTAGAAATAAACAAAAAAATTAACTTCAAAAAACATAATTTTATTTAATCATGCATGAATTATATAAAATAAAACCAACCTCAGTTTGGCTTAATAATTCGGAAAATCACTCTTTGACGCTAAACTAGGCTCTATAGTGAAAAATGCTTAAAATAAAAGTTGTAGATCTTTTAATTTCCTATGAATGTGTTTATATGTACACTTTTGTCGTTAAATGCAAACTAAAGCTGAAATCTTAAAAATTTCATTTTTTTTAAATTTTCATAAATAAAAACAGAGAATCAGTAATTACCGCTAAACTAACCGTTGTAAAAAGAAATGTTTGAAATAAAAGTTGTTGGTTTTTAAATTGTCTACAACTTTTATTGTATACTTTTTGCGC
This sequence comes from Catonia carolina, assembly GCA_035578175.1. NCBI lineage: Eukaryota > Metazoa > Arthropoda > Insecta > Hemiptera > Achilidae > Catonia > Catonia carolina. The sequence continues at coordinate 281,927,182 of JAQMRL010000001.1, read as the reverse complement.
CATAATGCATATTAAGGCCGAAATAATAAAAAAGAAACAATTTTTCTACGAAGGCACAGCCAACCCAAGAATTTCAGCTGACATGGCGCCTACCCTATCATGTAGAGCATAAAAAATGTAGTAATTGAGGCGATTTTTAAAAAAAATTGTTGGAGCCGTTTCCGAGAAAATCGTAAAAAAGTGAAAAATGACACGAATAAAATAATACTTCCGATTAACCGATTTTGATGAAAATGTTCTTTTCGGGTCCTCTACTAGTACCTAACTTAAGTTTTAAATTTCATCTTCGTACGATGTTTCGTTCTTGAGATATTTTGTTCATACATACACACCAATCGCTAAAAACATGTTTTTTGGGTTCAGGGGGTCTGAAAACGTGCATGTCTGGTGAAAACTCGATTTCGAAAAATCGACATGAATCAATACTTTCCTTCCTATTTATTCTTAGCCTATGTTGTTGTGTGTGTTTAGGTCATCATCCAAAAGGCTGGTTTGAACCTGTAGAGGTTTTACTAAGTAAAACGAGGAGTGAGTACGTTTACCATTGCCTTCCTCACTGAGTGGAAAATACGCTTATCAGCATTCCGGGCCCTCTGAAAAGCACATATTTTCCACTCTGCAAATGACACCTTACCTTCATTCACCACAGGGTCTGTTTGTATAATGAAATTCATTACTTTCAGAGGAGATAACTCTGATAAGTGTCTTTAACATTTCTACCTTTTCTGTTCTTTAACGATTCAGTAATTTATTTGGCTGACCATGTGATAAGAAACAGAACTTTTTATTTTAGCCCTGCAACGAACAGATAGAGTGTAAACAATTTGACACTCCACCTGTCTGTTATGGGAAGAATTTATTCATATAGGCAAGAGAAAGAAAAAATTGTTTTTTTTTACCCTGGTGTCAGTACCCTGGTGTTATGTACGTCGCAATCTGCTCAATTAAGAAGAATAAGCAATCCCATGACCCAATGAGATGAGGATGATATGTATGACTTGTGAATGATGTATAGTCTTGTAAAGACTGAGGACGACCATTTCTGAGAAAGTATGGTTAATTGAACCCCAGCCATTGAAGTATTCCAGTAATCATTGTCTAGTATTCAAATCCGTACAAAAGTAACTACATTTACTAGGATTTGAACCTCGGGGTCTTCATCTCCGTACATCACCTGACAAACAGCTATCTCTCGCCCACGACTGTACCACTAGACCAACTCGGTGGAATGTAAATTTTAAATATCCCGTCGTATTTACTAATTGTAATGTAGCGTTTTAAAAGTATAAATTTTTAATTAAAATATAATTTAAAGACCATTTATGTAACCCAGACGTTTATATTTCTTTAATTTTTTTAACCATTATAGTATTTACAATATAGCTAATTCTATAAAGTTATGGCTATCCCCACTCTTTTATATGGTTCTGAAACCTGGGTACATAAAAAGAAGGAATGGAACAGGTTACAGGCTGCTGAAATGCGATTCCTAAGAGCAGTGAAGGGTTGTACTAGGGAAGACAGAATCCATAATACTGAGATCAGAAAAGAGCTCAACATACCCTCCATATGGCAGAAAATCGAGGAAACCAAACAAAACTGGAAGGATCATGTGGAGCGCATGGAGGATGGAACAATTCCCAGGGCAGTCATCTCCTATCAGCCAGTAGGAAAGAGAAGTGTGGGCAGGCCTCGTAAGAGATGGAATTAATAAAGGAGTTTGCAGTCGGAACAGGCAATGTGCCTAATCCTTGAAGGAAGACGACGACGACGACAATATAGCTCCGAATGAAAGCATTGTCAAGGTTTGGTCGATGAGATTTTAAGTGCATTAAATCAACGCCAAACATTTTTATTACCGAATATACGTCCACCTATTTAGTTATTTTATAAATCGACTTTTCAAACATTTGCAGAATCATGGATTATGGGAGATATGAATTTTCTGAAATGTAATTACAGTACTTTGTGTACGGACTTACAGCAACAAAATATTTTAAAAATTTATTTGTACTACGGACTTTTTAAAGAAATTGAAAATTCGTTTTGGACCGTATATATTTTTACATATAACTATAATTTTTGTGCTGAAAGTCGTTGGTTTGTTTTTTACTGGCTGTTTAAGTGTCCAATTTAAAAATAAAT